>CM070778.1:60245045-60767079 GCA_036346955.1 Dipus sagitta
TCCAGTGCCTGTACCCCGGTCAGGGCTCGCCCACCCTGCTGTGTCTGGGCCTGAGGGGCTGCTACCAGAGGATGTCTTTGTGTCACTGGTGTGGCCAGCCACTGGTACATGTGGCCGCGAAGACTAGCCCCATGACTCTAGGTGGTAAAGTGAACCCAGCCTCCTGCCCCTGCCTGCATGAGGCAGAGCGGTCACCTCAGTCGAGACCCTCGAGGGGGCTGGAACAGTACAGGTCAGGGGCCGTGTCCATGTGTGTGTACACGCGATGGCACCCCCCAGGGGTGTTCGTATTCCAAGTGTGCGTACATATGTGTCGATGTCTGCATCCATGCGTGCTTGCATGCTTGCATGTCTAGATGGGCATTGTGTAAGTGAAGGGAAGGAGTGTACAGGTATCTGTTAGTGTCTGTGTGGGAACATGTGTTGTACCCACGTGAGTGTGCACTGCTTGCATGCTCATGGGCCCGTTTCTGATGACTCATAGCTGAGCATGCCTATGCCCCTCTGGACCTGCGCGTCCTGTGTGCACACGTCCTGTGGATCTGTCCCGGGCCCACATGTGTGCGTGTACAGTCATGTGTGTGCTGCTGCAGTTATCTGTGTGTGGCTAGTCTATCTGCTGTGTGCTGAGCATGGTGGAGTAGTTTATGAAGTCTCTGGGCAGTCCTGGGAGTGGGGTCAGGGGTCCTGGTTTTTGAGCTTCCCTTAGGCTTTCAACTAGGTCTCTTTTTCCATTCCAGGACAGGCTGTGGGAATCCTTGAGCCTCCTTTGGTTTCCGGGAAGTCAGGGCCGTGTGGGGCCAGCTGCCACATGGGGTTGTGGTGCAATCTGCCAGCTGAGCCCCTTCCGGAGTCGTGGGTTCCTCTGTGTGTGGGGAAGCTGCCCTCTGCGACCTCCCTGCCTACTTTTGTGCCTCCCTAAGGGAGGCACACACCTCCAGCCCTGTAGCCTCACCCACAGGAAGCCTGGCTTTGGGGGCAGGCAAGGAGGGAGGTGCCCTGGCTGGTGCCCCGCCCTGCGCCCTGCCGTGGGCTTCCTGCTTCAAGGCCTTTTCACTGACAGCTCCAGGGACTTTGCGGTGACCAGGGGCTCCACGTTCACGGCTGCAACCATGTTTGGCAGGAAGCGCAGTGTCTCCTTTGGGGGCTTCGGATGGTGGGTGACGAAAGGGGCCAGTTGAAGAGATGGGTGTGAGCTTGGAGGTTGGGGGTCTTGTTGGGAACCTTGGCTGCCTATGGGACCAGTGGGCTCAGCTTGTACCCAGGTCTTGGATCTACGGGGGCCACTTTCAGATGCTGTGCAAGGTAGACTTGAAGGACCCTGGTGGAGGCGTCAGAGGCTAAGGTCTACCTCATAGTCAGGGCACAGTCTGCCAGGGATCCAGAAGATGAAGGCTGGTTCCAGGCGTGAGCGGGAGTGTGTGTGGCTGCAGTTGAATGCGTCCGCCAGTGGCAGCATGTTCTTGTATACATGTATGCGTGTCTGTGATTATTTCTGAGTGCATATGTGTGTGTGTGTGGCTATGCCCGTCAGTCTGTGTGACTGTGCCTGGCTGTGTAGACCTGTCTGTGTGTGTGACCATGTATGCATGTGTTTCAGAGCAGGTAGCTACCTGCTTTTCTGGTGTCCCATATCCTTGTGTGCTCTTGTCTGGGTTAACATGTGACCCAATGTCAGGAGCCCTCAGGGTTGCCTCCTCTCTGTTTATGAGAGGAGGGGCCTGCCTGTCTCCAAGTTCACGGTCCTTCCTGCCCCACTTTTTCACTGCCCAGCCCTGCATCCAGCCTCCTGCTTCTGCCCTCTCAGCTGCCTTTGCCTCTAAGCTTCTGTCTGTCTCCCCAGAGGGCCCGAATGAGGGACCTGGAGTCAAGGCATGTTTCTGGTTTCTAGCTGCTGGCAGCTCAGCTGGGAAACACAGCCTAGTGGCTTTCTTTATCAGTTTCCTCTCAGCTTTTGGGGCGTTGTCACGCTGCGGCAGGGTGGGTGGGGAGGGTGTCTGGTGTCTTTGGTGAGGACGATGGTGGGCTAATGATGATGGCTTGAAGGACCCGAGAGACATAGGAGGGCTGAGGAGGGATGGGCTCTGTTTCTCTAGTTAATGACTGGCTCCCATATGCACATGGCTTTTTATTTCCCTGTGGTCCTCTTTGAAAGCACTTTGCCATCCATCCTCCGACAAGGAGGCATTATGGGCAGATGGGACAGTAGGTATGAAAGGATGCTGGGGTGGCACTGTGGCTTGGTGCCTGCTCATGGTCCGTCCCCTGATGCTGAGTCAAGGTTGCTGTCCTGATGGTAGGTCACAGTCTGCTTGTTCTGGGATGGATGTGTGAGGCTGAGCTGGGATTTCTGCAGAGCAGGGCCCAGTCAGTGTCCTTCCAGACCAACCTTTCTTTAAGAGGCTATTGAGCAGGTAGAGGACCTGTCAACAGAAAGCTCAGGTCTCAGTCTGGTATTTGTCTAAGGTGAATCCCCAGACCCAAGTGGCAGTATTGTGTATACATTGAGATCCATTGCTCAAGAGAGCCCCTGGGCAAAAGCTGGGACTGTGGCTCGAACATGGCCATGTGAAGAGAAGAATATGAGCGTGATCATTCAGGGCTGCCTTGGAGGAAGAGAAGAATGTGGGGAAGGTGACCTGATATGTTCAAGAGACTATTGTGCTGCTAGCCACACTGTCCACTAAGCTGGGTTCTAGAAGGGCAGGCCCCACTCCATCTTATTCTGGTAATCTGTGACGCATGGCACACCCTATGTGCTCAGCAGATGATGTGAGCTAAGTGAGGAGTTTGACATGCAGCAGTGAGTTGGCACCACTGAGTCTGAGGGAGTGCTAGGGGTTTCTGGGGGTGGGGGTAGAATGTTAGGAAAGAGGGCTAGACTGCAGTGTGGGCATAATCAGGGCCCAGCTGTCAGCTGGGCGGGGATGCACCACTGATTGGACCTAAACTGCAGGTTTGCTGGAGCCCTGGTTTTCTCAGACTGCTAGCAAAGAAAATCTCTGGTGGTTTAAAATTTTTTTTTTAATTTATTCATTTGTAAGAGAGAGAATGGGCATGTCAGGGCCTCCAGCCACTACAAATGAACTCCAGATGCATGCGCCACCTTGTGCGTCTGGCTTATGTGGGTACTGGGGAATTAAACCTGTATCCCTAGGCTTCACAGGCAAGCAACTTAACCGCTAAGCCATCTCTCCAGCCCTTTAAAAAATATTTATTTATTTATTTATTTATTTATTTATTTATTTATTTATTTATTTGTGTGTGGGTGTGTGAGAGAGAGAGACAGAGAGAGAGAGAGGGGGGCAGATAGAGTACAGAGAGAATGGGCATGTCAGGGCCTCAAGCCACTGCAAATGAACTTCAGATGCATGTGTCCTTAAGCTTGGCAGGCAAGTGCCTTAACCGCTAAGCCATCTCTCCAGCCTCTGTTTTTTTTTTTTTTTTTTTTTTTGAGGTAGGGTCATGTTCTAGCCCATGCTACATAGTCTCAAGGTGGCCTCAAACTCATGATGATCCTCTTATCTCTGCCTCCTGAATGCTGGGATTAAAGGCGTGTGCCACCACACCTGGCTTTTTTTTTTAATTTTTATTTAAGAAATTTTTTTATTATTTTTTATGTATTTATTTGAGAGTGACAGACAGAGAGAGAAAGAGGGAGGGAGAGAGAGAGAGAGAGAGAGAGAATGGGCACGCCAGGGCCTCCAGCCACTGCAAATGAACTCCAGATGTGTACACCCCCTTGTGCATCTGGCTTACGTGGGTCCTGGGGAATTGAGCCTTGAACCAGGGTCCTTAGGCTTCACAGATAAAGGCTTAACTGCTAAGCCATCTCTCCAGCCCCCACACCTGGCTTTAAAAAAAATTATTTAGGGCTGGAGACATGGCTTAGCGGTTAAGCCCTTGCCTGTGAAGCCTAAGGACTCCAGTTCGAGGTTCGATTACCCAGGACCCACGTTAGCCAGATGCACAAGGGGGCGCATGTGTCTGGAGTTCTTTTGCAGTGGCTGGAGGCCCTGGCGTGCCCATTCTGTCTGTCTGTCTCTCTCCCTCTGTTGCTCTCAAATAAATAAGTAAAAATAAACAAAATTCAAAAAATATTTATTTATTTACTTGAGGGGGGGAGGGAGGGAAGGAGAGAGAATATGAGCATTTAGGACCTCTTGCCCCCTGCAAACAACTCCAGACATATGTTCCACTTTGTGCATCTGTCTTTATGTGGGTACTGGGCTTTCAGGCTTTGCAAGCAAGTGCCTTTAACCAGCTCCTCTTGTGGCATAGGGGTGGGTGTGTTGAGAGTGAGTGGATGGGCGTGGGGAGAGAGGATCCATGGACTTGGCTTCCTGACAGGACCAGGCCCAGCCCCATAGCCAATACCTTCTCTCCCCTCCCAGTCCTGTCCAAACGTTAGGCTCTGCCCTCTTAGGTTCCAGTGTGGGAACCCTGATGGGCAGGCTGCTGGGTGGGAGGGATGTGGACTTAGGGACAGGGCCTGCTGTGGCATGGAGGTGGAGGTTGGTCGAGGCTGAGGCGCTCATGCTGGCTGCACATTGACTACTGGGGAACACTTCCCCTCTCTTGGTCTCAGTTTCTCCACGTGTCACTGGGGGTGTAGGATGTATAGGCTGTTAGGGGTTACCATTTGGTAGTTCTGGCCACAGCATTAGAACAGAGTGAGGTTCTGACTTCCTGTCATGTCTGGGGATATGGTGGATTGAATGGGAGAAGAGGAGGGCCTATTGCCCAGAATGATGTTGGGGGGGGGGGCTGAGTGAGACCCTCAGGGACCAGGGGTAGAAACCCCAGGCTACAGTGTGGGGAAGACACTGGAAGGGCTGTGGGCTAGGTGTCCAGAGTGTAGCTGGTTTTACTTCTGGGGGCTGAGATCAGAGGTGCTGGGAGCTTATTGAGAAAGACAAGTCCTGCCCTTCTACTAGAGGCGCCTGCCCACCTCAAAACCTTAGTGCCAAACTGGGATTGCTAGGCATGTGACCCCTCTCCCCTCTGCCCCCAACACCCTATAGGAAGCTCGAGGCAGAGCGAGCTGCCTGAAAAAACCCTGAAAAGAACTTCCGAGGGTTAGGAACACACTAGAGTTGGTAATAATTTTAGTGACACTGATGGTAGAGGTGACTAATGGTGATGGTGATATTTGGGTGATAATAATACTTATGATGACACTGTGTTGGATGAAATATGGTGAAAAATGGATTATAAAAATATTAGTTATGGTGGTCACACTGATAGTGATGGTGACAGGTGGTGATGATGCTGGTAGTGAGGTGACATGGTGGTGGTGACACTGGTAGTGATTGTGACCCAGGTGGTGACACTGGTAGTGATGGTGACCCAGGTGGTGATGATGCTGGTAGTGATGGTGACACAGGTGGTGATGATGCTGGTGGTGACCCAGGTGGTGATGGTGCTGGTAGTGATGGTGACCCAGGTGGTGATGATGCTGGTGGTGATGGTGACCCAGGTGGTGATGATGCTGGTGGTGATGGTGACCCAGGTGGTGATGATGCTGGTGGTGACCCAGGTGGTGATGGTGCTGGTAGTGATGGTGACCCAGGTGGTGATGGCGCTGGTGGTGATGGTGACCCAGGTGGTGATGATGCTGGTGGTGATGGTGACACAGGTGGTGATGGTGTTGGTAGTGATGGTGACACAGGTGGTGATGGTGCTGGTAGTGATGGTGACCCAGGTGGTGATGATGCTGGTGGTGATGGTGACCCAGGTGGTGATGATGCTGGTAGTGATGGTGACCCAGGTGGTGATGATGCTGGTAGTGATGGTGACCCAGGTGGTGATGATGCTGGTAGTGATGGT
This sequence comes from Dipus sagitta, assembly GCA_036346955.1. Classification (NCBI taxonomy): domain Eukaryota; kingdom Metazoa; phylum Chordata; class Mammalia; order Rodentia; family Dipodidae; genus Dipus; species Dipus sagitta. Next base: position 60,250,875 of record CM070778.1, read on the forward strand.
GACCCAGGTGGTGATGGTGTTGGTAGTGATGGTGACACAGGTGGTGATGGTGCTGGTAGTGATGGTGACACAGGTGGTGATGGTGCTGGTAGTGATGGTGACCCAGGTGGTGATGATGCTGGTGGTGATGGTGACACAGGTGGTAGTGATGGTGACCCAGGTGGTGATGGTGTTGGTAGTGATGGTGACACAGGTGGTGATGGCGCTGGTAGTGATGGTGATACAGGTGGTGATGACGCTGGTAGTTATGATGACACAGGTGGTGATGATGCTGGTGATGCTGGTGACACAGGTGGTGGTGACGCTGGTGGTGATGGTGACACAGGTGGTGATGGTGATACAGGTGGTGATGACGCTGGTGGTTATGGTGACACAGGTGGTGATGATGCTGGTGATGATGGTGATACAGGTGGTGATGATGCTGGTGGTGATGGTGACACAGGTGGTGATGACGCTGGTAGTGATGGTGACACAGGTGGTGATGGTGATACAGGTGGTGATGACACTGGTGGTTATGGTGACACAGGTGGTGATGACACTGGTAGTGATGGTGACCCAGGTGGTGATGGTGCTGGTAGCGATGGTGACACAGGTGGTGATGATGCTGGTAGTGATGGTGACACAGGTGGTGATGGTGCTGGTGGTGCTGGTTGACCCAGGTGGTGATGGTGCTGGTAGCGATTGTGACACAGGTGGTGATGATGCTGGTAGCAATGGTGACACAGGTGGTGATGGTGCTGGTAGCGATGGTGACACAGGTGGTAGTGATGGTGACACTGGTGGTGATGACAGTTGTGATGATGGTGACACCGGTGGTGATGACGCTGGTGATGATGGTGACCCAGGTGGTGATGGTGATGATAGTGATGGTGGTGATGCTGGTTGTGATAGTGACCATGACCCCTAAATGGTAAGAGACTGAGACAGCAAGAGAGAAACCCCTCTGTCTGTGAAGAGGGAAGGGACTTCCCTTTCCAACCATAAGGACTGGCATATGCGGGGGTAAAAATAGAAGCTCACACAGTGCCTCCTCTGCCAGGGAGGGTGCACAGGCAAGAGTGGGGAGTGGCTGCTGGAAGTCTGCTGTGAACATAATCCTCCCGTCTCCCAGCTCCCTGCCTGCTGTCCTTGGAGCCTGCTGTCAGCCTCTGTCCCAGGAGTGGAGCCTGCTTGTGTGATAGATTGGCAGCTCCCAGAGAGGGAGGGGTGCTTGTATTTGTCCAAAGCCAAAGGCCAGGAAAGATTGAGGTGTGGATTGTCCCCTGCCAATGACTAGTGCCTCTGGCGGCAAGGTCCCCTCGTGGGGTAGCACTAGTCAAGGGGAGAGGTTGCAAACAGGGCTTAAGATTCTAGTCACACTGGGCCGGAGATCTCACCTTTCATCTCTAAAGTAGGGAGACTACTAGAACCCCTCTCATGGAGGTATGTGTGACCTTCGGTCTTGTGGGACTCAGTCTTTCCTTCCTGGGCTGGAGGAAAACTTGCCCTGTAACACCTGTCCCTGCAGAGTGTGCCAGTTTGGGCCAGCCTAGGGACCCCTCCCCTGCAGCTGTAGAAGGAAGCTGTTAGACCCACACTGACTGAGGCCTTTGCTTTTCTCTTGGCAGGATCGACAAGACCATGCTGGCGAGCCTGAAGGTCAAGTAAGTAGGCACTTCCTGTTCTGTAGAGGTCAGAGATGACATCCCACAGATCCGAGTTCCATCGAGGGCTGTTTGCTGTGTGTTGCGGGAAATACTGGAGCTGTACACTGTCACATTCCAGGCTCAGTTTAGGGAACTTCTGCCCTGAAGGAGACTGGATGGGATTCTTGAATCCTGGCTATCCAGAGAAAGGCCCAGGGAGTGGGAATGGCAGGTACCAGCACCGGGTGTGGGAGGATGCTAGTAATCTCCTGTTTCAGAGAAGGAGGAGGGTGGGTGTGACTTTCAGGCTACACATTTAGCCGGAAGAAAGATAGTTTTTTTTTTTTTTTTTTTTTTTGGTTTTTCGAGGTAGGGTCTCACTCTAGCCCAGGCTGACCTGGAATTCACTCTGTAGTCTCAGGGTGGCCTCGAACTCTCGGCTATCCTCCTACCTCTGCCTCCCGAGTGCTGGGATTAAAGGCATGCGCCACCACGCCTGGCTGTTGTGTGTTTTTTTTAATCACTTAATTTTTATGTGAAGTCCAATTCTAACAGGGCATCTTTTTGGCATTTCCAATCTATTTGAAAAATTATGACACAAGGCTCTAGAGCCATGTGTGCATGGAATCAGCTGGCCACTGAGTCATCGGTTACTGACATGACGTCCTGGTCAGCCTAGCCTGAGGCTTCCACACCAGAAGTCTTGGGACTAGGGACTGTGGGCTTTGGTTTTGCCACAAGGCTGCTGGTCTGTTTGATGAGCCTAAGCATGGCCACCTCTGTCCTGGAACCCTGCTCTCCTTTCCTTCACCCCCTTATTCCTTTTTCCCTGGTGCTTCTGCCAATCAAGTGGGCTACATTCTAATTCCTTCTCTTTTGAGAGTTAACCAAATTTAAGAAGTTTCCAGGCTAGAACTGGAGAGGTGGCTTAGTGCTTAAGGCACTTGCCTACAAAGTCCAAAGACTCCAGTTTGATTTCCCAGTACCCACATAAGGCCAGATGCATAAGGTGGCAAGCATCAGGAGTTTGTTTGTTGCAGTTGGCTAGAGGCCCTGGTACGCCTCTATCTGCCTGTCTCTTTCTCTCTCAAATAAATAAACACAGTAATATTATAAAAAAGAAATTTCCAGGCTGGACATGGTGGCACATGCCTTTAATCCCAGCATTTGGGAGGCAGAGGTAGGTGGATTGCTGTGAGTTCAAGGCCAGCCTGAGACTACATAGTGAATTCCAAGTCAGCTTGGGCTAGAATGAGACCCTACCTCTGGGGTAGGGGTGGGGGAAGAAATTTCCAGGCTGGAAAGAAGGTTCAGTGGTTAAGGCACTTGTGAGTTCGATGCTCTAGTACTCACGTAAAACCAGATGTGCCACTAAGTGGTGCAATGCAATCTCTCTCAAATAAATAAACACAGTAATATTATAAAAAAGAAATTTCCAGGCTGGACATGGTGGCACATGCCTTTAATCCCAGCACTAAGGAGGCAGAGGTAGGAGGAATGCCTTGAGTTCAAGGCCAGCATGAGACTACATAGTGAATTCCAGGTCAGCCTGGGTTAGGGTGAGATCCTACCTCAAAAACAAACAAACAAACATCTACAACATTTTTAGAAGAAAACATGAGTATAAGTCTGTGATCTTGGGCATAGCAATAACCTTTTCTTTCTTTCTTTCTCTCTCAAATAAATAAACACAGTAATATTATAAAAAAGAAATTTCCAGGCTGGACATGGTGGCACATGCCTTTAATCCCAGCATTTGGGAGGCAGAGGTAGGAGGAATGCCTTGAGTTCAAGGCCAGCATGAGACTACATAGTGAATTCCAGGTCAGCCAGAGCTAGAGTGAGATCCTACTTTGAAAAAAAAAAAAAAAGCAAGGTGGAAAGTGATTGAGGAAGACACACACACACATGAACACTCATATATGCACACTGGCACATAACACACACATGCACTGAGAAAGAGAAATAAACCCTCACATATATGGTCAGATGATTTTGATCAGAAGTGCAACATTTAATGGAAAAATAATTCTTTCAACAAATGGCGTAAGAACAACTGGATACTCACAATGAAGGAAATGCAATTGGTTCCTTTCTACATCATAGGGAATAAGTAAGTAAAAATTGATCAGAAACATAAATGTACGAGTTAAAATGGGCTGGAGAGATGGCTCAGTGGGTTAGGGCGCTTTCCTGTAAAACCTAATGACCCACATTGAATTCTCCAGTACCATGGAAAGCCAGATGCACAGATGTGGGCATGCATCTGGAACTCATTTGCAGTGGCTATAGGCCCTGGCATACCCATTCTCTCTCCCTGTCAGTCACGTCTTTAATCCCAGCACTAAGGAGGGGCAGAGGTAGGAGGAATGCCTTGAGTTCAAGGCCAACCTAGAAACTACATAGTGAATTCCAGGTCAGCCTGGGTTAGGGTGAGATCCTACCTCAAAAACAAACAAACAAACATCTACAACATTTTTAGAAGAAAACATGAGTATAAGTCTGTGATCTTGGGCATAGCAATAACCTTTTCTTTCTTTCTTTCTCTCTCAAATAAATAAACACAGTAATATTATAAAAAAGAAATTTCCAGGCTGGACATGGTGGCACATGCCTTTAATCCCAGCATTTGGGAGGCAGAGGTAGGTGGATTGCTGTGAGTTCAAGGCCAGCATGAGACTACATAGTGAATTCCAGGTCAGCCTGGGTTAGGGTGAGATCCTACCTCAAAAACAAACAAACAAACAAACATCTACAACATTTTTAGAAGAAAACATGAGTATAAGTCTGTGATCTTGGGCATAGCAATAACCTTTTCTTTCTTTCTTTCTCTCTCAAATAAATAAACACAGTAATATTATAAAAAAGAAATTTCCAGGCTGGACATGGTGGCACATGCCTTTAATCCCAGCACTAAGGAGGCAGAGGTAGGTGGATTGCTGTGAGTTCAAGGCCAGCATGAGACTACATAGTGAATTCCAGGTCAGCCTGGGTTAGGGTGAGATCCTACCTCAAAAACAAACAAACAAACATCTACAACATTTTTAGAAGAAAACATGAGTATAAGTCTGTGATCTTGGGCATAGCAATAACCTTTTCTTTCTTTCTTTCTCTCTCAAATAAATAAACACAGTAATATTATAAAAAAGAAATTTCCAGGCTGGACATGGTGGCACATGCCTTTAATCCCAGCACTAAGGAGGCAGAGGTAGGAGGAATGCCTTGAGTTCAAGGCCAGCATGAGACTACATAGTGAATTCCAGGTCAGCCTGGGTTAGGGTGAGATCCTACCTCAAAAACAAACAAACAAACATCTACAACATTTTTAGAAGAAAACATGAGTATAAGTCTGTGATCTTGGGCATAGCAATAACCTTTTCTTTCTTTCTTTCTTTCTGCTAGCAGTCTAGCCAAATTAGTGAGTTTTAGGCTCAGTAGGAGCCCTTGTCTCAAAAAGCAAGGTGGAGCTGGGCGTGGTGGTACACACCTTTAATCCCAGCACTTGGGAGGCAGAGGTAGGAGGATCACAGTGAGTTCGAGGTCACCTGGAGACTACATAGTGAATTCCAGGTCAGCCAGAGCTAGAGTGAGATCCTACTTTGAAAAAACAAAAAAAAAAAAAAGCAAGGTGGAAAGTGATTGAGGAAGACACACACACACATGAACACTCATATATGCACACTGGCACATAACACACACATGCACTGAGAAAGAGAAATAAACCCTCACATATATGGTCAGATGATTTTGATCAGAAGTGCAAACAATTTAATGGAAAAATAATTCTTCAACAAATGGCGTAAGAACAACTGGATACTCACAATGAAGGAAATGCAATTGGTTCCTTTCTACATCATAGGGAATAAGTAAGTAAAAATTGATCAGAAACATAAATGTACGAGTTAAAATGGGCTGGAGAGATGGCTCAGTGGTTAGGCGCTTTCCTGTAAAACCTAATGACCCACATTGAATTCTCCAGTACCATGGAAAGCCAGATGCACAGAGTGGTCCATGCATCTGGAACTCATTTGCAGTGGCTAAAGGCCCTGGCATACCCATTCTCTCTCCCTGCCAGTCACGTCTTTAATCCCAGCACTAAGGAGGCAGAGGTAGGAGGAATGCCTTGAGTTCAAGGCCAACCTAGAACTACAGAGTGTATTCCAGGTCAGCCTGGGTTAGGGTGAGATCCTACCTCAAAAACAAACAAACAAACATCTACAACATTTTTAGAAGAAAACATGAGTATAAGTCTGTGATCTTGGGCATAGCAATAACCTTTTCTTTCTTTCTTTCTTTCTTTCTCTCTTTCTCTTTCTTTCTTTCTTCCTTCCTTCCTTCCTTCCTTCCTTCCTTCCTTCCTTCCTTCCTTCCTTCTTTCTTTCTTTCTTTCTTTCTTTCTTTCTTTCTTTCTTTCTTTCTTTCTTTCTTTCTTAGAATGAGAGATAAAGAGAGAGAATGGGTGTGCCAGGGCCTCCAGCCACTGCAAACAAACTCCAGACACACGTGCCACCTTGTGCATCTGGCTTACGTGGGTCCTGGGGAATCGAACTGAGGGCCTTTGACTTTGCAGGAAAGCACCTTAACTGCTAAGCCATCTCTCCAGCCTAGCAATAACTTTTTAGACACTAAAAACATTAGCAACCACAATAAAAATAAGCAAATTCAACTTTTTCAAAATTTAAAACTTAAAAAAATTAAAACCTTTTTCTGGGAATGTAGCTGAATGGTAAAGTGCTTATCTAGTATGTGTTAGGCCTTGTGTTGGATTCCTAGCACTGCAGAAATAGATGACAAACTTACAAACTTTTGAGTTGCAAAGGACACTATCAAGAAAGTGAAAAGGGGGCTGGGGAAATGGCTTAGCGGTTAAGGTATTTGCCTACGAAGCCTAAGGACCCAGTTCATTTCCCCAGACCCATGTAAGCCAGATGCACAAGGGGGCGCATGCGTCTGGAGTTCGTTTGCAGTGGCTGGAGGCTCTGGCGCACCCATTCTCTCTTTCTTCCTCTCTCTCTCTCAAATAAATAAATAAATAAAATATTTTAAAAAAGAAAGTGAAAAGGAGGGGGTGGAGAGATTGCTCAGTGGTTAAAGCACAAAATTACAAAGCCTGATGGCCTGGGTCCAACTCCTCAGTACCCATGTGGTTCTACTCACTGGCAGGTCATCGAGCAGCCAAATTCACCTCCAGAGCCTCTGCCTCCACACCAAGAGGCTTCCTTTCTTCTGCCCCTGCTGGTTGAGGCATTTTCCCTTTTGCAGCTCAGCCAGTTCTCTGGTGAGCAGCAGATATTCTTGGCTGATTATCCTGGCTCTTTCCTCAGGGACCCAGTGTTCTTGACATAAAGATAGTCAGCTATGTAACTCCAGGAGGAGTCCTTGAGGCATGCAACTCTGAAGACAGGGTCTGGCCTCCCCTGTATTGAGTGTGCCCCTTTCCCGAGGCTTGGTAGCCGCTGCACAGAGAAGGGACCATTGCCTTTTAGAATTGAAAGATGTGAAGGTTGACACTTGGAGAGGTTAGGAAACTTGTTCAAGGTCATTAGCTGGGAAGGATGCGTTTTGATTTGAATCCAGGTGTATATTTTGTTACATGCAGGGTGGAATTGAGTGGGTCTCCACTCTGGGAGTCCTTAGCCATAGAAAGCTCCTTCAATCACAGCACTGGCCTCCAAGTGCCAATCTTCCTGCTGGAGGCCCAAGGTTGAGAGGGGCCTGTAATGCCTGAATGAGGTGGATTCCCAGAGGCAAGGTCTTAACTGCAGTGGTGGTAGTACCATGCAGAAGAAAGAAGCTTGAAGTGTGGGATAGAAGGTCCAAGTTATTGCCCCAGACTAACTTCACTGGGCCTCAGTGTTCCCATCTGTTAATGGGACAGTTAGATCCCTTAGCTTTAAGGCCTTGCCACTGAGTCACATCCTGGCTCTGGCTTACGTCCTCTTGTATTTCTTTCAGGACCATGATGATGCTTGCTGCTGAGCAAGTGAAACCTACACACATGCGTGTCTGGGGCAGGGGCTGCCCCTTTCGCTTCTGGCTCCCTAAGAGCTGATACCATGCTGGCACAAAGCACGTTCTCAGTCCAGATTCGCAGGATGATTCAGTCGTGTGTCACGCTTAGCCCACCATGAGAACATACACTCTTAGGAGAGAAAAAGGCAGTGGCAAGAAGATGGATTCAGATGGAGGTTTCAGCATATGGGATGCCTCATCTCCAGCTGGTTCTGGGGACAGACTTGGGTCAAGGTCCTTGTCTAAAGCAATTACATCATAGTCAGCTCATGTTTCCCCCAGAGGAAATCCCTGGCGTCTGGCTCGGAGTGTCCCTGAGCTGGGAGCAAGGATGCCTTCTCTATCCCCTTGTTCTCTCTTTGAGATGCTGGTTTCTTTGTTAGAGGTAGGTGTGTGTGTGTGTGTGTGTGTGTGTGTGTGTGTGTGTGCATGGTTTTGGCCCAAGATGACTATTTTGCCCAAGAACTAGCCACAGGTACCGAGGGAGCATGGGGGTGGCTCAGGGCAACCAGTGCCTATTGCTGGAGTGCAGCATTATGTCTGAATCCATTGCTTTATAGGAAGAGACCCCAACTGTATGGCTCAGTCTTGGTCCCTAGAAATTGTACCCCTGGTAGGCAGAGAGCACAGATGGGGCCAAGTGTGGCATTGCCCATGAATTTCTTCCTTAGGGAAGAGAAGGGGAGACCTAGTTGGGGGCAGCCTTCCAGCTGCTATGGTTTGGTTAGGAAATAGCCACCTCTATTCTAGGTTTCTTATTTAGGCAGCTAAGAATACAAATTCTGTCAGAAAGCAGGTGGCAATGTCAGGCAGAGGCAGGGAGTACGTCAGTGTAGCTATTCCTAAGAAAAACCACTAGGGACAGCTGTCCGTGCAGGGCAGGTGATGCCACCTTGAGAAGGCACCACTTCTTGTGATGCAGCCCTTTGAACCCAAGACATCCACAGCCAGCCTGTAAGAATTAGGCATAAAATCTGGGTAATTAATTTTTCAGACATCTGCTGTCCTGGTACTCATGGTGTCCGCCAGTCACATTGTCATCGGAGAGGAGGTGAGGCTGGAGTCAGAGCTGGTTGTCTGGGCACTGGTGTCTGTCTCAAGACTTATTTCCAAAAAGCCTGTTGCTCTTCAGTCCATGCCTTCATTCCAATTAAATGGCTCTTGTCATTGGTTGAGGGGCGCAGTCACCAGTCCATTTCTCCACTTTTGGCCAGTAGATCTTTGTTTATTGTAGATTATAAGAATCCTCAAGGTCCCATAAAGATGTTCTAGAACTTTCTGTGGTTGACTCATCTAAGCTCCTCTCCTACATTCCTAGGGCATCTGCTGAGCCTTTCCTGGGGGCTGTCAAGGACAGGGGAAGTTAGACATATTTTGGGGGAGGAAGATTGAGTCAGTTCAACTAACATCTACAAAGCCCCCATATTCCCAATCCAGTGCCAGACCAGGGGTGGGGTGAGGACAGAGATAAAAAGACAGTCTTCCCATGGCAGCTTTCAGCCTCACAGGAAGACAGATGCACACACAGTTGCCATGGAGTGTAACAAGGGCTTCTGGAGATCTGGGGAATGCCTGAGCTGTCTCCAAGGCTGTGTGAGGTCAGCAGAGAAAGAGGCACTGCTGCATCACTGCACAGCAAAGGCAGTGAGATGTGAGGCAGTGAGGTGTGAGGCAGTGAGGTGTGAGGTATGAGGCAGTGAGGTGTGAGGCAGTGAGCTGTGAGATATGAAGCAGTGAGATGTGAGGCAGTGAGGTGTGAGGCATGAGGCAGTGAGGTGTGAGTCAGTGAGGTGAGAGGCTGTGAGATGTGAGGCAGTGAGGTGAGAGGCAGTGAGGTGTGAGGTATGAGGCAGTGAGGTGTGAGGCAGTGAGGTGAGAGGCTGTGAGGTGTGAGGCAGTGAGGTGAGAGGCTGTGAGGTGTGAGGCAGTGAGGTGTGAGGCAGTGAGGTGTGAGGCAGTGAGGTGAGAGGCTGTGAGGTGTGAGGCAGTGAGGTGTGAGGCAGTGAGGTGTGAGGCAGTGAGGTATGAGACTGAGGTATGAGACTGAGGTATGAGACTGAGGTATGAGGCAGTGAGGTGTGAGGCAGTGAGGTGTGAGGCAGTGAGGTGTGAGGCAGTGAGGTATGAGGCAGTGAGGTGTGAGGCAGTGAGGTATGAGGCAGTGAGGTGTGAGGCAGTGAGGTGGGAGGACCTTGGGGGGTGGGTGTCTGTCAGACAAGAGATTGGTGGGAGGAGGTAGACTGGCCTGTGTCTCAGAGGGTAGCTGGACTGTGGGAGGGCTGGGCATGATGAAAGGGCTCTTAGCAAGGCTGTGAGTGGTCAAACCTGAGACTGTGCAGGGGCTGCAAGCCAGGGCAGGGTAGTGAGCCCTGGGTGGATGTGGGTTCTCTTCGTGGAGATGAAGGACCTCAGGAATTAGGGTAATTTAAGAGAAGTAGTGAAGCTCTGAATATAAAACTTCACTGCCCCTCCATTCTCTATCCCACATGGTTGTCTTGTATCCTGACTCTAATCCATGCTAACCAATAGAAGGAGACAGAGGAGAGGAGCAGCATCCGGAGGGCTTGGGGAGCTGGTGGGTGGCAGGGAGGCAGCAGGCAGTGCCCTCTCCCTGGCTCTGCAGACACAGCAGGCTGGGCCTGGTTCAGGATCCACCTAGCTCAGCTCCTGGAGTGCTTTCAGTAGGTGAGCTCCAGGTGAGTATCCTGTGACTGACAGTTGTGCTACACTGGGCAGACAGGGCACCCTAGCAGCGCCTGCCCGTTCTGTGCCCAGTGTTGGACCCTAGGTCATTGATTTCTTCCATACAGGCCCTGAGCTGGTATGTGTGAGCATGTAGAGGTGTGTGTATGTGTGTACTCACCCATGCAGGTGGACAAGAGCTTTGAGGCCCCATGTGGGTGCCTGTGTGGTGCCTTTTTTTGGCTTTAACAAGTTCCTATGGTAACCACGAACATGTCTGTTTTGGGATCTGAGTCTGGGGCGTGAGTGGCTACAGGGAGAAGCACTGGCGGGCGGGCGCTTAGCTGGCAATTGGGCTGTGGCCTGATTTCATTGCCAGTCACGGGAGACGTACCTAGAGTTGCATTTGCTGGGCAGCAAGTTCTGCAAACTCCAGGGACCCGTGTGCTCCCGGCCCTCATCCCGGCTGGTCCCAGCCATGCCCAGGAAGCCCTGGTGAGTCCGTGATTTGATTTCTGGGTGGACGGACAATAGTCTGGGACTTGCTCAGGGCTGGTGGGTGACTGCTGACGGGTGATGGGTCCCAGGCACTGGGGGTCTTCTAAAATGGGGGCCAGGGGTGCTCCGTTTATTTCTGACGTCCAGGGAAGATGTCTTCCACATGGCTAGTGGAGCTGTGGAGTGGAATGGGACACAGTCAGTGGTGTTGGTACAAGGGGTGAGGGTACAAAGACAGGAATGCAGGAGACTTGGATGGAGATGCATGCTGGTGGCTGACAGCGGTGCCCAATCCTCCCTGTGGCCTCCTTCGTTTTTCTCAGCTCCCTGAAACCAAGTGTACTCCCCAACCTGCCATTGAATTTCCTTATAGACCTCCCAGGCCCAGAACCCTGTTTAGGCCTGGATGGGAAGCTCTTGATCTTATGAAGAAGAGACTGGAGGACCTGCACTTGCCCAGGGTTGGGCAAGAATTGCTGGGCTATGCTAGGTTATGGAGAAAGGCTCTATCCCTCCTACCCTTGGACTCTGCACCCTTTGTGCTTCTTTCCCACACACTGTGGATCCAGGGATATGTCAGGACACCCCCCTCCCAGCTGCCATCAGAGAGACCCCTGGTGGCTTCAGAGGCATCAGTAGTGTTACTCCTGTTGGCTCCTCTGGGAGTAGAGGAGGGGATATAGGTGGCCCCTCTGACTTTGGGCTAGGAGCCCTCCACCAGGGGCCTTTGACAAGGATTAGGAGAGCACATGGCAGGAGTTTCTGGGACTATGGTCCCAGTTAAGGTCAAGAGGAGTAAGAAAGTGGACATTCTGTGCTTTGTCTGGGCCATCTAGGAGTTTCTGGGAAGCAGAGTCTAGTACGTAGTCCCTGGGAGCACTGGGCAAAGAAGGCAGCTTTCAGGAGAGACACAGAGATTCTTGGAGTCCTGGAGTCCTAGGGCTTGAAGTAAGAAAGTCAAATTAGCCATTATATGAATTTCCCATGCTTCTGAAACTAGGCACTTAGCTTGAACTTGGTTATCTCTAGTGATGGGAGCTCAGTACCTTTTAAGGATGTCTAGTTTATGGGACTACAGCTCTACATATTCAAGGCTGACCATTATTTTCATTTGGAATCTCTTTAACTGCCATTGCATAATCTAACCTTATCCCTTCTCCTACACAAGGAGATTTTTTTTTTTTTTCCCAAGAGCTCTGCAGACATTGGAAGGCACCTCTCTCTGTGGTCTGAATCTTCTTTTCCCCTGGCTGACCAGCCTGAATCTGTCACTGTATTAGGGTTCCTCAATACCTTGTTGGGCTTTTCTGGAAGGGTCTTATTTTCTTAGGCAGTTTGTAGGAGCCCCATGGACATGAGGATGAATAGCCAGGGATCCTGGGCTTCAACCTCCATAGTGTCAGTGAACCGAGACCCAAGCAAGGTTCCTAACTGACACATGTGGTGCCAGGGTGGGGGTGGCCAGTTCTCTGTCTGTGACAGACACACTGGCCCTAGCCCAGGCCTTTGCTCTTTCTCCCTGCTCATCCTTCTTCGTCTCTTTCCAACTTTGTACCTCATCTCTTCTTTCTGGAGATGGATCTGGATTCCTGCAGGGACCCAACCGTAGGGAGGGGACCTGAGGACACTGGCAAGCATGTGCCTTATGTAAAAGGACCCAGTGGCCACTACGGAGCCTGGCCCTCAGGCATGCTGCAAGAATGTTGCTCACATCACTTTTCTTCTTTCTTTTTTAAAATTTTGTTATTTTAAAAAAGATTTTTAAATTATTTATTTGAGAGAGAGAGAGAGAAAGGGTGGGGGGAGAGAGATAGAGAAAGAATGGGTGCACCAGGGCTTTCAGGCGCTGCAAATGAACTCCAGATGCGTGAGCCCTCTTGTGTGCATGTGCGACATGCACGCTTGTGTCACTGTGTGTCTGGCTACGTGGGACCTGGAGATTCAAATATGAGTTCTTAGGGTTCACGGGCAAGTGCCTTAATCCCTAAGCCAGCTCTCCAGCCCCCTTCTCTCTCTCTTCTCTTTCTCTCTTGTTGTGCTGAGGATTGAACCCAAGGTCTTGCCTATTAGGCAAGCATTTTACCATGTAGCTACATCCCCAGCCCTTTAAAAATGTCGTGTGAAAATGTTGTGTGTGTGTGGGTGTGCCAAGGTCTCTTGCCACTACGAACAAATATCAGTTTGGCTGTATCTGAATGCTGGGGAGTTGAACCCAGGACTGCAGGCTTTGCAAGGCAGCACCTTTAACCACTAAGTCATCTCCCAGCCCCCCTTTTTAAAATTTGAAGACAAGATCTTGTTAAGTTGTCTAGGTTGGGCTTGAACTTTCCCAGCAATCCTTGGACTTATGATAGTTTTGCCTCAGTCTCCAGAGTAGCTGAGATGACAGGCCTGTACCACCAGGGCTGGTTCACCACATCTGGGCTCAACACATCTTTATAAGAGTCACTGGAGAGCTGCAGTCTTAGGGAAAATCTTGACAACTAACTCAAGAACTAGGAAAACAGTGGTGTGTGGCCTGTCTTGCAGGCCACATTCAGACCAGGGGGCCTCTGCAGATCACTTCAGCTCTGGATGTGCCATCCTCCTTAGTTTTTGCTCCTGCTTCTTTGTGGCTGACTCCCTAGTGACTCTCGCCTGGTCATCTTTCCGCTGGCTGCTCTTGTCCCTGTCAGAAGAGCCTGATCATTTCCGGCTCTGTTCCCAGACTGACTCCTTCTCAATTAACCTTTTCTCCCTTTCAGATGCAGTGTGTCCTCTATCCCTGGGCTAAGAATCTGCCTCTGAGTCATAGGGGTTTGGTCCTCCTGCCTCCTGGCTTAGGCCCATTATCTCCTGCCCAGACATTGACGAAGGCTTCCCAGTGAACCTCCTCTCCTGTCTGCCAGCTCTGACTAATTCCTCAGCCAGAGGCTGCTCTGGGTCTGTCCTGCTTTGAGGAACCAGATTCATGCATGTAGATCTTGTTAGTGCTGACCCCACCTTGGCTTGTTTTCCCAGGAGCTGTTCTGGGGATAGCCCCTACTTCTGTGGTGGGGGGTGGGCAATCATACTGGTGTGTCTCCCAGGGACCTCTCTTTATGCCGTACTTACTGATTGTCTTTGGATCCACAGCCAGTGTCTAGATCCTTGCTCTTTTCTCCAAGGCTGTGGACTCCAAGCTGCTTTACATTTGGTATCACCTGATATGGTGGTACAGGTCTGTGATCCCAGCACTGCAGAGGCTGAGGCGGGAGGATCATGAGTTCAAGGCCAGCCTTGGGCAGTACATAGGCAGATCTTATCTCCTGGGAGGAGAACAACACTAACAGCAGTCTAATCAGAAAGTCTGAGTGTTACCCGGCACCTGTATCTTTTAAAGGCCATGGGTGACTTCAGTCAGTGTGCAGCGAGGTTTGAGAACCACTATCCCAAGGGACAGACAAGTGTGGTGACGGTCAGTGGGCTGGAGATTCACTTGGACTCCATGTGAGTGCATCACTCCAGGCCAGGATTTGAATCATCATGGGGGCTGGGTAATTCCTTGTTGGCGGGGGGCTGTCTTGGGCATGGTAGGGTGTTTAACAGCATCTCTGGCCATTACTCACTAAGTGTCAACAACTCGCCTCCTAGTTGTGAAAAAAAAAAAAGTGTCTCTCAGATATTGTTGAACTTCTGGGGCAATGGTGTACAAATCTGTAGCATTTTCAAATATATGAAGGAAGAGGATCCCAACCAATGAATCCCATCTTAGTGGTTAGTTTGTAGGAGCTGGATTCAGGCTGCCTCTGTTTAAATCTCTGGTTCTACCAGCTGGGCGACCTTAGGCAGGTTATTTAACCTATTTGCCTCAGTCAGTTTCTAGTTTTATTTTGTTTACTTGCAGTTGTGCCTTCTTTTGACCTTTGACCCCAGTGACTCCACCTATACAAGATGCCTTTCCCCCTCCCACATTAGCATCAAGCCTACTGTACACCCACCCTCCCCTCCAGGACCCGTGAAGACTCGCTTCCTCCACTCCACACCCACTTGGAGTACCCTTCCTTGGGCTCACAGATCATAGTGAGCCCCTCCCCTGCTGCAGTAGTCAGGTGGCTTCTGTCTGTCATCTGTCCCCTGGAGGTCTGAGCCTGTGGGAGCCTCCTGTTTGCTACCCAGGTGAGCTAGCTGTCCACTCCCCACCTCTGGTTGAGCTGTGAACCACCAAGTTACCAGAGCGTGAACCTCCGCCCCACGGCCAGCTCATTCTGAGAGGGTGGAGTGGGCGGAAATCCGCGCCTGGCAGGCCACAAAGCCACATAACTGACTTCTGGGGCCCTGCCCTGGGAGGAGGTGTGTGATGACAGCCACTGTCCCCTCGGCATCACCACTAGCAGATGCCGTGTGCCATCGAGGAGCTTTGTGCTGAGGACTTTCCCTGGCCCACTTCTGGGCTCAGGAGCAGAGTTTAGGAGGGACAGCCCGGTCTTCACCTTGCTGGGACCTGGAGTCTAGGCTGGAGCAGTGGTGGCCCATCCTGGTGACTGGGTTAAAACGCAGCTTCCTGAGTCCCACTGGGGGATTCTGCTTCATCACGCCGGGTGGGGCCCAAGAAACCTGGGCATTGCCCGCGGCTGGGTGCTTATGGTGCAGCCAGGCTGCAGCTGTCTGGGAACCTCTGTTTAAAGTGCTGTCCCCACAATGCAGAGTAAGGGTTAGGTTCTTGTGCTGTGGGTGACCTCAAGTAAACCACACAACCTTCTGTGCCCCAGTTTCTGTACCTAGGGATAATAATAGTGCTACAATTGTACTATTGTGGTGAGGTTTACATTCAGATGATGCCTGAAGGACAGCTCCTAATACACAATGCTTGACAAGTGCCACCTGCCTTAGTGTATTTCTGGTGTTGTTGACAATGGCCCTGGGCTGTGTGATCACCCGCATCGCATGGCATGCCTGCTTACCTGCGAATGTATACACATATGCCTATATGGGTAAGTTAGAATACTGTTCACACTTACCCAGGTCTGCTGCGGAGGGCAGATGTGTGCACAGGCGTGACTTAAAGTCACTAGACAGATGGGGCCACAGAGCAGACGTGTGTGTACACAAAGCCTTGAGGACCAGAGCTGTGCTCTTACTCACCCGCTGATTTTATTCCTGGAGTTAACAGCACCTGGGCTGAGCTCTGGGAGCCCAAGGTGCCCCTTGTTTCCATAGTAACCACCATGCAGCAAAGACAGGAGGAGGAGGAGGAGGAGGGAAAAGCCTGAGCCAGTTTCCAGGAGCGTCTTGCCTTCTGAGGCTTTTTCTACCTCTTGCCATGTTCAGGTTCTTTCTCTCCCTTCCTCCCTCCTTCCCATTCAAGGACAAGGGCATGGCAGACCTCTGGATACTCAAGAACCAAGATTGGTCATTGTTTATATGTTTTATTTTGTTTTGTTTGTGGTTCTGAGGATCAAACTCAGGGCCTCATATATGCTAGGCAAGTACTGTTCCGCTGACCCCACCTCCCCCAGCTGCCAGTTACATTTTACTTTGTTTCTCCAACTTTTTTTTTTTTTTAAACTGGAATTCATCCTGTAGCTCCAGGCTGGCTGCAAATCCACGGCGATCGTCCTATCTTGGCCTCCCAAGTGCTAGGATTCAAGGCATGCACCACCATGCCCAACAAATCTTTTTTAAAACAATTAATTTTTTTTTTATTACAGAGAGAGAAAATGGGTACACCACGGCCTCCAGCCGCTGCAAATGAACTCTAGACACATGTGCCACCTTGTGCATCTGGTTTACGTGGGTTCTGGGGAATCAAACCTGGGTCCTTTGGCTTTGCAGGCAAGTGTCTTAGCCACTAAGCCATCTCTCCAGCCTAAAACCATTTTTTATTATAATAAAAACATATGTATTAAAATACACTTTAAAAAATTAATTTATTTTTTATTAACAACTTTCATGATTGTAAACAATATCCCATGGTAATTCCCTCCCTCCCCCCACTTTTCCTTTTGAAACTCTACTCTCCATCATATCCCCTCCCCCTCTCAACCAGTCTCCCTTTTATTTTGATGTCATGATCTTTTCTTCCTATTTTGATGGTCTTGTGTAGGAAGTGTCAGGCACTGTGAGGTCATGAAGATCCAGGTCATTTTGTGTCTGCAGGAGCACGTTGTAAGGAGTCCTACTCTTCTTTTGGCTCTTACATTCTTTCTGCCACCTCTTCCACAATGGACCCTGAGCCTTGGAAGGTATGATAGAGATATTTCAGTGCTGAGTCCTCCTCTGTCACTTCTTCTCAGCATCATGGTGCCTTCTGAGTCATCCCAAGGTCACTGCCACCTGAAAAGAGAAGGTTCTCTAATCAAAAGTGAGAGTAGCATTAATATATGGGTATGAACATTAAGAGAAGTGCTTACTGGGCAGTTTGGTGAGCATAGTATATACATTTAGCCAAACAGCAGCAGATGTTACACCCCTAGGGCTCATGACTACCTCTGTTATAGGTTTTTAGTATCAGGGCTGTATTCCCTCCCATGGAGCCGGCCTCCAGTCACATTAGAGGGCCATTGGTTTCCCCCATAACAGACATGCCACTATTGCACCTGTTGGCTCATTTGGCCTGGCTGGCCAAATCTAAGGCTTCCAGTGTCCACTGTTGAATATCTTCATTGGTGATTTCTCTCTCTCCCATTGAACTGCATGCAGAATGACTTCTTCCAGTTTTCTGTCAGCTGGTCTACATAGAGGAGGTTTTCGGCTCAGTTCCAGCAGAATTTCTCAGTGACCTTGTAGCCCAAGTATGTGGAGTCTTCAGCAATAGGTTCTTACCATCTATTCATGGTGGGAAACCAAGGGCCTTGCCAGTGGCCTGTAATGTTTTGGGGGCATCAGGTACCTCCCTGGCCAACAACTCACTGGAAGGTATCCCATCCCTGGCACTGAAGATTTTCTAGTAACAATCTATGGCTCCTGAGTGTTCCATTGTCCAAAAAAGTAGGTCTCCATATGATTTATTTATATCCTCTTAGATTTTGATTAGCCCTCCCTCCACCTTTCCTTTACTCAATCTCTTCCCCTGACCTCACTTAGGCCTTTTCACCCCCATTAATCGGTTCTTCTGCTTACATATATACAATACCATCCTATTAAGTCCCCCTTTCCCTTCCTTTCTATTGCCTTTATGTCTCCTTTCTAGCTTACTGCCTCTGCTACTGAGTTTTCTTACTACTCACACTGAAGTCCAATCCTGTGTAGCTAGGATCTACATATGAGAGAGAACATGTGATATTTGGCTTTCTGGGCCTGGGTTACTTCATTTAGTATAATCCTATCCAGAGCCATCCATTTTACTGCAAATTTCATAACTTCAGAAAATACACTTAAAAAAATTTTTTTGTTATTTTTATTTATTTATTTGAGAGTGACATACAGAGAGAGAAAGAGGCAGATAGAGAGAGAGAGAGAATGGGCACTCCAGGGCTTCCAGCCATTGCAAACAAACTCCAGATGTGTGTGCCCCCTTGTACATCTGACTAACGTGGGTCCTGGGGAATCGAGCCTCGAACTGGGGTCCTTAGGCTTCACAGGAAAGCGCTTAACTGCTAAGCCATCTCTCCAGCCCACAAAATACACTTTGTTTTTGAGACAGTATCTCATGTATCTCAGCTGGCCTCAAACTTGCTATGTAGCTGAGGGTGATATTGAACTCCTAATTCTTTTGCTTGTTCTTCCCTAGTGTTGGCATTACAGATGTGTACCATCACACTTGGTTTGTACAGTGCTAAAGATTGAGCCCAGGGTCTAGTGTATACTAGGTAAGCACTCTACCAACTAAGCTATATCCCTAACCCCAAAATATATCTCTTCAGCCACTTTTTTTTTTTTTTGAGGCATGGTCTGTCTAACCCAGGCTAACCTAGAACCCACTCATGTAGCTTATGCCTGGCTTCTCTTTAGCCAGTTAAAAAATATTTTATTTATTTATTTACTTATTTGAGAGAGAGAAAGAGAGAGAGAGAGAGAGAGAGAGAGAGAGCCAGATAGAGAATGGACATGCAAGGGCCTCTAGCCACTGCAAGGAATGAACTCCAGACAGATGTGCCACCTTGTACATTTGGCTTACATGGGTCCTGGGAAATCAAACCTGGGTCCTTTGGCTTCACAGGCAAGCACCTTAACTGCTAAGCCATCTCTCCAGCCCAAGGCAGTTTTTTAAAAAATAGTTTTTTAAAAATTAAAAAAAATAATTTATTTATGAGAGAGAGAGGGAGAAAACGGGCACACCAGGGCCTCTAGCCACTGCAAATGAACTCCAGACACATGTGCCACCCAGTGAGTGCATCTGGCTTATGTGGGTACTAGAGAATCAAATCTGGTCCTTAGGTTTCACAGGCAAGCACCTTAACTGCTAAGCCATCTCTCCAACCTTAAAAATACTTTATTTATTTATTTAAGAGAGAGAGAAAGAGGCAGATAGAGAAAGAATGGGCATGACAGGGCCTCTAGCCCCTGCAAAGGAACTCCAGATACATGCACGACCTTGTGCATCTGGCTTTACATGGGTACTGGGGAATTGAACCCAGGTTCTTGGGCTCTGCAGGCAAGCGCTTTAACCACACTAAGCCATCTCTCCAGCCCATCTTCAGCCACTTTTAAGTGTAGCACTTAGTGGCATTAAGTACCTGTACATTGTGCAACCATCACCAGTTCTCATCCCTAGAACCTTTTCATCGTCCCAAACTGAAACTCTACCCCATTGAACACCAATTCCACACTCCCTGTCCTCCCTGCCTCCGGCATCCTCATTCTTTTGTCTTGTGTCTATGGGTTTCATGACTCTGTGAGCCTCGTGTAAGTGAAATCCTGCCCTACTTGTACGTTTGTGTCTGACGCCTCTCAGTATAATGCCTTCCTACTTCATCCATGTTGTAGCGTCCGTGAGAGTTGCTTGTTGTGTGCAGGCAGCACACTTTGTTTAGCCATGCTTCTGTCGGCAGACAGCTGGGTGGTCTCTGCCCACGGCTCTTGTAAATAATGATGCTGTGAGCACTGGCGTACAAATATTTGAGTCCCTGCTTTTGATTCTTTTTCAGCATGTATCTGGGAGTAGAATTGTTGGATCATATGGTAATATTGTGTTGTGCTTAAATATTTGACTTGCCTTCCTCCTTCCCTTCCTTTTCTGTTTCTTTCAGGAAAGTCTTGCATATTGTCCCTGTTGGCCTAGAACTTGTAATTCTTTTGCCTTAGCCTCCTGTTTAGCTGGGTTAAAGATGTGTGCTATGATGCCTGTCATTTGAGCTTTTTAAAAGTTAGATAATGAGCCAGGTGTGGTGGTGCACACCTTTAATCCCAGCACTTTGGAGGCAGAGGTAGGAGGACCGCCATGAGTTTGAGGCCACCCTGAGACTACATAGTGAATTCCAGGTCAGCTTGAGCTAGAGTGAGACCCTACCTCGAAAAAGAAAAACATAAAACAAGCAAAAAAAAGTCAGATAAATAAAATTCATAGATAAAGTTAAGATCCTGGGGCTAGATAGACGATTTAGTGGTTAAGGTGCTTGCTTGCGAAGCCTAAGGATCCGTGTTCGACTCTCCAGAGCTCACGTAAGTCAGATGCACAAAGGTGAGGCAAGCACAAGGTCACACATGCCCAGCTAGGTAGAGCAAACATCTGGAGTTTGATTGCAGTGGCTGGGGCCCTCACAAACTAATTCTCTCTCTCCCTCTCTCTGTTTCTCTTTCTCTCTCTAAAATTAAAAAAAAATTTTTTTTTAAAGGTCCTGAAATCATGTCTTGATCCTATTCTTTTGTCTCTTTTATCCATAGCAATGACTATTAGAAAAAGAACATTTGGGACCAGGTGTGGTTGTGCATGCCTGTAATCACAGCAATTGAGAGGGAAGCTGTAGCAGGACTATCAGGAGGTCAAGGCCATCCTTTGTTACATGGTAAATTTAGAGGCCTGCCTGGGCTACATAGTGAGACCTTGTCTCAAAAAATCAAGGAAAAAAAAAATAAGAGGGCTGGAGAGATGGCTCAGCAGTTAAAGGCACTTGCTCATAAAGCCTGATGGCCTGGGTTTGATTCCTCAGTACCCATGTAAAGATGACAAAGTGGCATATGTTGTTTGGAGTTCATTTGCAGCGGCAGGAGCCCTGGCACACCCATTCACTATCTCTCTCTCATAGAGAGATAAATATTAAAAAGGCATATCGGGCTGGGGAGATGGCTTAGTGGTTTGATTCCCCAGGACCCATGTAAGCCAGATGTACAAGGTGGCACATGTATATGGAGTTCATTTGCAGTGGCTTGAAGCCATGGCGTGCCCATTCGCTCTCTTCCTCCCCTTCTTTCTCTCTGTGCCTACATTTTTCTCTCTCAAATAAATTAAAAAAAATAAAAAATATTTTAAAAATTGTACCTTAGCCAGGCTTGGTGGCACATGCCTTTAATCTCAGCACACAGGAGGCAAAGGTAGGAGGATTGTTGTGAGTTTGAGGCCAGCCTGGGACTACAGAGCCGACTTCCAGGTCAGCCTGGGCTAGAGTGAAACACTACCTCCAAAAAACAACAACAAAAAGGCATATCATTAAAAACAAACAAAAATGAAGAAACATTACATGTGTATTTTATTTTCACATATAGGTCTCTAGAAATCATATGTAGTTTTGTGTGTGTAGTTGACTCTGTATTTTTAAGTTCTATATCCACAGATTCAACCAACCTTGGATTAAAAATATATTTTTAAAAATCATACCTATACTGAACATGTCCAGACTTTTTCCTGGTCATTATTCCCTAAACAACACAGCATAACAGTTGTTTATGTGACATTTGCATTCTCTTAGGTGCTGTAAGAACACTAGAGAGTATAGACTGCATACAGGAAGATGCACAGTAGCTTCTGTGCAAATGCCAACTGTTTATGTAGGACACTTGAGTGTCCTTGGATTTTGGTATTTGTGGGTGATCTGGAACTAGTCCCTTAAGAAAAGAACAACTATATTAAAATTCATACCTTGGCTGGAGAGATTGCTCATTGGTTAAAGGTGCTTGCTTGCAAAGCCTAACAGCCTGAGTTCAATTCCCCAGTACCCATGTAAAGCTAGATGCACAAAGTGCAGCATGCATTTAGAGTTTGTTTTCAGGGGCAAGAGGCCCTGGTGTACTCATATACCCCCTCATTAAATAAATAAATATTTTAAAAATTCACACCTAGCTTGGAGAGATGGCTCAGCAGTTAAGGCACTTACCTCTGAAGCCTAAGGATCCAAGTTCAACTCCCCAGAACCCATGTAAGCCAGATGCATATGGTGACACATGTGTCTGGAGTTCATTAGCCCTGGTGCATCCATTCTCTCTCTTATCTCTCTCTAATAAATAAAAAAAAAATAAAGTATTGGGCTGGAGAGATGGCTTAGCAGTTAAGGAGCTTACCTGCAAAGCCTAAGGACCCAGGTTCAATTTTTCAGTACCCACGTAAGCCAGATGCACAAGGTGATACATGCATCTAGAGTTTGTTTGCAACAGCTGGAGGCCCTGGCATGCCCATTCTTGGTCTTTCTCTCTCTGCCTCTTTCTCTCCCTCTCTCAAATAAATAAATAAATATTAAAAAATTCACACCTGTAACATGCTTTTTTTTTCCCCCCTGAGGTAGTGTCTCACTCTAGCCCAGGCTGACCTGGAATTCACAATTCACTATGGAGTCTCAGGGTGGCCTCGAACTCACACCTCCTACTCAGCCTCCCAGGGGCTGGGATTAAAGGTGTGCGCCACCATGCCCAGCTGTGACATCCTTTGAATCTGTTTGGCATGGTGCTTTGTTGCCCAGGCTGTCTGGGTTCAGAGGTAGGCCCTACCACTTACCAACCATAAGTCCCTGGGTCTGTGCCTTAGTTTCTGTAAAATGAGATCAACAGTAGTAAAACAAAACCTACTTGAAGCATTATTTGGGGTATGAAGTAAGCTTGTGTGTGCCCAGAGCTTAGAACAGTGCTGAGACAAAGCCCACATCGCATATGTTGGTTGGTGTATTATACTTTGGCATACGTGCCCTCCCACAGGGGTTTTAGCACTTGTCAAGATTTCTTGCAGTTCCTTCTTTTTAATTACCCTGTAGTATTTATTTGTACACACAATCTGCATTGTTTGTGTTCCTTGAGTGTGTCTCCTATTGCTGGACACTTGGGTCACTTCCATTTTCTGACTTAGTTGACAGTACTGCAGTGGCTGTCCCCACCAAACTCTCTGTCTACTTGTGAAGGGTCCCCAGGGAAGGGAGCCCGGGCCAGAGCTGTAGGGCAGCAGCTCTGTGAGGTGTTGGCAGATGCCCCTCAGGACGGGAATGACCATCCACCCCCCAGTGTCCTCTCCCAAGTGAGTGCTCACATCTGTTTGACTGACAAGATCACAGTTCACTTTACTTATTCTACAAATTTTAATACAATTTTGAATGAACGAATGAAAAATCCAGCTATCAGATCCCATTGTGTTTCCTTTGAGTCTCTCTCCTCAGGCCTGGGGGATGTTTGTGTAGTTTTCTCCCTCTCTCTTTTTTTTAAGCTAGAGCACAAGCATTTCCTCATAATTGGTACAGTCCTTTTTTCCTATTTTTAAAAATAGCATTTTCCCAATTATAAAAATAGTACATGTTCACTGTAGAAGAGTTGGAAAATATGTATAAATGTTGAGATGAGAAAAGCAAAAATAACCCACAGCCCACCACCCAAAATATTACTGTTTCCCTCCACATATGGTCTTGCATACTGAACCCAGGATTCATGCCTGCTAAGAAACTGCTGTGACATTGAACTGGATCACATTTCTGATTTTCTTTTTTTGTTGTTGTTGTTGTTTGGCTTTTCGAGGTAGGGTTTCACTCTAGCTCAAGCTGACCTGGAATTCACTATGGAGTCTCAGGGTGGCCTTGAACTTACAGCAATCCTTCTACCTCTGCCTCCACCAAAGTGCTGGTGTTAAAGGCATGCACCACCACACCTGGCTAGTTTTAATGTGTTTCCTTTGTTTTAAAAATTTTATTCAATTTTTATTTATTCATTTGAGAGAGACAGACAGAGAGAGAAAGAGGCAGAGAGAGAGAGAGAGAGAGAGAGAGAGAGAGAGAGAGAGAGAATGGGCGTGCCAGGGCCTCCAGCCACTGCAAACGAACTCCAGATGCGTGCACCCCCTTGTGCATCTGACTAACGTGGGTCCTGGGGAATTGAGCCTCGAACCGGGGTCCTTAGGCTTCACAGGCAAGCGCTTAACCGCTAAGCCATCTCTCCAGCCCTAATGTGTTTCCTTTTAGTCTTTTATGTTTTTAACTTTTTAAAAAACTTATTATATAATGACATTTCAACATTAAGTTGTTTTTTATTTTCTTTTTGGTTTTTTCGAGGTAGGTTCTTACTCTGGCCCAGGCTGAGCTGGAATTCACTATATAGTCTCAAGGTGGCCTCAAACTCACAGCGATCCTCCTACCTCTGCCTGGGATTAAAGGCATGTGCCACCACGCCCAGCTCAGGGGTGGGGATGCAGCTGAGCGGTTAGATTGCTTGCCTAGCATGCACGGAGCCCTGGGTTTGTTCTGTTTGTTTTTTTGTTTTGCTTTTTGTTTTTTCGAGGTAGGGTTTCACTCTAGCTCAGGCTGACCTGGAACTCACTCTGTAGTCTCAGGGTGGTCTCGAACTCACGGTGATCCTCCTACCTCTGCCTCCCAAGTGCTGGGATTAAAGGCGTGCGCCACCACGTCCGGCCTCCTGGGTTTGTTCTGTAGCACTGCCACAAACCCGCTGTGGTGGCGCAAGCCTGTAATCCTAACGCTTGGAAGGGGGCAGAGCAGCATCAGGAGTTCAAGTTCATAGAGTTGGAGGCCAGTCTGTGTTATGTAAGACTTTAACTCAAAATAAAACAAAAGAGGGCTGGAGAAATGGCTTAGTGGTTAAGGCACTTGCCTGCAAAGCCAAAGGATCCCAATTTGATTCCCCAGGACCCACGTAAGCCAGATGCACAAGGGGGTTTACGCATCTGGAGTTCATTTGCAACAGCTGGAGGCCCTAGCGCTCCCATTCTCTCTCTCTCTCTCCCTGCGTATTTCTCTCTTTCAAATAAATAAAAATAAAAAATATTTTTTTAAAAGAAAACAACTCCCTCCCAACTAGGATTTAAAATGCCATATACCATCCTGTCATTATGCAATTTCATGATTAATTTAAGTATTGCTTTGTTTTTAAAAAACTTTTAAAATTTATTTTATTTATTTGCGGGGGTGGGGTGGGGTGGGTGGGGGAGAAAGAGGCAGAGGGAGAGAGAATGGGCATGCCAGGGCCTTCAACCACTGCAGATGAACACCAAATGCTGCAAATGAACTCCAGACACATGTGCTACCTTGTGCATCTGGCTTAAGTGGGTCTTGGGGAATCAAACCTGGGTCCTTTGGCTTTGTAGGCAAGCACCTTAAGGGCTAGGCCATCCCTCCAGCCCAGTATTGCTTTGTTTTTAGGTTTTAAGGTTGTTTTTAGTCTTTTACTATAACAAATTATATCTAAAAGATTCTGAATACAATTTTTTCATATATCTTTGATTTTGTTATTTTGGCTAGCTACCTAAAAAGGTGTTTTTATTTTATTTTATGTATTTATTTTTTGTTTTTCTGAGGTAGTGTCTCTAGCCTAGGCTGATCTGGAGTCCACTATGTAGTACCTCTGCCTCCTCAGTGCTGGGATTACAGGTGTGCGCCACCACACCCAGCTCATTTTCATTCATTTATTTATCTTTTTTCAAGGTAGGGTCTCACTGTAGCCCAGGCTGACCTGAATTCACTATGTAGTCTCAGGGTGGCCTCAAACTCATGGTGATCCTCCTACCTGTCTCCCGAGTGCTGGGATTAAAGGCGTGCACCACCATACCTGGCTTCATTTTCATTTTTTAAAATTATTTTTTATTTATTTGCAAGCAGAGAGAGAGAGACAGAGAGAAGACAGACAGACAGAGAGAATGGGTGTGCCAGGGGCCCTAGCCACTGCCAACAAGCATGTGCCACTCCATTTATCTGGCTTTTTGTGGGTACTAGAGAATTGAACCTGGGTGGTCAGATGTTGGAGGCAACTGCCTCATCTGCTGAGCCATCTCGCTAGCCCTCATTTTCACTTAAAAATTTATTTCATTTTTAAAATTCTTATATTTATTGTGGGAAGTACAGAACCAAGGAAAGACACCCATGTGACTTGAGAGCCCACGTGGAGGGTCTGAAAAAAAATGGAGAGAAAAGAAAGAAAAAAAGTTCAAAGAACTCCTGACATGTGAGGAGCTGGAGGGGGCCAAGAAAAGAGCCAATGTGGACAGTAAGGGCTGGGGGCTGTCTCCTCTGCTTGCCTGGCTGGACTGAGCAGAGGGGGAAACTTACCAGCATCTGGAAGTTCCCAAGCGATCAGGCAGCTCAGAGCTAAAAATTTATGTATTTATTTGCAAGCAGAGAGAGAAGAGAGACAGAGTTTGCGTGTCAGGGCCTCTAGCCACTGCAAATGGACTCTAGTACGTGGGTCCTGGGGAATCAAACTCTGGTCATCAGGCTTTGCAGGCAAGCGCCTTAACCATTGAGTAATCTTTCTAGCCCTTATTTGTTCTGTGAAACATAGTCTTGCTGTATATCTAAAACTGAGTTTGAATCATAATCCTTCTGCCTTACTTTCCTTCCTGAGGGCTTCATTATCACTTTTAGTTTAGTTTTTTTTTTTTTTAGTACTGGGAATTGAAACCAAGGCCTCATACATACTAGGAAAGCACTCTACCACTGAACTATACTTCAGCTCTATTTTCGTTTTTTGAGAAAATAGGTCTTAATGACTCTTGTCAATTTTTCTACCAGGCTGCTCATCTTTTTCTTGTTTAGTCAGTAGAGTATTTGTCTTATCAAAGCTATTCACATTTTGTTGTTGTTTTCCTCCTCCTCCTTCTTCTTCATATTATTATTTTGTTTTTTTTCAAGGTGGGGTCTTACTCTAGCTCAGGCTGCCCTGGAATTCACTATGTAGTCTCAGGGTGGCCTCGAACTCACAGTGATCCTCCTACCTCTGCCTCCCAAGTGCTAGGATTAAAGGCATGCACAACCATATTATTTACTACTCCCAAATAAGCTTAGTTTGTTCTTTGCCATGAGTTTGACTCTTTGCTTTTTTCTTTTTCTTTTTCTTTTTTTCCTTTGAGGTAGGTTCTCGCTGTAGCCCAGGTTGACTTGGAATTCACTATGTAGTCTCAGGCTGGCCTCGAACTCACATCAATCCTTTTACCTCTGCTCCTGAATGCTGGGATTAAAGGTGTGTGACACCATGCCAGGCCATTCATCTTGCTCTTTTTTTCCTAGTACTAGTGCCGGAATTAAAGGCATGTGACATTGTGCCCTCCCCCACCCTCCAACATTTTTCTTTCTTTTTTTTCTTTGTTCAAGATGGAATCTTGCTCTAGCCCAGGCTGATCTGGAACTCACTCCTTAGTCTCAGGCTGTTCCGGAACTCACTGTGTAGCCATAGGCTGGCCTTGAACTCACAGTGATTCTCTTCCCTCGGCCTCCACAATTGTGCCACCATACCTGGTTTAAGTTTAATTATTTTTTTTATGGCAAAAGTTTAATTTTTTTTAAACTTAAGAAACTTTATTAGGTTAAGAGAAGGAAGAAGGAGGAAATACAGAGAGCTCCTGCCACATAGAAGGCAGAAGGGGACAGAGAGCCCATGTGGGAGGAGTCAGGGTCCCCGCCCCCCATCTTAGCCCAGCAGGGCCAAGATGAGGGGGGCTTACCAGAGCAGGAACCTAGAAGTTCAGGAGAGTTAAAAAGCCAAAAAATACTAAATTGTTAAATATTTATTTTATTTTATTTATTTGAGAGAGAAAGAGAGAGGCAGGCAGATAGAGAATGGGTGCACCAGGGCCTTCAGCCGCTGCAAACAAACTCCAGGTGCATGTGCCACTTTGTACATCTGACTTATGTGGGTCCTGGGGAATCGAACCTGGGTCCTTTGGCTTTGCAGGCAAGTGCCTTAACTGCTAAGCCACCCTCTAGCCCAAAAGTTTAAAATTTTAATTAATAGTTAAATAGTAAAATGGTAGTTAAATCTGTCAATTTTTTCATTTGTTATCTATTTATTATTCATTTATGTTTTTGAGATAGGGTCTCACTTTAGCCTAGGTTGACCTGAAATTCACTGTGTAGCCCGGGCTGGCCTGAAACTCATGGCAGTTTTCCTACCTCAGCTTCCTGCATTCTGGGACTACAGGTGTATTCCACCTTGTCTGTCTGGTTTTATAATTTATTTTTTTTAGAACATGTTTATATATTTTTGGAGGATGTAGGGAAGAGATTGGGCATGCCAGGGCCTCCTGCCACTGTAAATGAATCCCTGATTCATGTGTTGCCACCTTGTGCATCTAGCTTTTCATGGAAACTGGGGATTCGAACACAGGGCTACAAGCTTTGGTAGCAAGTACTTTTGACTGCTGAGCCATCTCCCCAGCCTCCATTTTATGTTTTTTACAGTTTGATTAAACATTGACTTGTTTAATCTATCTGGAATTTAGCTTGAGAGAATTAGAGATGAAATTATGATTTATTTTCTCAAATAGCAGCTGTTCTGTTACTAGATTTTAACAACTTTTTCCATTCCTTCCTATTAAATTATTTACATTTATGAGTTTTTATTTGGTCCTATTGATCTATCTGTTGAATTGGAAAGGCTCAGAGGTAAAAAAAAAAAAAAAAAAAAAAAAAGGCATGCTTAGGAATTAGGGGTAAGGCTGGAGTCTCAGAAGAATTAGGGGTCACAACTGAAGAAGGGGGCCTGTGTACTGATTGTATGGGCCTTAAAGGTCAGCCTTTGGAGTATGTGTTTTATTTGAGCTGTGGGGAAAGAGTTGGAGGTTTTGAATAGAGGTGTGGAGGGCTCTTGTCTGAGCTTCCCAGGAATGGAACAGTGTTAGATGAAGACGGGCATGGACCAGCAGCTACTCAAGAGAAAGAGGTGGTGGGGGCTCCAGGTGTGGTGTCAAAACAGACATGGTACAGGGTGGTACTTTCAAAATGACAAGTCTAGCCAGACTTGGAAAGGGGAGAGGTAAGTATTCCTCACAGCATTTGTAAGACACGGATAAGTTCCATTAATCAAGATTTGCTTTTTATATTATAAATACTTGTAATAATATTAACTTCAGTGAACATGAAATGCTTCCTTTGTGCAGTAGAATGCATGAAATGCTTTTTTTAAAAATTTATTTTTGGAGACAGGGTCTTTCTGTATAACCCAGGCTGGCCTCAAATGCATTGTGTAGACCAGACTGGCCTGCTCTTGCCTCAGCTGCCCAAATGCTAGGATTTACAATAACGCACCAACATGCCTGACTTGTGTTTATATGCACCACTGTGGCCCTCATCCTATATCTACAAGATCTGTACCCCAGTTCCCGTTTTGCACCTGAAGAAAATGAGGCTCACAGAGGTTGTCCCTCGCTAAAGGTCATGCGGCTGGTAGCTGAACAGGTTTGCCACATGCATCAGTGCCCGTGGCAGCCTTCAGCCATGTTGGACCTCTGCTCTTCCAGAGTTGGAGTAAGTGGCATCATAAGAAGAGGGCACACTGCCAGGGTCCCAGTGGCATCTCTGGTGGCCTTGTCCTTAGCAGCAGGTGTCTGCTGTTTCCTACTGCTTTCTCAGAAGTTTTGTGTTCCTGTGCCCTGGAAAAGGAGGCAGTGGGTCAGCTGATCATTGTCTGATTAACTCTCGGTGGAAATGGTCAGAACCCAGTTGAAACTAGTCTATACAAAAATAGGGCATCTAAAAAAAAAAAAAAGAAAGAAAGAAAGAAAAAAGCTGGGTGTGTGCCTTTAATCCCAGCACTTGGGAGACAGAAGCAGGACTATCACCCTTAGTTCAAGGCCACCCTGAGATCACAGTGAATTCCAAGTCAGCCTGGGCTAGAGTGAGACCCTACTTAAAAAAAAGGGGGGTGGTGGTGGTACCTTGCTGAGTGTGGTGACTCATGCATTTAATTGTAGCATTTGCTAGGGAGATGTAGGAAGATCTTTGGAGTTCAAGGCCAGCCTAGGGCTACAGAGTGAGTCTCAGGTCAGCCTGGGCTACAGTGTAACCCTGCCCCCAAAACAAAATTAAAACAGACATGCTCAGTATGGTGGCATATACCTTTAATCCTAGCACTCAGAAAGCTGAGATAGGAGGATCACTGTGAGTTTGAGTCCAGCCTTGACTAGAGAGAGAGTTTCAGGTCACCCTGGGCTAGAGTAAGACCCTACTTAAACAAACAAACAAACAAACAAACAAACAAAAACAACCACCCAACAGATAAAAAAAAAGTAGGGCATTTTGCCAGGCCTGGTGGTGCAGGCCTGTCACCCCAGCTACTGGGAATGCTGAGGAAAGGGGGTCAGCTTTGCAGGTTTGCTGTGCCTGTAGGAAGGAGGCAAGTTCAAGGCCAATCTGAACAACTCAATGAGACCCTGTCTCAAAATAAAAACTTGAAAAACAAACAAGCCTTGGGGGTGTAGCTGGGTGGTATGGTTCTTATCTAGAATGTGCAAGGCCTGTGTTCAATCCTTGGCAACACAAAAGAGAGAGGGAGAAAAAAAGGCCATGTTGTTTTCTGTGATAGGGGACCCACAGGCTGGCACATCTGAACTGATGCATAGCAGAGGCTACTGTCCAGAGTAGGGCTGTCCACTGGCCATTAGTCGCATGTGGCAGTTTAACTTTATATTAATTAAGCAATTAAAATCTCAGTTCTGGCCAAGCATGATGGCCCATGTCTTTAATCCCAGCACTCAGGAGGCAGAGGTAGGAGGATCGCTATGAGTTTGAGGTCACTCCGAGACTATATAGTGAATTCCAGGTCAGCCTGGGCTAGAGTGAGACCCTGTCTCAGAAAAAAAAAATTCTCTGTTCCTCATTTGCACTAGCCACATTTCAGGTACTCATGTGGCTAACTGCACTGGACACCACAGCCAGCCATCACTGGCTGAGATTGAAGGCCAGACTCCCCTGGTCAACTTCCAAGGATTGGACAAGCTCAGGCATCCTAGTCAATGCTGTAGAAATAAATGCTCCGGCACTCCCAAGAACAGGTATCTGGGTTGAGCAAATCTGTTGCCACTAGGTGGCACCAAGGAAACAGCCACAAGCTGGTGTCTGGCAGCTGGGAGCTCTCACACAGCTCCTGTCTCCTTGTAACTAAGGACAGGAGCACAGACCTGTCACTTTAGGAAGTCCTGCATTTAGTTTCAGTGTGTAGAGTGAGGGTCCCGGTGTCTTCTGTATAGACACACACACACACACACACACACTCTCAGGTACCTGCATTCAGACATGATCACACAAGTTCACTCAGGGTCACACACACGTACAGTCACATCCACTCTCACAAACACAGTCTTCTAAAAGGCACAAATAATGTAAATGCCACATACCATTATAACCTCAACAAAAATAGTCACAGTTCCCCAGCACTTGCTATGTCTCTTCATTCTGTCCTCATTATTCCCTGGAGGTGGGTCTTCTTAGTCCTCCTGGTTTTTCTTTTAAACCTGTGTATTTGTGTGGAGAGCACGTGTATGTGCAGGTGCATGTGGAGATCAGAGAACGATGTCAGATGTCTTCCTCTGTTGTTATCCAAGTTACTTTTTTTTTTTTTTTTGAAACAAGCTGAACAGACTAGTCTTTAAAAATTTTTTTTTGTTTATCTTTATTTGAGAGCAACAGACAGACAGAGAGAGAGGGAGGAAGGGAAGGAGAGAGAGAGAGAGAGAGAAAGAGAGAGAGGTGGGGGGGAGAGAAAATGGGCGTGCCAGGGTCTCCAGCCACTGCAAATGAACTCCAGATGCATGCGCCACCTTGTGCATCTGGCTTATGTGGGTCCTGGGGAATCGAGCCTCAAACCGGGGTCCTTAGGCTTCACAGGAAAGTGCTTAACAGCTAAGCCATCTCTCTAGCCCCAGACTAGCCTTTTTTAAATGCAAGAGATAGATGGGGTGGGGAGGGGAGAGAGAGAGAGAGAGAGAGAGAGAGAGAAAATGGGCATGCCAGGGCCTCCAGCCACTGTAATCAAACTCCAGACGCGTATGCTACCTTGTGCGCATGTGTGACCTTGCACACTTGTGTCAACTTGTGCAGCTGGCTTACATGGGACCTGGAGAGTCATACATGGATCCTTAGACTTTGCAGGCAAGTGCCTTAAACACTAATCCATCTCTCCAGCCCTCCAAGTTACTTTTGTTTTTTTAAAATTGTTTTAGGGGCTGGAGAGATGGCTTAGCAGTTAAAGCATTTGCCTGCAAAGTCAGAGGATCTCCAGGGCCCACGTAAGCTAGATCACAAGGGGGTGCATGCATCTGGAGTTTGTTTACAGTGGCTGGAGGCCCTTGTGTACCCATTTTCTATTTTTCTCTCCCTCTGCTTTCTCCCTTTCAAATAACTAAATAAATAAAAATATAAAAAAAGAACTCATTTAAAAATTGTTTTAAAGCTTTTACTTTATTTATTTATTTAGTAGAGATACACACACATACACATACAGAGAGAGAGAGAGAGAGAGAAAGAGAGAATGGGCATACCAGGACCTCTAGCCACTGCAAACAAACTCCAGATACATGTGCTACCATGTGCAGCTGGCTTACGTGGGATCTGGAGAATCGAAGGTGGGTCTTCTCTCCAGCCCCCTGTTTTAATATTTTTATTTATTTGTAAGCAGAGAGAGATGGGGAAGAGGGGGGCATGCCAGGGCCTCTAGCCATTGCAAATTAACTCCATCTTGCACCACTTTGTGCATCTGACTTTATGTGGGTACTGGGGAATCAAACTCAGGTTGTTAGGTTTTGTAGGCAAGTGCCTTAGCTACTGAGCCATCTCTCTAGCCCAGATCTTTTAAAAAGGATTTTAATATTTTAATTAATTAATTAATTAATTAATTTGACAGAAAAAGGAGAAAGAGAGAGAGAGAGAGAGAAAATGGGGCGCACCAGGGCCTCCAGCCACTGCAAATGAACTCCAGATGCATGCACCTCCTTGTGCATCTGGCTTACATGGGCGCTGGAGAATTGAACCTCGGTCCTTTGGCTTTGCAAGCCAACACCTTAACCTCTAAGCCATCTTTCCAGTCCCCAGATGATTTTCTTAAAGTTTTTTTTGAGGTAGGGTTTAATTCTAGCCCAGGCTGACTTGGAATTCACTATGTAGTCTCAGGGTGGCCTTGAACTCATGGAGATCCTCCTACTTCTGCCTCCCAAGTGCTGAGATTAAAGGCGTGTGCCACCATGCCTGGAAGAGAGAAGGGGTGGGGGAATAGGTTTACCAGGGCTTCTGGTGGCTATAAACAAACTCTGAGCTTCAGACACATGCACCACTTTGTGCATCTGGCTTTAGATGGGCTCTAGGAAATTGAACTCTGGTCATTAGGGTTTAAGGGCAAGTGCCTTAACTGCAGAGCCATCTCTCTAGCCCCCATGTTACTTTTTTTTGGCTTTTCGAGGTAGGGTCTCACTGTAGCCCAGGCTGACCTGGAATTCACTATGTAGTCTCAGGGTGGCCTCGAACTCATGGCAATCCTCCTGCCTCTGCCTCCCAAGTACTGGGATTAAAGGTGTGTTCTACTACACCCAGCCTTCCCATGTTACTTTTTTTTTTTTTTTTAAAGATTTTATTTTTCTTTATTTCTTAGAGAGAGAGGGAGAGTGAGAATGGGCATGCCAGGGCTTCCAGCCACTGCAAATGAACTCCAGATGCATGCATCACCATGTGGATCTGGTTTACGTGGGAGCTGGAGAATTGAACCTGGGTCCTTAGGCTTCTCAGTCACGCACCTTAACCACTAAGCCATCTCTCCAGCCCCCTTGTTACTTTTTTTTTTTTGGTTTTGAAGGTAGGGTGTTGCTCTAGCTCAGGAATTCACTCTGTGCTTTCAGGGTGGCCTCGAACTTACAACAGTCCTCCTACGTCTGCTCCCAAGTGCTGGGATTAAAGGCATGCGCCACCAAGCCTGGCTCCATGTTACTTTTTTTTTTCCTTCTTCTTCTTTTTCGAGGTAGGGTTTCACTCTAGCTCAGGCTGACCTGGAATTCACTATGTAGTCTCAGGGTGGCCTTGAACTCATGGTGATCCTCCTACTTCTGCCTCCTGGGTGCTGGGATTAAAAGCGTGTTCCACCGCGCCTGGCCTCCATGTTACTTTTAAAGACAGGACTCAGAGCTCCCTGATTGGGCTAAGCAAGCTAGTCAGTTCAGTAATCTCTGGGGATTTTCCTGTCATTCCTACTCAGCACTGGAATTACAGGTCCAGCATTTTACATGGGTTCTGGGATCCAAACTCAGGTCTTCATGCTTGAATGGCAAGCACTACCCACTGGACCATCTTTCCAGCTCCTCATTCCTTCTGTTTTATTTAATTAAAAACTTTTTTTAGAGGTGGAGAGATGGCTTAGCAGTTAAGGCATTTTCCTGCAAAGCCAAAGGACCCAGGTTTAATTCCCCAGGATCCACGTAAGCCAGATGCACAAGGTGGCGCATGCATCTCAAGTTTGTTTACAGTGGCTGAAGGTCCTGATGTGCCCGTTCTCTCTCTCTCTCCCTCTCTCCCTCTCTCCCTCCCTCTCTCTCTCTCTCTCTCTCTCTCTATATATATATATATATATATGTATATATATATATGTACATATATATATATGTATATATGTATGCATCTGCCTCTCTCAAATAAATAAAATAAAATTTAAAAATTAAAAAAATTTAGACAAAGATTAACCATGTAGCCCAGGATGGCCTTGAATTTAGGGTGATCCCACTACCTTAGCCTCCTGAGTTCTGGGATTACAAATGTACATTATCATGCCTGACTGACAGAAGGATTATTTTTTTCCCTTGAGGTAGGGTCTCTCTCCAGCCCAGGCTGACCTGGCACTCAGTCTGTAGTCCTACGGTCCTAGGCTGGCCTTAAACCCACAACTATTCCCCTACCTCTGCTGGGATCAAAGGCATGCATCACCATGCCTCACTAGGATTCTTATTTATTTATTTATTATGGTGCTGGGGATTGAACACAGGCCCTCTCAGATGCTGGGCAAGCACTCTACCCCCTGGGCTACATCCTCAGCTCTTCTCCTGTTTTAAGGTAGAAGAAACCAGGCCTCTGGGATGTGGAAGTGACCTGCCCTGGTTACATGGCTAGTTTGCACTAGAGCTGGAATTCTGGGGGCTGCTTGCCTTTATGGCTTCTTAATTCTTTTTATTTTTGTATTATAATTTATTTACTTGAAAGAGAGAGAGAGAGAGAGAGAGAGAAGAGAAAGAGAGAGGCAGATAGACAGAATGGGTGCGCCAGGGTGAGCTCTAGATGCATGCGCCACCTTGTGCATCTGCGAATCAAACCTAGGTCCTTGGGCTTTGCAGGCAAGAACTTTAACTGCTAAGCCATTTCTCCAGCCCTCTCTTTTATTTTTAATTTAATTGAATTAATTTATTTTTTGTTTTGTTTTTTGAGGTACAGTCTCATTGTAGCCCTGGCTGACCTGGAATTTACTCTGTAGTCTCAGGGTGGTCTCAAACTCAGGGCGATCCTCCCACCTCAGCCTCCTGAGTGCTGGGATTAAAGGAGTGCGCATCACGGCCAGCTCTCTTTTATTTTTTTATTATTGCCTATCTGTTTGTGTACATGCGGTGTGCTTGTGCGTATGCAGTCATGCATGTGTGTGCATGTGTGTTTGGAGGTCAGAGAACAGCTCTGTGCGTTACGTCAGGAATGTAGTCTACCTTCTTTGAGTCAGGAGATCTCACTGGCCTGGAGCTCACCAGTTAGGCTAGGCTGGCTGGCCAGTGAATGCAGAGTTCCTCCCTGTGCTGGGATTACAGACCCAGGTCCTCACGCTTACAAGGCAAGTGCTTTACCCACAGAGCTATTTGCCCAGCGCAAGGCTTCTTCGTTCTGCTACCATTTCTCCTTCGCTCAGCAGGCCCGTTGTCGCTCTCCGGCACACTGTCCTGGGAAGGACGGACTTGCCTTCTGCCCCTGTAATGACACTCTCATGGGGCTGTTGGTCCCACGAAGGCTGGATGCTGATGCTGGAGGAGGGAAATGGAGTAAAACTGAGTTATGTCTGCTGCTTTCAGGGGTGTGGAAAACCTGTTTACAGAATTCTGTAAACAGGGCCAGCCATGCTGGGTCCAGAATATTTGAGTGCCAGCACGAAGGGCAAGGTGGAGCTCGTTTTTCTGTACTGGATCGCTGACGCTTTGTTCATACTTGAAGGTAGATTTCCAAGTGATGCGAAGCCCATCATCCCACCAGTTGGCTGTGCCCCCACTTGCCCTTGGGATCATGCTAGTTGCTGCTCAGGATTGTGTTTGGAGAGAACATGTCCTGATGTCTCCTGAGGTTTTGGTCCCACCTGGACCTAACTCCTTGGAGTAAGCCGGGAGCTCCAGCGGCATCTGCACCTTGTCTGTGCACAGGAATTTGTGAGGAAGAGAAGCTGCCAGTATTCTAATTCAGTTGCCTTTATCCATTTCTTACTCTGTCACAATGTGTTGTCAGGCTCCATGAGTACTGAGTATATCACCACTGTCTGCAGTGGAAGGTTCTGGCCACACAGACAGTGTGAGTAATCAGACAGGCTCAGGGACCCGTGTCCCAACACTCTTCTCCATGCTCCCAGTCCGGGACTCACAGCTCAAGCACCCAATTCAGGTCAAAAGAGGTGGCGGGTGCTGGGAAGGTGGCTCAGAAGTTAAGGTCACTTGCTTACAAAGCCTGTAGGCCTGGGTTCAGCTCCCTTTAGTGCCTACATAAAGCCAAATGCACAAAATGACTCATGCATCTGGAGTTTGTTTGCAGTGGCAAGATGCCCTGGTGTGCATGTTCTCTCTCTCTCTCTGTTTACAAGTAAATAAAATAAAAAATAAAATAAAATAAAGTAAATAGAGTTAGGTGCAGTGGCTCACACCTTTATTTCCTGAACTCAAGAGGCTAAGAAAGGAGGAGTTTGATGCCAGCCTGTGCTAGAACAAGACTCGGCTTAAAAAACAAACAAAACAAAACAACAAAAAACTAAAACCAAACTGGCCTGTGACTAGTAAGGTAGCTGGAAAGAGTGCAGGCACCGTGGGGCAGTTTGTGAGCAAACAGAGTCGAATGGGGAAACAGCAGAACTGAATAGGTGACAGTGCACTGGTCAAGAATTCTGTTGCCTGAGTAGAAGGAAGGAGGACGAGGAGCAGGAAGAGGCACCCGCGATTCTGAAGAGAACACCTGGAATTTTCTAGGGGTGCCTCGGGTCAGTGCCTAGTTTCACCTCAAAGCTTATCATGCCTTCCCTTTCAAACCTAGGCTTGGGGCTGGTGAAATGACTTAGCAATTAAGGCATTTGCCTGTGAAGCCTAAGGACCCCGGTTCAATTCCCCAAGACCCACGTAAGTCAGATGCACAAGGGGTCACATGAGTCTGGAGTTCATTTGCAGTGGCTAAAGGCCCAGGAGCACCCATTCTTTCTTTCTGTTTATCTGCCTGTCTCTCTCGCAAATAAATAAATAAATAACATATTTATTAAAAAAAGAAAAAACAGGCTTGTCAGAGGATGAATGTCTGTAATATAAACACTTGGAGACTGAGACAGCAGGCTGGCCATGAGTTGAAGGCCAGCTTGGGCTACATATCAAATACCAAGCCAACCAGGACTAGGTACAAAGACCATGCCTCAAAAACAACAAAAAAGCCGGGCATTATGATGCGTGACTTTAACCCCAGTACTTGGAAGGCAGAGGTAGAAGGATCACCATGAGTTTGAGGGCACCCTAAGACTACATAGTGAATTCCAGGTTAGCCTGAGTTAGAGTCAGGCCCTCCCTCAAAAAACAAAAACAAGGGCTGGAGAGATGGCTTAGTGGTTAAGCGCTTGCCTATGAAGCCTAAGGACCTCGGTTCGAGGCTTGATTCCCCAGGACCCACGTTAGCCAGATGCACAAGGGGGCACATGTGTCTGGAGTTTGTTTGCAGTGGCTGGAAGACTTGGTGCGCCCATTCTCTGTCTCTCTCTCTCTCTCTGCCTCTTTCTCTCTCTGTCGCTCTCAAATAAATAAATAAAAATAAACACAAAAATTAAAAAAAAAACAAGAACAACAACAAAACCCCAAAAAGCAAAAACGGGGGCTTAGGGCGATGGCTCAGTGGTCAGAGGCACTTGATTGCAAAGCCTACACCACACACACACCTAAATAAAATAAACCAAAAAAGAGCTGAGCTCACACCTCCCTGCATACTTTTTGGCTGGAATTCAGATTTGCCCCCAGTGACATGGCCCTGTAGCAGAAGTCCACCTGCTATGGATTGAAGCTGTAAACTCAATTTTTAAAAAAATTAGTTTTATTTATTTACTTGACAGGGAAAGAGGGAGAGAGAGAGAGAGAGAGAATGGGTGCCGCCAGGGCCTCCAGCCACTGCAAATGAACTCCAAATGTGCATGCCCTCTTGAGCATCTGGTTAACGTGGGTCCTGGGGAATCGAACCTGGGTCCTTTGGTTTTGCAGGCAAGCGCCTTACCTGCTAAGCCATCCTTCTGGCCCAAAACTCAATTTTTTTAAAAAAAATTACTTATGAGAGAGAGAGAGAGAATGGGCACATCAGGGCCTCTAGCCACTGCAAACAAACTCCAGATGCATGTGCCACCTTGTACTTCTGGTTTATGTGGGTATGGGGAATCGAACCTGGGTCCTTAGGCTTTGCAGGCAAGTACCTTAATCACTAAGCCATTTCTCCAGTCCCTGCAAACTCAATTTTAATAAAAACTAATTTTAATTTGGATCCATAAGTCCATACATTCAAACTACCACAATGCCTATGGATGTCACTATTACTGGAGAGAGAGGGGTCAGATGTGATTAGGGTTTAGTCCCTGCTTGCTTGTCTGTGGAGAAGACAGATATTTGACAGTCATCCCCAAAGCACAAGGGGATGACAGTTGTTGTATGGGAGGACAGGGACTTCTTCCTGAAGAAGGCCATATGTTATGGGTGGAAGAGAATCTGCTAGGAAGAGTCGCAGACTGAGGGAACAGCACTGACAAAATAAAGGGCAGGGAAGTATATGGAGGTGTTTTAAAAACGGAGCCAGTGGGCTGGAGAGATGGGTCAGTGGTTAAAGGCGCTTGCTTGCAAAGCCTAGTTCGATTCCCTAGTAACCACATTAATTCAGATGCACAAAGTGGTGCATGCGCTTGGGGTTTGTGTTTGCAGTGGTGGAGGCCCTGGTGTACCCATTCTCTTTTTCTCTCTTAAATAAATAAGTAAATAAAGATTTGAAAACTTGGAACCAAGCTAGAGACTCCAGTAGCAGGATATGGCAGGATGCAGCACAGGGTTAAGCGCAGGGTCTGAATGGGACAGTAGCTTTAGGTATCCCAGGTGGATTAGGTGGATCAGGGAGGTAACACAGCATGCCTGTGCTGTTGGGGAAAGTGGGGCTGAACCTTGATATAACTTGTGCTTGTATACCACGCTTAGGGTAGAGTGCTCAGAGAGGTCTGCTCCTCATAAAGTGTGAAAGGAGTGCTGTGAAAACTAGGGGGGGGGGTTTGCAAAACAACCATGCTGTTTATATGGAGGGAAGCCCAGTTTGTAAGGGAACGTGATGCCTCTGCTCTTGACTGTGGTGAGCTTGAAGCGCTGCGCTTTGACCTGGTGGAGTCTGAAGTTGGGTCCTTGATCTCAGGACAGTTGGGGTGGAAGGCCGTTTCATTCATCCCACAGTGCTGGCTGAGTCTGCTCAGTGAGAGTTGCACACTTGCACACAAGGGGGCGCTCAGACCTGACTGAGTTTTGTGGTTGCCCTGTGAGGTAAACAGGAAAGAATAAAGAACCCATGGTGTGCTGGGTGGTGGTGGTGGTTCACGCCTTTAATTCCAGCACTTGGAAGGCAGAGGTAGGAGGATCGCTGTGAGTTCGAGGCCACCCTGAGACTACATAGTGAATTCCAGGTCAACCTGAGCTAGAGTGAGACCCTACCTCAAAAGTCAACAACAACAAAAACAAGCAAACAAACAAACAAAAAAACCCAATGTTTTCAGATAACTTTAGATGGGAACGACTTTCCATGTAAGTGACATTTGAGAGGAGCAGTAGCAGAGGAGCAGAGAAGTATGTCTGGGGAAGAGCATGGGGCAGTGGGGACAAGGGCAGATACAGAGGCCTTGGGTGTGATAACAGCTTGGGAGACCTGAAGGTAAGAATGAAAGTCACTGATTGGCTGGGACACTGACTGTTTCTCCTTGGCGCCAGCAGGGGACACTGTGGGCTCAGAACTGCTCATTCTGGTGGGTGGCAGCACAGGTGTCTTAAAAAAAATATTATTATTATTGGTTTTCCCAGGTAGGGTCTCACTGTAGCTCAGGCTGACCTGGGATTCACTATGTAGACTCAGGGTGGCCTCGAACTCACGGTGATCCTCCTACCTCTGCCTCCTGAGGGCTGGGATTAAAGGCGTGCGCCACCATGCCTGGCCTTAATTATTTTTATTTATTTATTAATTAGAGATAGAGAGAGGGAGAGGGAGAGAGAATGGGCCATGCCAGGGCC
Source organism: Dipus sagitta (assembly GCA_036346955.1). Taxonomy (NCBI): domain Eukaryota; kingdom Metazoa; phylum Chordata; class Mammalia; order Rodentia; family Dipodidae; genus Dipus; species Dipus sagitta. The sequence goes on from CM070778.1 coordinate 60,291,255, forward strand.
TATAGCCACTGCAAACGAACTCTAGATGCATGCGTCATCATGTGCTTATGTGGGACCTGGAGAACTGAACATGGTGTCTTGATTTCAGTTTTGCTACTGGGAACCTGGGCTCCTAACAGGCTCTGCTCTACCCTTGAGAAGTGATAAGTGATAAGGAAACTAAGGCATGCTGTCTCCCCGGTAAAGCGTGAAACTGTTTTGGAATATTATCTGGGCCTGGTTTCTTTGTTCACTTTCTTCTACCACAACAAATGCGGATGTCTGGCTAAACAGAGGGGTGTACCATGGTGCCCTGACCGTTCTGCTTGCCCCGCTGCTGGGTGTTTGCAGTGTTCCTTCCTCACCTCCCAGTTTTCCTGTCTTTCCGCTCTCCTGTTGCTCCCCGGTCCAGCTTCCCCCAGTCTCTGTTTCCCCTCTCCCTGTTGCTCCTTGATGCCACCTGTCCATGTCTCAAAGAGAATCCCTGTTGCAGCTCAGATGAGGACTGTTTCTTAGCTCAGCGCCTGCCCTCCCCCGACTTCGGTTCCTGTGAAAGGCTGAGGCTGAGGTGGCAGCCCTGGCTTCTCACCCTTGACAGTGGCCACCTTGGAATGAGAAGGGAGGCCTGCTAGCATTAACAGCCCAACACAGAAGTGTTGATGTGAAAGGGCTGTTTTAATCGACAAAAATCAAGTTTCTTTCTCACTCTAGGTTTTTTTCTTTTGATGCTGGAGGTTGAACCCAGGACCTCACTCATGCTGTACGACCCATGAACCCTGAGTTGTCAGTAGGGGCTGAACTGGCCAGTGCCTGATGTTAAGCCTTCCTGCTGTCATATGTCAAGATTAAGGTTGCAGGATGAGGAGGCCTTGGCTTTTGTCTGTGGGTAGCACAATGGTTGAGAGCCCAATTTACTATGGTTTGGTTTAAGACCGATGGGATAGTGACAGTGGATCAGTGATGTGTGCCAATGCTGGGTGGGAATGGCTGCTAGCCATGGCTCCTGCTCAACCCATGACCATGAGGGCAAACTGTGGACACTGCAGTGTTCTGTGTTGCCAAGCTAGGTTAGGTGGACTCAGTGCATTTCAACTTATGATATTTTCAGCTGACAGTGGGCTTCCTAGAATGTAAGCCCATTCTAAGTTGAGGTTCACCTGTATTTTATTATTGTTGACTATCAGTAAGAGTTTCATCTCTTTTTTTTTTTTCTTGGATTTTCCCAGGTACTGTCTCATTCTAGCCCAGGATAACCTGGAATTCACTCTGTAGTCCCAGGCTGGCCTCTAACTCACAGTGATCCTCCTACCTGTGCCTCCCAAGTACTGGAATTAAAGGCATGCACCACCATACCCGCCATTCATTTCTTTCTCTCTCTCTTTTTAAAGTATTTTATTTTATTTATTTATGTTAAAGAGGGACACAGAGAGAGAGAATGAGAGAGAAAGAGAAAGAGAGAGAAGGGCATGCCAGGACCTCTAGCTGCTGGAAACAAAACTCCAGACACATGTATCGCTTTGTGCAGCTGGCTAACGTGGGTCCTGGGGAATCGAACCTGGGTCCTTTGGCTTTGTAGGCAAGTGCCTTAAGTGCTAAGCCATCTCTCCAGCCTTTCTTGCTCTCTTTTTCTCAGTACTGGGGATTGAAGACAGGGTCTCTTGCATGCTAGGCAAGTACTCTACCACTGAGTATATCCCCTGAACTCTTTTTTTTTTTTTTTTTTGCTTTTTATTTTGTGACAGAGAGTCACTAAGTTGCCCAGGCTGACCTTGAACTCACTCTGTAGCTCAGGCAAGTCTTGAGTCTGTGATTTTCCTGCTTTAGCTGGGATGGCAGGCCTGCACCGCCATGTTGGTGATCTCTCAAAGCCTCCCTCAGGATGGGAAGTCCAGCTCCCAGCTTACTGCGGTACCTGGGGACACATCGGCTAAACTTTCTGTCTCTCCGTTTATTCATCTGTAAAATCGGGATGATGGTGCCACTCTGAAAAGAAAAAAGAAGTGGGGATGATAATTTTATGTAGGTTGTAAGGATTATCTGAGAGAATAAAGTGCTTCGACAGCACATGGTAGAAGGGCGAGATTGCTTGCTAGTATTATATTTGTTAATTGATAATATATTCATAAAGAACTATGAATGTTATTATAAAACAGCAGGAGAATAGTAGTGCATTATTATTTAGTGAGTTGAACTATTATTTATTACATGCCTCAGGCACAGGAGCAGTGGACTTCTGTAAATGTATTACCGTCATTGTCTAATATAGGGAGCTTTCTGGTGGGGCCTGAACATTTGCTTACAGTAGAACTCACCTTCCCACACTAGCACTCATCTATAAAATCAGTCTGTGCCTTTATCAGAAGGATAACGTGTACATTGTTAAAGAAATCTGGGGCTGGGAAGATAGTTCAGTGGTTAAAGGCCCTTGCTTGCAAAGCCTGCTGAGCCAGGTTTGATTCCCCAGTACTCACGTAAAGCCAGACAAAAAGTGGTGCATGGATCTGGAATTCATCTGTAGCAGCAAGAGGCCCTTTCCCTCTTTCTCTCAAATAAATAAGTAAATATATATGTGTGTGTATAATATATAACCCACAGGACTTGGGTTTTTAGGATTATTGCTAGACATTCCTACAGTGCTATCTAACACATTGCCTATTTATTTATTTACATGTTTTGAATAGTAGACACATGATTCAGAAACCAAAGTGATATAAAGATAGATATGGTAGGAGGATACCTTACCTTAAATTATACACATACACATATATAATCTCCTGAGAAAAGTGAGCTGAGTAGCTCTTGTCACCAACCTTTAAGTAGACTCCGTAGGTACTTGTGGGAATTTAGGTTCCTGGGTTTTTCCCTGGACTGAACTTGAATTGTCAGGGCTCTGTAGTTGTCACCATGACCCATGGCTGACAACAGCATGTTGGTGGGTCCACAGGTATCACCTGGGTGCCACCATCCTATTCCCCTGAATGGTGATTGCATGCTCCTCGTTGTCAGTGTCCTGAGATCCATGTCTGACCGTGAGGGACTGTGTGGAGGGGCATCTGAGGAGGAGTGAGCTCATAGACTGCTGCTCTGCCCGCAGCCTTGTCTCTAGCCGTAGACGAATGAACTGATCCTCTATCAGTGGACGCTTAGGGTGGCTTTATGGTTCCTCTCTGCCGGAAACTGCACTGCAACAACCATCAGTGCCTGTGGCTTCTGGCACCATTGCATTTCCTTAAGGATACATGTCAGGAATGAACGAGCTGGCCCAGAGGATGTGGGTTCTTATTTATTTGAGACAGAGACAGAGACAGAGAAAGAGAGAGAGAGAGACAGAGAGAGAGAGAGAGAGGGAGGGAGAGAAAATGGGTCTGCCAGGGCCTTTTGCCATGGCAAATGAGCTCCAGGTACGTGTTACTTTGTGCATCTGGTTCTGCATGGGTACTGGGGAATTGAACCACAACTCTCAGGCTTTGCGAGTAAGCACCTTTACTATTTGGGCCATTTCTCTAACCCAGGACTTGATTTTTAAAAATATTTATTTATTTGAGAGAGAGAGAAAGAGACAAAGAGAGAGGGAGAGAGAGAGAGAATGGGTACGTCAGGGCCCCTAGCCACTGCAAATGAACTTTAGACATATGTGCCACGTTGTGCATCTGGCTTATGTGGGTCTTGGGGAATCAAACCTGGGTCCTTTGGCTTTGCAAGCAAGTATCTTAACTGCTAAGCCATCTCTGTAGCACATAGGACTTTTTTTTTCCCCCCAAGGTAGGGTTTCACTAGCTCAGGCTGACCTGGAATTAACTATGTAGTTTCAGGGTGGCCTAGAACTCACGGCGATCCTCCTACCTGTGCCTCCCGAGTGCTGGGATTCAAGGCGTGTGCCACCACGCCTGGCCCGATAAAGTATTACTATTATTATTATTAAAGAAAGAGGGCTGGAGAGATGGCTCAGCAGTTAAGACACTTGCTTGCAAAGCCTAATGGCCTGGGTTTGATTCCCTAGAACTCATGTAAAGCCAGATGCACAAAGTGGCACATGCATTTGGAGTTTGTTCCAGTGCAAGAGGTCCTAGCACCCCAATCTCTTTGTCTCTCTGTCCCTCCTTTTCTGTTCAATTAAGTTAAGCCCAGTGACAAAAGCTGTGTGCTGTATGAGATGATTCTGCTTAATTTCATTTATGCGATTTTTTTTTTTTTGAGGTAGGGTTTCACTCTAGTCCAGGCTGACCTGGAATTCACTATGTAGTCTCAGGGTGGCCTCGAACTCACAGCAATCCTCCTACCTCTGCCTCCCGAGTGCTGGGATTAAAGACATGTGCCACTATGCCCAGCTTGTGATTTTTTTTTTTTTTTTGATGATTTTCTTCCAGTTCAGCAATTTGCTTGGTCTGGGTCACATAGCTTATTGTGTTCTCATTTTGGGATTCAATTTCTGTTTCCTCTGTGTTTTCATTGGAGGCTTCTGTTGTGGGACTGGGCATCCTTGGTGGCGCTCTCTCAGCTTTTTGACTTTCATTGTGTGTGTGTGTGTATGTGTGTTGAGGTCAGCCCATCTCAGGGTAAAAGCCTTATTTTACTAAGGGAGAAGCAAGTAACAAGTATTTGTCCTTGTAGGACCTTCAGTGAATGTTCTGTTTTAGTTCTGAACGGGATTGGAGTGGGGTGGGGTTATAACCTCAGATGCACAGGTTGTGGAGGTTGCAAATTTAACAGGGGTGTGGGGAACTGCCTACTCACTCCCCTTGCGCACACCCTCTGACTTGGGGAACCAGGAGTTGGGGAACTAGGAGCTGGCAAGTCAGGGAGCTGGGAGCCAAAGGCATGCTCTGGCACACACACAGGGTCCAGGCCACCCCATGCCAGCAGCAGGGGTACTGGGGCAGGGAACTGGGAGATGGGGAACAAATAGGGAGCTCAGGCCTACTTACTCTGCGGGCACACCCTTCTCTCTCTCTCTCTCTTCTTTTCTCTTTCTCTCCTTACAAATATATATGAAAAAAAATTTTTTTTAAAAGAAAGAAGCCGGGCGTGGTGGCACATGCCTTTAATCCCAGCACTTGGAAGGCAGAGGTAGGAGGATCGCCGTGAGTTTGAGGCCGCCCTGAGATTACATAGTAAACTCCAGGTCAGCCTGGGCCAGAGTGAGACCCTGCCTTAACCCCCCCCCCCCAAGAAAAAAGAAAGAAAGAAAGAAAAGGGGCTGGAGAAATGGCTTAGCAGTTAAGGCGCTTGCCCGCAAAGCCAAAGGACCCAGGTTCAATTCCCCAGGACCCATGTAAGCCAGGTGCACAAGGTGGCACATGTGCCTGAAATTTGTTTGCAGCACCTGGAGGCCCTGGCATGCCCATTCTCTCTCTCTCTCTCTCTCCCTCTGTCTCTCAACTAAATAAAAAAGATGAGTACCTACTACACATACCTTCCAGACTTGGCTCCCACCGACAGTAGCGGGGTGCATTGTACTTACTTGTTGGGTGCTATGCTCTGTTTCTTCCTTGAGATCACCCGTTCCTTACTTTGAACTCTTGATCTGCTGTGACTGCCCACATGTGTCTGCCTGCTCCTCTGGGAGTCGGGTGGCCTCTGAAGTGCTTGTCCTCTCAGGTCTCTGGAGTCTTTGCAGCCTGGTCTCTGGCTAAGAAGTCCCAAGTGGCCAAAAAGCTTTGTGGATGAGAAGTAGCTGGAGAATGGGCTGTGGGGCTGATGCACTGACTCCCCAGCCAAGTTCAGAGGGGATGGCACTGGCTTTTTGTCCTGTCCCAGTTCTGAAGACACATGTTCTGCCCCACGGACTCTCTGGGAAGCCAAAGCGTGAAGTCCAGGTTTATTTCCTCTGCTGATTGAAACCGGGTGGTCAGTTCTCACCATGCTGGCTCAGGGGTGTGTGTTGCCTGTCCATCTCAAACTCAAGGTCAGATTCCAAGAACTGAACTGGGTCCTTGTCAGTCTTAGAATGAGGTAGTTGGATAAGAAGAGGGTTGACTTTGGACACAGCTTTGTCACCTGTAACTACCTCCTGAGAAATGACCTTGAGAGCCATCAGTTCTTTCCTTTTTTCCTTTTTCTCTTTGGTTTTCTAAGGTAGAGTCTCGTTCTAGCCCAGGCTGACCTGTAATTAACTATGTAGTCTCAGGGTGGCCTTGAACTCACAGCCATCATCCTGCCTCTGCCTCCTGAGTGCTGGGATTAAAGGCGTGCGCCACCACGCCTGGCCTCAGTTCTTCAATATTTTTATTTATTTATTTTTAAATATTTGTACTTATTTGCAAGCAGAGGGGGGGGGGAGAGAGATAGAAGAGAGGCAGAGAGAATGGGTGCACTAAGGCCTCTAGCTGCTGTAAATGGATTCCAGATGTATGCACCACTTTGTGCATCTGGCTTTACATGGGTACTGGGGACTCAAACTCAGGTTGTTACGCTTTACAGGCAAGCCCCTTAACCTCTGAGCCATCTTTACAGCCTTTTTTTTTTTTTTTTGGTTTTTCGAGGTAGGGTCTCACTATAGCCTAGGCTGACCTGGAATTCACTATGGAATCTCAGGGTGGCCTCAAACTCATGGCAATCCTCCTACCTCTGCCTCCTGAGTGCTGGGATTAAAGGCGTGCGCCACCACGCCTGGCTCCAGCCCTTTTTAAAAACATAATATTTGACTGTATTTCAGGGATCATTTTTATGGCTTTTTTTTTTTTTTTCTAGGTAGGGTCTCCTTCTAGTCCAGGCTGACCTGGAATTTACTATGTAGTTGCAGGGTGGCCTCAAACTCAGGGCAATTCTCCTACCTCTGCTTCCCGAGTGCTGTGATTAAAGGCGTGTCCTACCACGCCTGGCTCATTTTTATAGTTCTTTACTAGAGAAGTCTCTCTGACTATGTAGAGTACTGGAGACCGTGAGGAAGAGGCGTAGTGTTCTCTCCTGAGTGGGAAGCTGGCTCTGGGTGTTGTTTTGTGCAGCTGCCCATCGCCATTGATGATTGTTCTCTCCCTTGGGAGAGTTAGAGGGAGAGAATGCAGCCTGAGTGATATATGTGTGTGTGTGTGTGTGTGTGTGTGTGTATGCCAAAGAGGTGTGTGAGAGAGAGAGAGAGAGAGTATGGGCATGCCAGGGCCTCCTGCCACTGCAGACACACTCCAGAAGCATGTGCCACTTTGTGCATCTGGCTTTACATGGGCACTGGTGAACTCCTATCTTCAGGCTTTGCAAACAAGTGTCTTTAACCACGGAGCCATATCTCGAGACCCGAGAACCATTAGTTCTGAACCCCTTTCCTATCCACCAGACCCACATGCAGCATCTGCACATGCTTGCAGAGGCCTTAGCCTGCATTGTGTGGCTGGGAAGATAGATCAGGGAAGTGAGGATCTGATCGTGAGGAGACAGATCTGGACTGGAAGCTGCCACGTCCTGGCCCAGTGCTCTCTGCGTGCCCTTGCAGACTGTGTGTTTGCACACATGCACATGTGTGGTCTTGTATAGGGATACATATGGACATGCAAATTAAAAAAAAAGAAAAAACCTCTGGGGGATGGAGAGATTGCTTGGCAGTTAAGGTGTTTGCTTGTAAGGCCTGACGGCCTGGGTTTGATTCTCCATTCTCCCCGTAGGGCCAGATGCACAGAGTGGTACATGCATCTGGAGTTCTGTTATAGTGGTGGAAGACTCTGTAACATCCACCTCTCTCTCAGCTTGCAAATAAATAATAAATAAAATATTAAATAGGCTGGAGAGATTGCTTAGTGGTTAAGGTACTTGCCTGTGAGGTCTAAGGACCCAGGTCGACTCCCCAGAACCCACATAAGCCAGGTGCACATGGTAGTGCACACGTCTGGAGTTTGTTTGCAATGGCTGGAGGTCCTGGCATGCCCATTTTCTCTCTCTCTCTCTCATAAATAAATAAGTAAAAAATGAAAAAATTTAATAATATTAAAATTCAGTGTGTGTGTGTGTCAGTGTGTGTGTCTTTCTCTCTCTCTCTCTCTCTCTCTCTCTCTCTGTGTGTGTGTGTGTGTGTGTGTGTGTGTGTATGTGTGTGTGCACGTAGAAGTCAGAGGACAGTCTTGGGTTTTGGGCTTTGCCTTCCACCTGTTTAAGGCAGGGTCTTGTTTAAGGCTGCCGCAATGATAAACCAGCTGGCGTGCAGACTTCTAAGGGATCTCCCGTCTCCAACACTCGCCTCACTGTAGGTGTGCTGGGATTCCACATGCATGCTACTGCGTCAGGCCTTGCATGGGTTCTGGGGATCTAAACTCAGGTCCTTGCGTGGCAAGTACTCACTGAGCCATCTCCCTAGCCCTGCATGGGTAGATGTAAGGACAGGCATAGTCAAAGATAATCTACTTTATCTTTTGGTTTCATGAGATGTGGTCTTGCTATGTAATTTGTCCTCAAACACATGGCCCTCCTGTCTCACCTCCTGAATGTTGGGATCACAGCTTGTTCTTTTCTTTCTTTCTTTCCTTTTTTTCAAGGTAGGGTCTCACTCTAGCCCAGGCTGACTTGGAAATCACTATGTAGTCTTAGGGTGGCCTTGAACTCACAGTGATCCTCCTACCTCTGCCTCCCAAGTGCTGGGATTAAAGGCGTGTGCCACCACCTGGCTTTTCTTTCTTTTTAAAAATTTATGTATTTATTTATTAGTATTTATTTATTTATGAGAGAGAGAGAGAGAGAGAGACAGAAAGACAGAGAGAATGGGCATGCCAGGGCCTCCAGCCACTGCAAGTGAACTCCAGGCGCATGCACCACCTTGTGCATCTGGCTTACGTGGGTCCTGGGGAATCAAACTGAGGTCCTTTGGCTTTGCAGGCAAATGCCTTAACCGCTAAGCCATCTCTCCAGCCCTCTTTTCTTTTTTATAAAAATATTTTTATTATTTGCAAGGAGAGAAAGAGAGAGAGAAAGGGAGATGAAGTTTGGACATATGCCAGGGCCTCTTGCCAGGGCAGATTCCAGGCATATGTGCCACTCTTTGCATCTGGCTCTATGTGGCTGCTGGGGAATAGAACCTAAGCCATTAGGCTTTGCAAACAAGCTCCTTTAGCCACTGAGATATCTCTCCAGCCCTCTGATTAATTTTTTTTTTTGAGATAGGGTCTTGCTCTAGCCCAGGCTGACCTGATGAACTTTTTAAAACCATTTTTGTTTTTAATAAATATTTCCTTTTTAACTTTAATTTTTATTTATTTGAGAGAGAGGGAGAAAGAGAAAGAGAGAGAATGGGCATGCCAGGACCTCCAGCCATTGCAAACAAACTCCAGACACATGTACTACCTTGTACATCTGGCTTATGTGGGTGCTGGGGACTTGAATCTGGGTCCTTAGGCTTTGCAGGCAAGTGCCTTAACCACTAAACCATTTCTCCAACTCCCCATTTTTGTTTTTAAAACTACCAACATGAGCCAGACATGGTGACTCATGCCTTTCTTTAATTCTAGCACCCAGGAAGCAGAGATAGGAGTATCACTGTGAGTTCGAGGCCAGCCTGGGCCACAGTTTGTGTTCCAGATCAGCTTGGACTAGAGTGAAATCCTGCCTCAAAAACCAAACAGAATAAAAAACAAACCCAAAATTACTGACTTGTACAAAAATTCAAATAGTACATTGAACACTGCTCACCTAGCTTCACTGTGTTTCTTATTTTGCCATAGATGTCTGCTCTGCACACTCCATTTACCTGTGGGGTGACAGCAAGACAGAGAAAATTGTAGACACCACGACCTATCACAGCTTACTTCAGCAGGTGTCTCCCCCAGATAGCGTCACTTATACAAGGGGAAAACCTGTTTTGTGGGACAAGGGTCTTACCACATAGCCCAGGCTGGCCTTGAACTCATGATCCTCCTGCCTCAGTCTCCTGAGTGCTGGGATTACAGGTGTACATCACCATACCTGTTGGAGAAACTTTTGTCTGTGGGGACAGATTTGTATTACCGCTGCCTTGGGCTGCACGGAGAGGACCTTGTGGTCTGACTCTGAGCCTGTCTGTGCTTTTGTTGCTGTATCTGGCTGTGTTTGATGCTGGGGAAGTAACTCTGGGGGCTCTTCCTGAGTGGCCTTCCCACTGGTTCCCTCGTGGCGACGCTCATCTCACTGAGCAAGAGTGCGGCCTTTTTCTTTGCCTCAAGCTGCCGTTTACTCTCTGATGGACATCCTTGCTATTAGGTAGAGGTCTGCTATGTTAACTGGGTTCCTAGTATCTAAAACCCAACTCATACTGGCTCAAGAAAAAAAGATTCAGGAAGGAAAAATTAAACCCAAGAAAATGTCAACTCCTGTAATTGTTAAGTTGAAGAAATTTGGCTTTGGGAATGGCTGGATCCAGGTGGGCCATAACCAGGAAACCATCTGTCTCTCTACCTCTTGGCTCTACTTTCCTGGCCAGCATTTCCCCTTTCATGTTACCTTCCCACGGGTCCAGTCTGCCACTATGGAACCCTCACTAGATTTTTTATTAAACTTCTTATGGTGCCAGTAACAGTTTGGTGTTTCACTTTATTTGGGTCAACTAGGTTTCATGCCTTTACCTACATCAATCACAGCGGCCCATTGAATAGAATGCATAAGTTGGCCAGGCCTATACTGTGTCCCACTGCAGAACTGGGTAGGCTGAGAGAGGGACTACCTTACCTCAAACACCAAACACACAGTCTGAAAGCCAAACATGGTGGCACATGCCTTTAATCCCAGTGCCCGGGAGGCAGAAGTAGGAGGATCACTGTGAGTTCAAGGCCACCCTGAGACTACATAGTGAATTCCAGATCAGCCTGTGATAGAGCTAGTCGAAAAACCAACTAACCAACCAAACACACACACACACACACACACACACACACACGCACACTGTGATATCAGTGTGCCCTCAAAGTCAGCCAGAGCCCAGGTCCTGAGCAGGCAAAAAGCAGAATGTTCACCTCCTGGTGACTACAGATCAGCTCCTTGCCTCCTGGGCCCTCATCATCATATATATATATATATATATATATATATATATATATATATATATATATATACACACACACACACATATACATATATACATATACATATACATATACATATATATATATAATTTATTTAGTTGCTGCTGGAGAGATGACTTAGTGATTAAGGCACCTGCCTGCAAAGCCAAAGGACTCAGGTTCAATTCTCCAGTACCCACATAAGCCAAATGCACCAAGGGGCGCATGCATCTAGAGTTCGTTTGCAGTGGCTAGAGGCCCTGACACTCCCATTTTCTCTCTCTGTGTATCTTTTTCTCTCTCTTAAAATAAATAAATATTTAAAAAATAGCATGGCTTAATGGTTAAGGCATTTGCTTGCAAAGCCAAAGGACCCAGGTTCAATTCCACAGGACCCATGTTAACCAGATGCACAAGTTTGTTTGCAGTGGCTGGAGGCCCTGGCATACCCATTCTCTCTCACTCCCTCTTTCTCTCCCTCTTTTTCTGTCAAATAAATAAATAAATAAATAAAAATTAAAAAAAAATATATTTATCTAAGGCCAGAGAGATGGCTTAGCAGTTAAGGTGCTTGCCTGCAAAGCTAAAGGACCCAGGTCGAATTCCCCAGGACCCACACAAGCCAGGTGCACAAAGTGGCTTGCATCTGGAGTTCCTTTGCAGAGGCTAGAGGCCCTGGCGCGCCCATTCTCTCTTACCTGCCTATTTCTCTCTCTCTCTCCCTCTGTCAAATAAATAAAATTAAAAAACAATGTTTATTTATTTTTATTTATTTGAGAGATTTGAAGGGGGCAAGGAGGGAGCGAATGGGTGTTCCAGGGCCCCTAGCCACTGCAAATGAACTCCAGATGCATGCACCACCTTGTGCATCTGGCTTATGTGGGTACTGGGGAATCCAACCTGGGTCCTTAGGCTCCGCAGGCAAGTGCCTTAGTCACTAAGCCATCTCTCCAGCCCCATCTTAAGTTTTGATTCTGTGGGAGTCAGTGTCTGGGCTGTGCTGTGCTCTGCAGGAGCTGTGTAGTCCTGGACAGGAGGACTTTGTACTCTCTGCAGCAGCTGCAGCAGGCGCCGTGATGAGTTTCTTTGCTTACAGACAGGGGGGCTGCGGTGGAATGTGGGGGGAGGCTTAGCTGCGTGAGATGTTGACCAGGGGTGCTCTTGCTGCCGTGCAAGGTGACTTGTAGGGCAAGCGGGGCCTGGCTTTGTCATTGTCCCTGTGCAATTGGGATGGAGATCTGTGCTGGGCTGTGAATCCCTTGGATGTGTGGAGATCTGTGCACAGGTGACCGTGGCATAGGACAGTGCAGTGTCCCACAGCGGGGGAGGGGAGGGGAGGAGTGAGATGTCTTAGCCCTTTGCTCACTCTCTGAGCTATGGGGGAGGAAGGGAAGAAGGTGGGGGTAGTTGGTGCAGCAACTTGAAAATTGGAGAGGTGGCCTTAGGTGTCCCCACAATGCAGCACAACTGATGACCAGAGAAAGCTATTAATAGCGTCAGCCTCCAGGGGCAGGCACAATGAGGTGCTAATATATCTTTTTAACACCTCCCAAACAATGGCTCATTTCCCTTTTTTCAACCTTAATTAATTTTGTTTTTTAATTTTGAGACACATTCTCACCAAGTTGCCCAGATTGGCTGTGACCTTTCTTTCTTTTTAAGTGTGTGTGTGTGTGTGTGTGTGTTTGCACCAAGGTCTCTTACCACTGCAAAGAAACACCCATTTGGCTTTACATGGATGGCTGAGCTGACAGGCTTTGCAATTAAGCTCCTTTTTAACCACTGAACCTTCTCTCTAGCTAGCCCCAACCTCTCAAGTAGCAGGATTACAGGCCTGTACTACCACATAGGTCTTAATCCCAACCAGCCCTTTTTTTGAGGTAGGGTCTCACTCTAGCTCAGGCTGACTTGGAATTCACTATGTAGTCTCAGGGTGGCCTCGAACTCATGGCAATCCTCCTACCTCTGCCTCCTGAGTGCCACCATGCCCGGCTTTAATCTCCCTGCTTAGTAAAGCACCCTCTCAGGTTTAAACCTTGGCCAGGCAATGGTATTTAATAAATATTTATAAATATTTAATATATATTAATAAATATTTATTTCTTTGCGAGCAGAGAGAGATACAAGAGAGACACACAGAGAATGGACATGCCAGGGCCTCCAGCCCATGCAAAAGGATACCAGACACATGTACCACTTTGTGCATTTGGCTCCTGGGAACTGGGGAATTGAATTTGGGTCATTAGGGTCTTCCCACAAGCGTCTTAACCCTTGAGCCAACTTTTTCAGCCCCAGCAATGGTATTTAGTTAGCTAGAATGTAATAACATTGTCAAATTTCCACTCCGTTTACTATTTTAGTATACTTAGTTCTAGATTTACAGAAAACTAAGAGCATGCAGAGCATTCACTGTACCCCTGCAGTCCAGCTTCGCCTTCACCTTACATGACTGTGTATGTTTACTGCCATCACTGAACCAATACTATTACTAACTGAGGCCCACACTTTATAGTTCTTCTGTATTTTGCACTGGGCTCCTAGAAGAAAGTTACCATGCACAGCCCTCATCGAAGCAGCAGGGTGATGGGAAAATCCAGCCAGGCATGGTGCCACAAACCTACAACCCTTGGACTCAAGAGGCAGAGTTAGGAGAATTGCTGCAAATTTGAGGGCAGCCTGTGCTATATAGTGGGTTTCAGGCTAGCTTGGATAATATTGTGAGACCCTGCCTCAAAAAAAACCCCAACCCCCCCAAAAACAAACCTAAACCAGAACTAGAGATTGAACCCAGGACCTTGCTGTTAGATTTCAGGGTTCACAATGGAGGACCAAGACAGATAGCTTCTTGGATCTAAGGCTTTATTGTAACAGGGAGAGAGGATAGGGGGAGAGAGGAGGGGAGGATGCATGCTCCTGTTGCAGGAGAGGCAAAAAGAAAGTGCGGGCGGGCCAGGGGCTGGGGAGAGACTGCTCTGTGAGGGAGGGGCTTTGGGTGGTGTGGGTTGGGGGAAGTGACCTTCCTTTCTCTAAGCCCAGAATGCTCAGTTACCATACCATGGGGCAGTTTCAGACTCCCAAGGTTAATGTGGCCAGGTGGTAGAGGAGAGGGAAGGGGAGAAAAGTAACTGACACAAGTATCTACACACCTCTTGGGAATTTTGTCTGCTAAATATTTTTCTTACAACTTATATTTTAAATTAGTTTTTAGAGGATGTCATATGAATACTATAAATGAATATAAACATTTCCCATGAATACAAAGTAATTATAAAAACTGGGAATGGTGGCATATGTCTTTAATCTCAGCACTAGGAAGACTGAGGAAAGTAGGAGGGATTGCTGTGAGTTCAAGGCCAGCCTGGGGCTACGGAGTAAGTTCCAGGTGAGCCTGGGCTATAATGAGACCCTGCCTCGCAAACAAAAACAAGCAGTTATAAAAGGAAATATCGGGCTGGGTTGTAGCTCAGTGGTAAGGTTCATAACTCTCTACCTATCCCCCCCTCTCCTCTACCACCGTTCCGAGTGGCACGCGTCTTTAATCCCAGCGCTTGGGAGGCAGAGGTAGGAGGATCGCCATGAGACTACATAGTGAATTCCAGGTCAGCCTGGACTAGAACGAGACCCTACCTCGAGAAACCAAAATAAATAAGCAAATAAACAAACAAACAAACTTATGGTCCAAAGCGGTGGCTCCGTGATCAAAGGTAAAGCCTGGCAGCCTGAGTTCGATTCCCCAGTGCCCATGTAAAGCCAAATGCACAAAGTGGTGCATGTGTCTGGAGTTCTGTTAGCTGTGGCAAGGAGACCCATTCTCATTCTCTCTGCCTCTGCTTGTAGGTAAATAATAAAATATATTTTTTTAAGTGGAAACCTTCTTTTCACTGAGCATAATGGTTTTAAACCCACATGCACCAATGGATATTCCTTTTTGCTGCTGAGTATTATTCCACTGAGTGGATCCACCTCAGTTAGTTGATCAACATGTGGGCTACTCTGAGACTTTGGTTACTTGGAATAAAACTGCTTTACACATTTCTTTTTTGCCCCTTTTCTTTTGGCTTTTCGAGGTAGGGTCTCGCTCCAGCACAGGCTGACCTGGAATTCACTCTGTAGTCTCAGGGTGGCCTCGAACTCATGGCGATCCTCCTACCTCTGCCTCCTAAGTGCTGGGATTAAAGGCACATGCCACCACTCCTGGACCTACACATTTTAAAAAATATTTTATTTATTTATTTGCAAAGAGAGAGAGAGAGAGAGAGAATGAGAATGGGTGCACCAGGGCCTCCAGCTACTGCAAATGAACTCAAGGTGTGTGTGCAACTTTGTGCATCTGGCTTTATCTGGGTATTGGGGAATTGAACTGGGTTGTTAGGCTTTGCAGGCAACCACCTTAACCACTGAGCTATCTCTCCGGTCCCTGCTTTATAGATTTCTATACAAGTATTTGTGTGTTCTACCCTTGCAGTAATCCCAGGGGGATGGCAATATTATTACAACATTGTTTGGCTTCCTGAGGATATTCAGACATTTACAGATGAAGAGACTGAGGAGTTCAGCCCAAGTCCTTCTTTCTTTCATTCTATTATTTTCAGACAAGCACCTTAACTACTAAGCCATCTCTCCAGTCCACCTTTTTATTATTTTCAAGGTAGGGTGTCACTCTAGCTCAGGCTGACCTGGAACTCACTCTGTAGTCCCAGGCTGGCCTTGAACTCATGGTGATCCTCTTACCTTTGCCTTCTGAGTGCTGGGATTAAAGGCATGTGCCACCATACTGGATCCAAGTCCTTATTTCTCTGCCTGAGACAAGCAACTAGTAAAATTGGAGGTAGGATTCTACTTTCAGTTAGTTTATCTACAGGGTGTGTGCGTTTATTTTCTCATTGTAGTGTCTTCTTGCGACAGTTGTTGGGGACCAAGAAGGAGCCTCTCTCCTCAATGGCCCGTCAGTTCATACCTGTTTACTTCGTTACAGAAAGTTGATTAAAAAATTATTTTATATATATTATAACTCACCCCAGCTCCTGTTACTCTGGGAGCCCTCCTCAGTGGGGATGTGGTTTTCACTGTTGAGTCATGAAGGCCTCGTTCAGTCCAAGTAGAGTAGGGGAAATGGGGACCAGAAAGTTTGATCTTTTTAATTTCTGGGGGGGCGGGTTTCAAGGTAGAGTTATCACTCAAGCCCAGGCTGACCTGGAATTCACTATGTATGCAGTCTCCGGGTGGCCTACAACTCACAGCGATCCTCCTATCTTAGCCTCCCAAGTGCTAGGATTAAAGGCATGTGTCACCACACCTGGCTTGATGATGGTTTTGAGTCACCATGAAAAGGTTGTACTAAACCTGCCTTTTGAAAGGACAATCATGTGTAAGATACTTTAAAAAAATTGCTAGCCAGGATCATTGCAATAACGCAAGCAAGCAAACACCAAGTCTCGCTACTCAAAACATCCCACATAAATGCTATTTGTCATTCCCTAGACAATTGAGGCACAGACTGTCACTGGGCATGCGAAATAGCATATAAATAATACATGTCTAAGAATCCACTCTGTTCTTGTAGAGACAGACAGAATAGGGTTTTGGAGAGTCTGCCGGCTCCTGCTTTGAAGGATGTTGTTGCTAAGCAGTGTTACTAATATTATGGAGAGACAGCTTCCCTTCCCACTTGCCACTCAGCCCTGGAAACTGCCTGGAGTGGCTTTGCTGGGAGGTTTGTGACCAGTGAGATGGGGCCCAGGGGTGTGATGCTACTTGACCACTTCAGTTCATGGTTTTCTGGAATGATCCTTGGGTAGTCTCTTTGAACCCCTTCCCCCGAAAATCCCCCCCCCCCAGAACAGCTTCTTGTTCATCATGAATTTGGTACTCAGAAGAGTCCATTCAGATGTTTCCACAGTGGGAAAAATCAGTCATGCAGCTCAGTAAAAATTCATAAATGAACCAAAAAGAGAGAAAAAAAAGTTGAAATATCTTCAGTAAGCCAAATAATATTTTAAGAATGCTTTTCTCCCTCCTACCTCCCCCCCCCCCCCCCCCCCGCCTCCCTTGAGCAGGAAACCTCTGAGCAGGAAATCTGGAGTTCTGATGGAAATCACACCTTCCAGGCTTTCTCCTGACTCTGGGCACCCAGGAATGTGCTTGGGCTGGATGCCACCCCGAAGTGGGCTCTGTGGGTTTCCTCTGCATGGTTTCTTTCCGTGTAGTTCGGAAATGCCGCTCGTGTCTGAGACCTGTTTCCAAAACCCGGGTCGGTTTGCCCTCAGGGCCCCCGCTTCAGTCAGGCTGAGCTGTGGTTGGAAAGGCCTGATTTTGAGTCCTTCCCAGCCGGGGCTTGGGGCTGTCGCTATGGGGTGGGTCGCCAGCTCTGCGAGGGGCTGTGAAGCTGGGAGGAGAGTTAGTGTGCTGGCAGAGTCTCTTCCTGAGTCTCTCTCTCATTTCAAAATGGAAACTGCCTCCCACCTCAAATGACCTTCTCAGTCTTTCCCTCTCCCCACCCTCTGTCTTCCTCTCCCTTTTTCTGGAGTCTCCCAGAGATGCAGTGGTGCTGTGGTCCAGCAGGGGGCGCCGGTGACCCTGCCAAGAAGGAAGTCAGTGCGTTCCAGCGGAAGCGTGAGGTGGACAGGCTTTGGAGCGATGTCCCAGGGCTTGCGTGTAGGGCAGAGTGGAGGTGCCGACCTGTTTGGAGTTGTACAGTTATAACTCTTACGTCGTCCAAAGGTTGCATGATCCAGGAGATTCTGGAAACACTGCCCTTGAAGGAGGGGAGACATCTGGGCTGCCCCTTGTGCCCCTCAGTCCTAGGACTCCTCAGTCCTAGCCAAGAAGCTGCACCCAAGTCCAAGGTGGGGTGGGGCAGGGAGGGAGCCCGGGCCGCTGCTCCGTCTGAGACCAGGGCTGCTGACCGCTGATTCCTGCTTGTGCACCGATGTCTCTCATAAGCCCGTTCCCGGGCACAGAAAACCCTTTTCTTCAGGATCATGCATGCGTGTCTGTCCGTCTCAACCCACTAGCCCCTCAGGAGAGGCTGTGCAGCTGTCTGCCCCTCTGTTCATGATTAATTTGCTTGTCCAGCCCACTGTACTCCCACCCAGTCCCCACAAACCTTGGGGTTTCCCCTGCCTTGGGACAGAGATCCAGGATGCTAGCTGCCTGGCACTTTGTTTTCAGGGACTATGGGCTCAGGGACTGTGAGTGAGGATGCTGCTGGGATAAACGATGGGCTGTGCTGGGCTTCGGAAGCCTCCTCTGCCCTGTCCTCAATGCCCTCCTTTCCTGGGGACTGAATGTGTGCAGTTCCAGCGTGCCGTGGACATGCCTGAGAACACCTCGGAGCAGCTGATGTAAAAAATGTTCCCTTTTCAGTTCTCTTTCACACTGATTTCTTCAGGGACCATGTCTTAGTTTGGTGCAAATGTCTGGCTGACACCTCACACTCCCAGTTTTCTTCAGGAAGGTGCCACATCAGGGAACAGAATGGAGGTAGTTGTTAATAAATCTGTACTTGTTTCCATTGTATTGATCGCAAATGATCATAGCTTTTCATTTAGGGTCTTAATAATGTTTTCTTTTGACGTTAAGTAAAACTGCCAGTTGATTTAATGGAAGCAAATGAATAAGTAAATAATTGAGCAGTGTGCCATTAAGACTAAAAATTGTGAAGGTGGCATGGGAATGGCCCACTTTAGGGACCTATTGGCTGAGCCACACTTTGCGTGCTAATTGGATGTGGTATCAATTGCAGTAAAGGTGTGTGTTAGCTATTAACAATGGCCTGTTCGTTCTGGTCAAGGATATAGTCTTCCATTTCTCCCTCATGCTGCTGTCTTTCACGAAGTGGCATGTATCATGTTAAATCAATGGTAGTAGAGCTGGCAGGCCTGGCAGAGATGGCATTAGGTCCTCTGCCGTTGGTTTCTTTGTCTTTCCTTGTTGGGGCATGGGTGTTCAGCAGAGGGATCCTGTGACAAAGGTCTTGGCCATTGGTTAGAACCGAGGGCTCTCCCTTAGGAACCATCTACTTAGGTAGGGTGTGGAGGATCAGGTTGGCAGGGAGATGAAGGTGGAGAGCCTCCACCCACATTGGGGACCCTCCTACTTCCTTCTTTGGAGAAACTCAAAGGGTCTGGAACCCCAAAACAAGAACGAATAAAGGAACCTGTTTGGTGGAGAGATTTAGTCTCAATGCCTCGCTAGCAGCCTGCTGTGCATTTGACCAGAATTAGCTCTTGGCACTAAGAATGGGTGGGAGCTACCTACTTGCAACAGCTGCAGGGGAGACCAACTTTCTCTCTGCATTCTGCCTTGTGGGTGTGTATAAAACACACCCTGTGCTGGCCTATGCTTGTGGCCTGCCGGGCTACATCTGGAGGCTGCCAGCCACTCTCTGGCCACCTAGCTGGAGCTGTCCATCAGTTTACCTGGAGGTGCTGAGAAATACTGGGGGCTCCGAGGTCCTGGGCCCCAGTGCTGGGGCTCCTCCCACCCCACTTCTCCACTGAGAATACTGCCTTCCTAGGTGGATTCTGAAGTTACTCTTGGTGTGGTCTTTGTAGCCCGCCTAGCTGCCCACTCCAGGGGTGGGGCCTGGGTCATTCCAATCTGGTTATAAATAGATGTCCATGGCCATGTCTGTGATCCCCCACCAGCTAGGCAGCTCAGGAGAACCTAAGGCCATTGCTAATGGATGCTTCAAAAATAGATCAGGTGCATTTTGGAACCACTCTGGGGGCCACTTCTCTCCACCCTAGCTCAGTGGCAGCCAGAGCTGTCTCTGAGAAGGCAGGGCTGAAGCCTCGGGGCTCTGGAATTCATTTCCAGGCCCCCTTCCCGCTCCTGAGTCCTTTTCTCTGCCTGGTTATTAGTTTTTTTTTTTTTTTTTTTGTTATTGTTGTTTGCTTGAACATCAGACTGTAGAAAAAAGAAGGCAAATTGCCTCAGGGACCTCTTGGCCCCAACAGGATTGTTTCCAAAGATGGACTAATTGGCTTGTTTTAATTCCCTCCAGCCCCCCTGCCCGATTCCTTTTCCCTAGGGGTCAAAGCGGTTCGTTATGCTTCAGGGGCCCGAGGGGGTTGGGAGGCTGGGCAGCAAACGGATGCAGTGGTGATGGTAGGGAGTGGAACTCATATAGGAGGCCGGGCACTATCAGGCCCCCTTCCCTAGAAGCTGTCATGACCTTGCGTCATTGCGAGACGGAGCTGGCCCGCTGTGTGCCGGGGTTGGGAGGGTCGCACGCCGTGGGTGCGGGCGTTTTGCCTGGTTCTCCCGGCGAAGGCGCGTGGCGGCGAAGTTGATCACTGACCCGGTCGTAGCGTGGACTCCCCAGGCCAGGAAAGCAAATGTTAACCGGAGCTGCACGCGGTCGGTCCCGGTAGCTCGCGGACTCGGGGTGGGGGAGGGGGAGACGGTTTCCCACTCGGTCGGAACGCCCCCCTCGGATAGCGTCGCCCCCCCCAACCCCTCCAGATGACCGCCCGAGGCTGGACCCTGGGGCGGGGAGGCCTCGGCGGTGGCCGCGCGCGCGCGAAGGCGCTGTGGCTGGGACGCGTTTCCTCTCCGTGCACTTTTTCCGCCCCTCCCGGCTTCAAAGCCACAGACAGCATCGAAGTATCCCGGCGGGCTGGCCGGAGCGCGCGCCAGCCGCCTCTGCCCGGGAAGGGAGCCCGGGGCCGGCCGGCGGGGTTGCGGAACCCCCGGGGCCCGAGTGAACGGCCGGGAAGCCCGTGGCCGGGGCGGGGCAGGCGGGGCCGGGGCGGGATCGCGGCGCGGGCGGTGCGTCTGAGCCGGAGCCAGGGAGCCAGGGAGCCACGGGAGCCACGGGAGCCGCGGGGCCGGCTGCGCCCCCAGCGAGCCTCGGCGATGCCCGCGGCCCGGGAGCCGACGTCGGGCCCCGCGGGCCCCTAGGAGACGCTGAAGGTCGCCTGGAAGCGAGCGCCCGGTCACCTGACCCCCGGGCGCACCTAGGCGGGGCGGGGCCCATGAGAGGCGGCTGCGGCGGCGGCCGGGGCGCGGGCAGCGCGGAGCGCGCGGAGCCGGGGCGGCGGGGACGCGCGGCGGGCGAGGGCGAGGGCGCGGCCGGGCACCGCCGGCGGCCTCGCCATGTCCCAGCCGGCCGGGAGGATGCACTGCCGAAAGGCGGGGATCCGCGCCGCGGTGGTGCTCATCGGACTTCTGCACAAATCTCGAAAACAGAATAAAGAGAAAAGGTAAAGCTGGCGGCGCCCGCTCCCCTGCCCTTCTCTCGCTCGCAATTCCAGTTTTCTTTTGGTCGGACTTCCTGTGGGATGGGGAGGGTGGGGGGGAAGAAGCCGTTTTTGCAGGCGCCGTAGGTGGGGAGCAAGTTGGGAGCATGGCCCCCGACACTGGGCACTGGCGGAGTCGGAGGTGCCTGGGCAGGGACACCCCATCCGGTTTCATCCCTGACCGAGGGAGACGTCAAGTCCTTCTCCTCCGGACTTTGCATTTGCGGATCGCGGCACCATCCCGAAGCCTGCAGCACCGAGCACAGTCCCTGGCAAAGCCCGAGCAGCTCCGTGCGCCCGTGTTGCCATTTGCTTTTCTGCAACTTGGCTGAGCCCGCGAGGTGCCGGTCTGGCCGAGCTCCGCGTGCTGTGCGCTCGGTGCCCGGAGGCAAGGACCAAGTTTGGAGGTGGTTTAGTCTCCGCCCCATCACGGTTCCTGTTTTTGAGCATCTCCGCTTTGACTCTTCATCTTTCCTTGAGATTGCTGTCCTGTTTGTTCCTGGGCGTTGTAGATCATTTTCTTGGGCTATTTCAGGGACACTGGTCATTTGTGACGGGAGGGGTGTGGGGTTGGGGGTGCGGGAAGGAGACTCTCAGACAACTTCTAGGGCTCCAGCCTCCGGTGGTAGGCTTGACGCCCGCCAGACCCCAGTGAGCTGTCTCTTCAGGTTGTTGGCACAGTCTCTCTCTTCTGCTGGAGTCCCAGCTACTGAGGGAATGGGAGCCTTCTGCCAGGGGCCCTGTTGGACCCAGATTTCCAGAGTTTTGGAGTGGGTAGTGCTGCATTCCCCGTGAGATGAGGGCACAACAGTCAGAAACACCTTAGTGGTGACTGGCAGCCACTGAAGGGGAGGTGTTGGGCTTTGAGAACCTGGTGTGATTTCCTTTTTTTTTTTTTGTTGGGGAGAGGCTGTTTCCCATCCTCCTTGTGCCCAGGTCCCAGAATCTAAACTACTAAGATGTTCCTACAGCATAGGCTGAGATTCCAGGGAGATGATTAAGGTGGCTGAACATGAAATAACTGTTGAGTCACCTGGTGAGAAAGTTCTTCCCTTTTCAGTTCGCTTCCATCCCTCAGGAGTCCTTAAGGGGAAAGTTTCAGGTTGGTGCTAGCATGGCCTCAACACCCTTTTTTTTTTTTTTTTTTTTAAACTCACTAACCTTTCTTTGTCACAAAGGGAGAATAGGACTGGCTCAAGTTCTTTATGTGGGAAGGGGTCCTGCCTGAAAGGGAGACCATTTTGTTCTAGACTATTTTATTTTTTTACTTCCTTCTAGTTACAGCCAGTGGAACTAACTTTTCCATTCATGGCCATACTATAAGGCATCACTTAATTAAATGTGTGCACTTACAAGAATGAATCCATTTAAAAGAAATAGTCAAAGCCAGGCGTGGTGACGCATGCCTTTAATCCCAGCACTTGGAGACAGAGGTAGAAGGATCACCATGAGTTTGAGGCCACCCTGAGAATTCCAGGTTACTCTGAGCTAGAGTGAGACCCTACCTTGAAAAACAAACAAACAAACAAAACCCCCCAAGAAACATAAAAAAGAAAGAAAGAAATAGACGAAACGGAAGTGCAGATGTTAGTTAATGTGGCAGAAATCCTGCCGGTGGTCTAGGAGTGGCTGATGTTGGAACATCTGGATCCAGTAGGAAAAGGGGCCCAGTGCTCCAGGTCTGGACTAAATTTGCCCCTGGACTTTGATTTCCTGCCTGGAATTCCTTGCCTTGCCCCTTAGCATCTAATCTATAGTGGGTTTCTGGGCTGTTCTGACACCACAGGACTCAGAGACCTCCTCTGAATTGCTCTGGGCTGCTTCCTACCAACCCTTTCGCATTAGAAGGCAAGCTTGCTTTCGAGAATGAAAAGAAAAATGTGCTTGATAGAATTGAAGATGTAGCTGGGCATGGTGGTAGAGGCCTGTAATTCTAGCTACTCAGGAGGCTGAGGCCAGAGGATCGCAAGTTCAAGGCTGCGTGAGTTATAGAGTGAGAACAAGGCCAATCTAGATAACCTAGTGAGGTCACATATAAGTGAGGCCGTGGGTTCCATTTCCAGTACTGAAAACAAAAATATGTAAGTGAATCAAATGGTAGGTGTATCAGATTCCTGACCCGAGGGCGGAATGTGTGGTGGTGTGGAAAAGCTCCTGCACGGGGAGTAGCCCTTTAAGCCCTGCCTCATTCATTGACTGTGAGGTGGTGATAATGATTTCAACTCTCCACACCTCAGTTTTAGTCTACACACAAAGGGTATGTGAGGTCCGAGTCCAGAACATGGGTAAAGATGCACCTGGAAGGTGCAGGTCCTCTGAAAGATGAGTTGGCTGGGGTCAGGGTGTCCTGTGGCAGCCTATCCTTTTTTGATAAACTGGGCTGTTCTCTGCATAGCAGACAGACAGTTATGGCCCCTTTAATCCCTGGCCTCATTCCATTCTGTTACTATAGCCATGCTGATGTCTTCAGCCATGGGCTTAATTTATACCCCCCCCCCGCCCCCAGAGAAGGACTGGCCTCATCTTGGTGTGGAGTGACCTTTGTTTCCCTTGCTATAATCTAGAGTTTCTGTGTTTTTAAGTGTCTGGACTCAGTGTGGCACACACTATTGACCCTTGCTCTGTGGGCGCCGGCTGGCCCCAGGGGGTCTGGAGCAGGCCGCAGCTGCCAGCTCCTCCTAAGCCTTCTCCAAGCTCCGGAGTGTTAACTTCTTCCTTCCTCCCCCTCTCATCATGGGGTCAGCCCAGACTCAGGCTTATCGTCCTTCCAGAAAGCTTGATCCATCCATCGATCTTCCCAGCACCTCTAATTGACAGGCGTGTGCAGAGAACACTCCGGCTCTCTGCTGTCAGGACTGAAATGGTCATGGTGTGGCTGACAGGGATATCCTGGTGATCCTTGTCATCCTTATGTTCCCTCTGAGCCATTTGGAAATACTGTACGTGAGGGTGGCTGTGCCAGGGACCGTGGGCATGAGAGGTGTCCTACATGGGCTAGGGACCAGAAGTCTCCCATACTCCCTTGGTAGGTCCTGAGAGTTGTGAGATGATCCAGCCTCAGTTTACCTGTTGGAGAAATGTGCCTGATGCTCATCACCCTTGATGGTTCTCTGCCGGAGTTGTGCAGACTGCAGGTTCTGCCCCTTTCTGGCCATCTGCAGGGTTGCTGTCACGGAGGGTTCTGACAAGGCACTGCTGTGTGTGAGGGGCTGAGCGCTGAGCACCGGAACGAAGTCCATCTTCCCTGAGACTGATGCTCGGAGAAGCCACAGCATGGAGATTTCCTTTAACGGGTGTTGCTGAAGAAAAGTCTGCCTTAAAAAAAAAATCTTAAAAATATTTTACTTACTTGCACTTAGACACAGAGAGAAGATATAGAGAGAAAAAGAGAGAGAATGGATACGGCACCAGGGCCTCCAGCCATGGAAAATGAACTCCAGATACATGCACCACTTTGTGCACCTGGCTTTATGTGGGTACTGGGGAGTTGAACCCAGGTGATTAGGCTTTGCAGGCAAGCACCTTAACTGCTGAGCCAGCTCTCCAGCCGTGCTTTTTTTTTTTTTTTTTTTATCAGGTGGATGGAGGTAAGGTCCAGCACGTTTCTTCATAGGGGCAGGCATGGCAAGTTTGAAGACTGCCTGGGTACAACGAGTTCAAGAGCAGTCCAGACAACTTAGTGTGACCCTGTCTCACAATTTAAAACAAAGTGAAAAGAAGGCTTGGGGATATAGCTCAGTGGTAGAACCCTTGCTTAGCAGGCACAAAGCTGTGGGTTCATTCCTTCCTCAGTACTAAAAAACAATGCTGGGTGGTGGAGAGTTGTCTCTTATTGGGGTGGAAATGGCACATTGGTAAAAGTCCGTGTGGCCTCGATTGCGACGTTCCATACCAGAAGGCAGTTAGCATAAATGAAAAATTCACTTCTTGTTTTTTATTTTATTTTGGGACCATCTCTATTGTGGGGATTCTGAGGAGGAAAATAGGATTCTCTCATTCAGCAAGTGCTTGCTGGCAGGCTGGGGTGGGAAGACTGAGGACTTCCTGAATGGTCTCCCTCTCCATGTTGCTATATTATGTCCAGGGCTATTCCTGTGAGAGTTATCAGTAAAAGCCTTAGTTTTTACAAAAAGAGGTTTTTGCAGGGGGGATGCTAAGCATCAAGCCTAGAGCCTTGTGCATGCTAGTTAAGAACTCTACCACTGAGCTGCACTCCAGCCTTGCAAGGATTTTTTTAAAATTACAGTGCATCTCAGGTGTGCACAGAAGTACAGGGATTGGTCTAACACAGTACTGGTCTCAGCCATTATCAATCAACTCATGACTAGCCTGGGTTTCACTATGGAGTCTCAGAGTGGCCTGGAATTCATGGTGATCCTCCTACCTCTGCCTCCCAAGTGCTGGGATTAAAGGCATGTGCCACATTGCCTGGCTCCATGAGATTATTATTATTATTATTATTATTTTTGGTTTTTCGAGGTAGGGTCTCACTCTAGCCCAGGCTGGCCTGGAATTCACTATGGAGTCTCAGGGTGGCCTCGAACTCATGGCGATCCTCCTACCTCTGCCTCCCGAGTGCTGGGATTAAAGGCGTGCACCACCACGCCCAGTTTGAGATTATTATTATTTAAAATTTTTTTTTGTTTTTATTTTTATTTGAGAACGACAAACAGACAGAGAGAGAAAGAGGTAGATAGATAGAGAATGGGTGCGGTGCGCCAGGGCCTCCAGCCACTGCAAACGAACTCCAGATGCATGCGCCACCTTGTGCATCTGGCTTACCTGGATCCTGGGGAATTGAGCCTTGAACCAGGGCTTTACAGGCAAGTGCTCAACTGCTAAGCCATCTCTTTCTAGTCTCCATGAGATTATTTTCAAGTAAATCTAAGAATTAGATAATTTTATTCTTCCATTTTCATTTTAATATATTTTATTTATTTATTTGAGGGAGAGAAGGGAGGGGGAGAGAATGGGCACACCAGGTCCTCAAGCCACTGCAAACGAACTCCAGATGTATGTGCTCCCTTGTGCATCTGGCTTACGTGGGTCCTGGAGAACTGAACTGGGATCCTTTGGCTTTGCAGGCGAACACCTTAACTGCTAAACCATCTCTCTAGCCCCCATTTCATCTTAAATTTTGAGACAGGGTCTCACTTTTAGCCCAGGCTTCAGTTTGTACTTCAAAGATAAGAGCTCTTTGATAAAATATTATCTTACTGTATCAAATTAATTTCTTAATATCATAAGAAATATCATAAGTGTTGCTCAGCATGATGGCGTACCATGGAATACTGAGGTAGAAGGATCCTGTGAGTTACAGGCCACCCTGAGACTACATAATGAATTCTAGGTCAGCTTGGTCTAGAGTGAGACCCTACCTCAAAAAAACCAAAAAAAGAGCTGGGCATGGTGGCACACACCTTTAATCCCAGTAATTGGGAGGCAGAGGTAGGAGAATCATTGTGAGTTCGAGGCCAGCCTGAGACTACAGAGTGAATTCCAGGTCAGCCTGTGCTAGAGCAAGACCCTACCTCAAAAAACAAACAAACAAACAAAAAAGTGTTCAAATTTCCTCATTGTCATAAAAATTTTCAAGAGTTTTTCTGAGCCAGAATTCATAAGATTATGATGGGTGTACATCTCCTCCAACTCTTTTCCCCATCTAATCTCTCTTTCTCTCTTTCTTTTCTTTTCTTTTCTTTTCTTTTCTTTTCTTTTCTTTTCTTTTCTTTTCTTTTCTTTTCTTTTCTTTCTTTCTTTTTTTTGGTGTTTGAGGTAGGGTCTTGCTCTAATTCAGGCTGACCTGGAATTCACTATGTAGTCTCAGGGTGGCCTTGAACTCACGGCGATCCTCCTGGCTCTGCCTCCTGAGTGCTGGGATTAAAGGCGTGTGCCACCTTGACTGGCTTCTTCCATTATTTTTCAATACTGTGCTTGGAAGGTGTCTCATGTCTGTTTTGTGAGCTCTGCAGCCGTGGATTGATTGCTTTATAACTAGGCTTTGAATCTGGTGCTGTTGGAAATGGCCCTGTGAGCTGGCTGGCTGAGGTCTGAGCCTATGTGGTGTCCATGGGTCCTGGCCTTGCAGTCCCACAGCCGTAGAGCTGGAAGGGGCACAGGGCGGGAGCTGATAGGCTCCCTGGTTCCAGAACAGATGGTGTCTTGTTCTTGTCACCGGAGGTGGCTGACTCCCTCTCCTCTGATGTTTGAACGCCTCTGGCTTAGTTGGCTGTCCTTGTTTTAAAGCACAGACATCTCCCCTTTAGCCATTCTCCCATCACCAGCCTCCCGGAGCTTCTGAGAAGTCAGATCTTGGATTTTAAGGGACATCTTGGAGTTCAAGGGGGCACCTTGGAGTTTAGGGGAACCTTGGAGTTTAGAGGCAGACTCTGAGGCATATATGAGTTTATTTGATTTGTCTTGAATGACTTTTTTTCTTTTCTCTTTTGAGATAGGGCCTCACTCTAGCTCATGCTGGGCCTGACCTGTTCATCCTCCTGCCTCAGCCTCTTGAGTGCTGGGGTGATGGATGTGAACCACTACATTAGGCTTGAGCTACCATTTTTTTTACAGCCCTGTTTGGTGTCCTTGCTTCTAGTCTTCCATATTCAGGAGTTTGAAAAATTAAAAGGAAACTAGGCCTTTCTCCTGTAGAGAGCTCTCCATGGGCCTCCCATGCATTCATTATATGTGAGTGGTAAGCCAACGACCTTATTCCTGCCATTTTACCACTCACTTCCCGCAGTCCCTCTTGTGCCCCAGAGACCTCTTTGCTCCTGGAACATGCCAAACGTGTTCCTGCCCAGGTCCTTTGCACCTGCTGTGAATAGTGGCTTAATAGTTAATGTTAATAGTGGCTGTTACTTTCTCTCATTGGATTCTTTTTTTTTTTTTTTTTTTTGATTTTCGAGGTAGGGTCTTCTCCTAGCCCAGACTGACCTGGAATTCCCTATGTAGTCTCAGGGAGGCCTCGAACTCACTGTGATCCTCCTGCCTCTGACTTCCAAGTGCTGGAATTAAAGGTGTGTAACACCATGCCTGGCCTTGGATTTTTAAAATTTTTTTAAAAATATTTATTTATTTGTGTGTGTGTGTGAGGCGGGGGAGGGAGGGGGGAGAGAGAGAGAGAGAGAGAGAGAGAGAGAGACAGGGGAGGAGGAGATAGAGAGAATGGGTGCACCAGGGCCTCCAGCACTGCAAACGAATTCCAGGTGCATGTGCCACCTTGTGCATCTGGCTTACATGGGTCCTGGGGATTGTGCCCTGGTCCTTTCGCTTTGCAGGTAAGCACCTTAACCTCCAAGCCATCTTTCTAGCCCTCTCATTGGATTCTTAACTCCAATGTCATCTCCAAAAGTAACTCCCCATACCATGTGGACCATGGCGTCTAGGCAGCTCACTGCAGGTATCACTGACTTAGTACCTTGACTTCTTCCATGGGACTTATGTTAACTGATACTATCTAGTCTGTGCAATGAAAACTTTATTAGCTGTTACTGTCCTTAGAGTATAAACTAACACCAGTGACTTTGCCTTTGTCACCTGTGGGTCCCCAGTGCCCAGAATAGAAGTTCCAGGGAAAAGACTTGTTGAATGAATGGAGGGATACTGAGGAAGCTTATTAGCTCCCACAATTAGAATCTGCCCACAGCCTGTGTCTCCAAGGCTCTCTCAATACTGCAGTACATTTCTGATGTGGGCTTCAAGGTGCCCTTTTCTGTTGTCACGTCAGAGAATCTGCCTTTCTGGTCCTTCCTTGAGATCTTAGGGAGAAAGGTAAATGGTGTTTGCACATCCTTTCATGATTCCTTTGACCCTTTCCCCGCCTTTGCTTGGTCTTGGGACCCATAGACACAAGAGGAGTTGGGCTCAGCTGACTGACTGTCCCATAGTTGCCCTGTCCTTGCCTCGGGGTTCCTAGACACTGCCCAGCAGGCAAAGGCAGGCTCCTTCCTTTCTGTTGGAGTGGCCGGTGGGTGTATGAATTAGTGAACGATTGCCATGAGCTAATACATATTTCGTTCTAAATGCAGCTCTCTCTTCGGAGTCCACGTGGTGCACAGATGGCTGCTTACCATGGTGTTGCCAAATAGAGGGCTTGCCAGGCCTGCTCGGTTCAACCAATGAAAATCAGTTCTGTGTACAGGGGGCTGCAGAAGGCCCAGGCAGTTTCTAAATCATTTGAAGAGGATGAGCGCCCCCCCACCCCTACTTACTCCCACCTAGCCCCTACCAACCGAGTTTCTTGCCTACCCAGTCCATAAAAAGGAACTGAGGTAGGCAAGATGATTTCAGGTGGACAAGTGCTTTTTTATTTTAATAGCTGTTTTTAAAAAATGAATTCTGGCAAGCAGTGCTGGTTTTCCATGTACAACAGTTACATAACATTTTAAAAAAGTAAATTTGTTTAAGTTGAAAATTGCAAGTCAATTTAAAGAAATGCACTAAGGGAAGTCATTGTCAGGTGGTTGTGGGATTTTGGGGAAGTTGAGAAGGTAATGGAAAGTGCTGTTGGAAGGAGGGGACCCATTTCTTACAGGCATAATGGATCCCAAAGCAACATTGACCCAGGGTTGTTGAGGGTGGAATGGTGTTTGCAACAAGCCAATGCATCACAAGCCTACTCTTTGCTAGGCCTTGAGCTAAGGGCTGGCATGCACATCTGTCTGAATTCTACCCTTCTTCCCCCTCTTCCCCGCTGCATCTCTCCTCTTCCTTCTTTTCTTTTTAGTTTGCAGTATTGGGTACAAACCCAGGGTGTCTGATGTAGGCAAGTGCTCTACCACAAAACTGCAACCCAAGTCCCTTAACCCTTATTTCCACCAGTTATTTTCTCTGTTCTTCAGGTCAAGAATTGAGGCCTAGAGGCCTAGAGGCCAGGAACTATGGTGGGTGCAATGAGAGGTAGAGGAGCGGGGATTTTAACTGAGTTCTGGAGACTGTATAGCCCAGGCTAGCCTCCAAATCCTGATCCTCCTGCCTCAATTACAGGGGTAAGCTGTCACACCTGGTGAGGAAGTGTTCTTTTTCTTCTTCTTCTTCTTTTTTTTTTTTTCGAGGTACGGTCTTACTCTGGTCCATGCTGACCTGGAATTCACTATGTAGTCTCAGGGTGGCCTCGAACTCACAGTGATCCTCCTACCTCTGCCTCCAGAGTGCTGGTATTAAAGGTGTTTGCCACCACGCCCGGCTTGCGGCTTGCTCTTCTTTATTACATGATGATGCCAGTTTTTTTTTTTTTTGAAGATGAGACAGTGTCCATATAGACTCTTTTTTTAAAAATTCTTTTTTATTTATTGTTGAGGGAGGCAGATAGAGAGTGAAAGCAAGAGAGGGAGAGAGGGAGGGAGGGAGGGAGAGAGAGAGAGAGAGAGAGAGAGAGAGAGAGAATGGGCATGCCAGGGCCTCCAGCCACTACAAACAAACTCCAGCCGCATGGGTCACCTTGTGCATCTGGCTTATGTGGGTCCTGTGGAAATTAAACTGGGCCCTTTGGCTTTGCAGGCAAGTGCCTTAACCATGAAGCCATTCCTCCAGCCCTGTATTTTTCCTATAACAACAGATCTTCAAGAAACAGCCTGAAGGAGAAAAGATGTATCTCCTTCATTCACAGATTCAGTGGTTTCTGTCTGTGGTCAGCTGGCTCCGTTGTGCAGGCCTGTGGTGAGGTAGAGTACTGTGGTGGAGAGAGACACGTGAAGAAACACAGAGCTGCTTGCCTGGTCATGGTAGCTGGGAAGCAGAGCGGTGGAGGGGAAGGGCCCAGGGACACAGTCATACCCCTGGTGACCCACTTCCTCCATCTCGGCCCCACCCTCATGTCTCCTGAGCTATGAAGTCACCAATGGACTAACCCAGTGGTGAAGTCACAGCCCTCATGGTTCAGTCAGCCCTCAGAAGCTCATCAGCTGGCAATCAAGTCCTTAGGAGATGTTTTTAGAGTCAAGCCATAACAATATTCAGAGCCTAAGATAAGCACCTTTGCAGCACCTGGCTTGGGATATGTTTGTAATGCATAACGTAGCTGGCGCTGTTATTAACGTGTGGAAATGTAACATGCATACAGTAAGTGTGCATATCTCAAGGAGACAGATCCATCAGTTTTTGCATAGATATCTACCTGCGTGGACACCACCCAGATCAAAATACAGAACTTTCCAGGCCCTTGAAGACTCCCTCGTAGTTCTCCAGAGTTTAGCTTTGCTTAAATTCAAGTCCAGCCCATCACCTTGGGGTTCCTTCTGAGTGTGTCTGGGTAGTAAGGACAGCCTTCACTTTCATGATAATGGGATGCGCAGGGCAACAGGGCTGTATTTTATACCTTGGGTTCTCTCTCTCTCTGGGCCTGTGTAGCTCAGGCTGGCCCGGACCCCTGATCTTACTCCCTCTGCAATAGGATTATAGATGTATACCACTGTGACTGGCTCTAGCTTGGGATTTCTGCATTGGGATGCCTAGTTCCATGCTGAAGAGGGTGGTGTTGGAGAACACAAGCTGGTTTCTAGGTCTGAGTGGAATGGGGTTGACCTTTTCTTCTCCTTCCAGACGTACTTAGTGGGAACCCGGAGCCAGTGCTGTGATTATTCACTGCCCTTGGAGCAAGGGTGCACTGAAAAATTGTCACTTGCTTTTAAGCTTATCAGCTATGAACACTCTGTTTCATGAAAGCTGGGGCTCTAGCCAAGTCCTTCCCAGAGCCCTCCAGGAGCTGGGGACCTGGAGGTGTGTTGGCCCCATTCATGCCCTGAGACAGCTGACCCTGCCAGGTCTCAGGGTTTAGCCCACTTCTCTGAAGGTATGTGGAACAGCCCACTGATGAGAGCTGCCCTTCCCATGTCCCTGCCTTGTTCTACCTCTTATTTATTTGAGATAGGAAGAGAGAGTGGAGATGAACCAGAACCTCCTGCTTCTGCAAGAGAACGCCAGACACATGCATCTCTTTGGTTGTCTGGCTTTTACATGGGTACTGGGCAATAGAACCCAGGCTGTTAGGCTTTGCAGACAAGTACCTTTGACTACGTAACCACCTCTCTCGCCCATTGCTCTGTTTCTTTACTGCTAAGGTCTTTACTGGGGCTGGAGACATGGCTTAGTGGTTAAGGCATGTGCCTGCAAAGCCAAGGACCCAGTTTTGATTCCCTAGTATCCATATAAGCCAGATGCACAAGGTGGGGCATGTGTCTTGAGTTTGTTTGCAGTGGCTGGAGGCCATGGTACACCCATTTTTTTCTCTCTCTCTCAAATAAATAAGAAAAAAATAAAGAAGATCTTTACCAACTCTATGGAATGCTTGAGGGAAGGATCGGGGCACTATAGTGGTACTTGTGGTCACAGGTGTTTACTTTTGGGGTGGAGGACCCCTTACGGCCCCATGAGAGGGGTACGTCTCTCATCCCTGGTTTATGGACTGGTCACAGAGTGTACCTGGAGTGCTGGCAGTAACCTCTTTGATTTCCCTGTCCTATCTGACAGCATCTTGACACAGAGGTTGCAAAGGGGCCTGTGAAGTTCCTCAGTGCTCTAGAAGCCTTTTGCCTGGCCACACACTGTGGTGGGTTTCCGGGCACACAGAGAGTATAGCATGGAATCAAAACCTCCTCAGTAGAGGCTCCATTCTCTGGGACCTGTATGAGGGCCAACTGTCCCTGTCCCATTTAAGCTGATGTTTGTTTGTTTGTTTGTTTATTTATTTATTTATGAGAGAGAAAGAGAGAATGGGCATGCCAGGGCCTCTAGCCACTGCATGCGAACTCCAGACACATGTGCCCTCTTGTGTACCTGGCTTACGTGAGTCCTGGGGAACCGAACCCGGGTCCTTAGGCTTCTCAGGCAAATGCCATAACCGCTAAATCATTTCCCCAGTACCCTTAAGCTGATGTTTTAAAACGGGAAAGTTTTCCCATATTGTGAATCCCAGATTTTCAGTGTTCTCGAGAAATCAGTAGCTCTGGTAATGTTTGTGAGTGGGGTCTTCCCTACAGTGTTAGTCACCTGCTCAGTGCACCCTCATCTGGCCTTACCTGGCCACACCTGTGTCACCTGCCCTAGTCCTAATGAATGAGCTGTACAGTGTGGGAGGCAGGGTGGGTGGCACTCGGTAATTCTGTGAGCCCAGAGGGTGGCTGTTGCTGCTTAGCGTACCATGTCCCTTGGGCTCCCTTGATTTGGGACAGATGCATTGTCACTAGAAGGAGGGGACCTGTGGGTAGGCTGGGCTCCCTGAAGGACTTGGGTTGCTGTGGACTTGCCTTTGGGTGTGCCTCTTCTCTCACTCTCCAAATGCTCCCCACATAAAGTGACTGAACTTTTAGAAGGCTGTGCATTATGGTACAAAAGTTGCAGAATGTTAAGAGATGGGGCAGGGATGGAAGCTCAAATGGAGCCTCACTCTGGACATACACTGAGCTGGCACCTGGGCCTCACTTCATTTCATCTCCTGCACATCACTTCCTAACAAAAATCTCCATTTTTCTTTCCTTTTTAAAAACTTATTTTTAAATTTTATTTTATCTTAATTTTTTCAAATAGTTATTTATTTGTGTGTGTATGAGAGAGAGGTAGAGAGGTAGATAGAAAATGGGCACACTAGGGCCTTCAGCCATTGTAAATGAACTCCAGATGCATGCACCACCTTGTGCATCTGGCTTACGTGGGTCCTAGGGAATCAAACCTGGGTCCTTTGGCTTTGCAGTCAAGTGCCTTAACCCGCTAAGCTATCCCTCCAGCCCTTAAATTTTATTTTTATTTATTTATTATATGAGAGAGAGAGAGAGAGAGAGAGAGAGAGAGAATAGGCATACCAGGACCTCCAGCTTCTGCAAATGAAATCCAGATGCATGCGTCACCTTGTGCATCTGGCTTACATGGGTCCTGGGGAATCAAACCTGTTTCCTTAGGCTTTTCAGGCAGTGCCTTAACCGCTAAGCCATCCCTCCAGCCCAACATCTCCATTTTTAATAGAGGGGAAAGCTTAGGTTCAAATGGGGGAGCATTTCTAATGCCACCCAGCTTGTGTGGTAGTGCTGAGGTTCAAGTCAACTGATGCTGAATCCTAAGTCTTTTCTCCCACTTCATAGTGTGGAACAACCCTGGCTAAGGTACCAAACTCTACACTTGGCTTTCAGTGTTTAGAAAGGAGATTGTAATGCAGCTGGAGGAGAGTGGGTGTGTGACAGAACCTCCAAACCTTGAGACCTGTGACACCCGAGAACATTCTCAATATTTTTTGAGGGAGGGATTTTCAGGTGCCCAGGACAGCTGGGCTGTTCTTGTGGGTGAAGGAGAATCAAGCTGGGGAAGGGTGTGTCCTGATAGCCTCAGACAAGTGAAGGTCATCCTGTGTGCTCAGGCAGCTGTCCTCATTAATCAGATAAAGTTCTTTCTTCCAGTTGTGCTGAGGAAGATCCTGGCTGCAGCCTGGTTACCCACACCGTCTATATTTTAACAGGACGTTTATTTCAATAAGATTTAATCCAAGATGCAAAGGCAGAAGTAGTTTGTAAGTCAAGAGGTAACTGAAACAGATCTGCCAGTGTGCCGGGAAGGTTTTTTTTTTTTTTTTTTTCTTCCCCCGAGGTAGGGTCTCACTCTAGCCCAGGCTGACTAGGAATTCACTATGTTGTCTCAGGGTGTCCTCGAACTCATGGCAATCCTCATACCTCTACCTCTCAAGTGCCTGGGAAGGGTTTTTGAGTGTGACATCAACAAAGGCCCATGACTGGTAGCCAAGAAGGTCTCTCAAG
Organism: Dipus sagitta; assembly: GCA_036346955.1. Lineage (NCBI taxonomy): Eukaryota > Metazoa > Chordata > Mammalia > Rodentia > Dipodidae > Dipus > Dipus sagitta. The sequence continues at coordinate 60,326,169 of CM070778.1, forward strand.
GGCATGGCCATGTGGACTGTCAGGCTGTGGGGCAAGTGATGGGAACAGAGATAAATGGCTCCACATCTCTGTTCCTCTGCACCACACTCCCCTTCTGGAAAGTGCTGCCAGGTCTCTGCAGCATCCCTCGAAATCCCGATGCAGTCCTACATGGAAGTGGGTGAATTCTCAACATTCACCTGCATGCTGTTCCCTGTTGGCATTTGTAGAATGCAAGTGTGTGTCAGGTAGCCCATGGCAGAGCTCACAGGGATCATTAACACCCTGTCCCTGACTCAAGCAGGAGAGATCAGCTATGTCGTGAGGACGCAAGGCAAAAGAGGGTGGGTGCTGGAGAAGGGTGCCTGGGAGGTCAAAAGTGGGGGAAGCATGCAAGGAAGGTTGTGTGGAGTTGGTGGCATTGGAGGTGGGCCATGAGGACTTGGACAGAATTTCCAAAGGGAGTGGTAGAGTGGGACAGTGCATTCTGGCTGAAGGGGCAACATCAGCAAAGGAGTGGAGGCAGGAAAGGCGGGCATCCTTTCAGATCTAGGTTTGGCTGGAGTGTGGACTTCCTTCTGGGGAGTACTGGAGGTGAGGCTACTAGGGTGGCTTGGGGGTGTGGTGTGGCTGGTAGTGAATGCCAGGGAGGGAAGGTTGGGCTGGGCAGTGCAAGGCTTCTCTTCCTCCTCTAATGTGCACGTAAGGCACATAGCACTTTGTCCCCCAGAGCCGCAGAGCATCCTGTCTCGGCAGTGGGATTACTGGAAAACTCTCTCTTATCATTTTTAAAAAAAAATTCCATTAAGCAGAGGCTACATGATCTTTGTCTTGGAGGGGTGGTAGATGGTACCCTCTAAATGATTGCTTCTGATTGGTTGTTTATGTATTTACTCATTTATTTTAAATATTTTTGTTTATTTAAATGAAAGAGGGAGGGAGGGAGGGAGGGAGGGAGGGAGGGAGGGATATAGGTGAGAGAATATGAATAAATGAGAATGGTATGTCAGGGCCTCTTGCCATTGCTGGTGAACTCCAGACTCATGCCTACTGTGTGCATCTGCTCTGGCTTTATGTGGGTACTGAGGGATTGAGCCCAGGCCATCAAGCTTTGCAAACAAGTGCTTTTAACCTTTGAACCATCTCCCCAGCCAGTATTTGCTTATTTTTCAATTTATTTTTGAATATCCTCATCTATATAACATTTTCATCATACGTAGCCCACCTTGCCCTTCCTTATGTCCCTCAGTCTCCCTGTACTCCTCATGTCTTACTAGTGGCTGTGCCGCAGAAGAGAATGACACCTCCCTAGCAAATCTTTAGCTGTTGTCAATTCATTAGGAAGGGGAGTGGTCTCCCAAGTATTTATTTATTATTTAGATTTTAAAATTATTGGGGGCTGGAGAAATGGCTCAGCAGTTAAGGCACTTGTCTGCCAAGCCTAATGACCCAGGTTTGATTCCTCAGTACCCATATAAAGACAGATGCACAATGTTGGGCACGCATCTGGAGTTTGTTTGCAGTGGCTGGAGGCCCTGGCATACCCACTGTTTCTCTCTCTCTGTCTGTCTGTGCTTTCAAATAAATGAATAAAATTATTATTATTTTAAAAAAATTTATTTATTTATTTGAGAGTGACAGAGAGAGAAAAAGGCAGAGAGAGAGAGAGAGAGAGAGAGAGAGAGAGAATGGGCATGCCAGGACCTCCAGCCACTGCAAACAAACTCCAGACGCATGCGCCCCCTTGTGCATCTGGCTAATGTGGGTCCTGGGGAAACGAGCTTCGAACCAGGGTCCTTAGGCTTCACATGCAAGCGTTTAACCGCTAAGCCATCTCTCCAGCCCTTATTATTATTTTTGAAGCAGGGTCTCTGTTCCAGGCTGACCTTGAACTCACAGTGATCTTCCTACCTCAGCCTCTTGAGTGCTGGGATTAAAGGCATGCACCACCATGCTTGGCTATTTTTATTTATTTATTTCACAGTTTTTTGAGGTAGGGTCTTATGCCCAGGCCGACCTGGACTTCACTATGTAGTCTCAGGGTGGCCTTGAACTAACAGCAATCCCCCTACCTCTGCCTCCTGAGTGCTAGGATTAAAGGTGTGCACCATCATGCCCAGTTATTTATTTTTTGATTTCTATTTTTTTTAAGGTAGGGGTCTCACTCTAGCCCAGGCTTACCTGGAACTCATTTTGTAGTTCTAGGCTGGCATAGAACACGCAGTGATCCTCTAACCTCTGCCTCCCAAGTGCTGGGAGTAAAGGTGTGCACCGTCATGCCTGGCTATTTTTGCTTTTTGGTATGAGTGGTATATGCACATGTATGTGCTGATGTGATGCCCTGTGCACTTGCCTCCAGTCACCTGTGGGCCTGCTTGGGAGGGCCAGTGGAGACCACCAGATGTCCTCTCCATCACCCACCCACCCGTTTTTCCTTGTGATGGAGTCTCTTAATGAGTTTGAAGCTTGCTGTTTGCCAGCCCCAGTGACTTTTCCGCCTCTGCTCCTCATAGGACTGGGGCTGCAGATGTGTGACAACATTCAGCTGTTTACAGTGGGTTGTAGGTTCTGGAGATTGGAATTCAGACAGGCTCAGGCGCCTCCAGGCCCTCGTGCTTACTCAGGAAGTGCCCTTAACCACTGAGCCATTTCTCTAGCCCTATTTGGATTTTTTTAAAAAAGTTTTATTTATTTATTTGAAAGTGACATAAAGAGAAAGAGGCAGATAGAGAGAGACAGAGAATGGGCGTGCCAGGGCCTCTAGCCACTGCAAACGAACTCCAGACGCATGCGCCCCCTTGTGCATCCGGCTAACGTGGGTCCTGGGGAATCGAGCCTCGAACCGGGATCCTTAGGCTTCACAGGCAAGCGTTTAACCACTAAGCCATCTCTCCAGCCCCCTATTTGGATTTTTGACACAGAGTCTTACTCCATAGCCTCTACTGGCCTAGAACTTACTCTGTAGCCCAGGCTAGCTTCCAACCTGTAGCAGTTGTTTTGTTGTTTTGTTGTTTTTTGTTTTTTCGAGGTGGGGTCTCACTCCAGCCCAGGCTGACCTGGAATTCACTTTGGAGTCTCAGGGTGGCCTCGAACTCAAGGCGATCCTCCTACCTCTGCCTCCCGAGTGCTGGGATTAAAGGCATGCGCCACCACGCCCGGCAGTAGCAGTTGTTTTGCCTAAGTGCTGGGATCACAGGTGTGAGTGAGCCACCATGCTCAGTTCTGATTAGTATTTTAACTGAGTCACTAATCTGGTTGCAAGTGCCAAGCAGATCTTAGTTCCAATTAATGTAAAGAAAAAAAATACTTTTTTCCCTTTGGTTTGAGTAACTGGAAAGTTGAAGGGGACAGAGGCAGGCATGGCTGGATCCAGGTCTTAAATGGCGTCCTTGGATAGTGCTTCCCTTCCCATCTCATGGTTGTCCTTTCCGTGTTGGCTTTATCCTCATGTCACTTGCCCCAAAAGGTGGAAAAGACAGATTATATTCTGCATTTGGAAAGAAGGAGCAAGTCTGTTTCTTAATATCAGAAGAGGTCCCAGGGATGGTTCATGGTGGTAAGCTTTGGCTAGTGGAATGGGATGTGGGTTTTCTGAGTGGGATCTCTGTCTACTGCTGGTTCTGGGAGAGAGTTGCTTGGCTGAAAATGAAGGGTGGAAGGGTTGCCTGAGGGAGTGGAGCAGGATGGAATTCCAGCAGCTGTTCCTTCTCCTGGCCTTTGCTGGCGGTTGGTCTTGCTTACTTGACTGGTGGCTCAGTTGTGGGTCTCTCAGGCACATGATGCTCCTCCTGTGCTGATCAGGACTTCTCTGTCCTTGGCGGGTGTAGCAGGTTGGATTCCCCACTTTCAGGAATAGGTTCACTGCCTGGCTTCCCTTTTCCCCGAGTCTGCACTAAGCATTGAGGCCATCAGACATGGGACTGTGCTGACCTTGGCTGAAGGGACAAGCTGGCCCTGGGGTAGACCCTCAGTTCTGGGGCCTGGTAATCTCTCCCATCCTCTTTATCCTCTTCTGCATTATGGGGCCAATTGTCCTGCATTCCCTGAGTTCCTTCCAGTCACTTGGTCAGTATATACTTTTTTTTGCGGGGGGGTTTCAAAGTAGGGTCTCACTCTAGCCCAGGCTGACCTGGAATGCATTATGTAGTCTCAGGTGGCCTTGAACTCATGGTGATCCTCCTACCTCTGCCTCCCCAGTGCTGGGATTAAAGGTGTGTGCCACCATGCCCGGCCAGTGTATACTTTTGACCACAAGGCCCTGGTGAAGGCTGGGCTGCCTCTATGTGATCAGCTCTTCTGCTAGAGGGCCAGGCTCAGCAGAAGTCTCAGGGTCTGAGAGGCAAGGAGCCCTAGATAGTAAAAACACAGCTTCAGCAGGCAGAGGGGCAGCTGGAGCCTCACAGGAAAACCCAGAGAGGCAGCACCCTGTGAAATCTAGAAAGTATATGATGCTCCTTGCTCGGGCTAGGGCTAGGGCTAGGGCTAGGGCTAAGGAATGCTTACCACTTGTTCGTTCGTTCTTTCTTTCTTTCTTTCTTTCTTTCTTTCTTTCTTTCTTTCTTTCTTTCTTTTTTTGGATTTTCAAGGTAAGGTCTCACTCTAGCTCAGGCTGACCTGGAATTCACTATGTAGTCTCAGGGTGCCCTTGGACTCACGGTGATCCTCCTACCTCTGCCTCCCAAGTGCTGGGATTAAAGGCGTGTGCCACCATGTCCAGCTCTTTCTTTCTTTCTTTTTTGTTTTTTTAAAAATCTTTAATATTTTAAAATCTTTTATTTATTTGAGAGTGAGGCAGATAGATAGATAGGTACGTAGATAGAGAGTATGGGCGTGCCAGGGCCTCTAGCCACTGCGAATGAATTTCAGACACATGTGCCACCTTGTGCATCTGACTTATGTGGGTACTGGGGAAACAAACCTGGGTCCTTGGGCTTCGGTTCCTTAAACAAGTGTCTTAGTTGCTAAGTCATCACTCTAGCCCTCCACGTGTTCTTTAATGGGGTTATTCATGTCAACAAGAGTCTGTGGTGCAAGTGAGTCTACATGTATATATATGTGTGTACATGTGCACATGTGTGTTCGTGTGTGAAGAGGTTAGGGTATAACTTCAGATGTCATCCTTTTAAAAAAATATATATTTTTATTTATGAAAGAGAAAGTGAGAGAAAGAGAGAGGGGGAGGGAGGGAGAGGATGGCCTCTAGTCACTGTAAACGAAATCCAGACACATGTGCCACTTTGTGCATCTGGCTTACATGGGTACTGGGGAATAGAACCTGGGTCCTTAGGCTTTGTAGGCAAGTGCCTTAATGGCTAAGCCATCACTCCAGCCCCTCAGGTGTCACTCTTAGGAGTGCCTTCCTTCCCCTTTGAGACACAGTCTCTTACTGGCCTACAGCTCACCAATTAGACTAGACTAGCTGGCCAGTGAGCTGCAGGGATCCACCCATTTCCACATCCCCAGCTGAGTGGGATTGCAGTCATGTGCTGCTATATTCAGCATTTCCATGAGTTCTGGAGATCGAATTTAGGTCCTTGTGCTTTGTAGGCAGGCACTTGACCCAGTGAGCTATCTCTTTAGTCCCTCATTTCAACAAAAGTATTATTCTGTGATTTCACTGCTGGGTATAAAGAAATGAATGTAGAGATTCAGGTATTGATACTCATTTTCATAGCAATAATATTCACAACAGTCCAGAGTGGAAGTAACAGGACTGTCTTTCAACAACGGATGGATAAGCAGAATGTGGTAGGTCCACACAGTGGACTAGTCTCCAGTCATAAAGTGGAATGGAATTCAGCTGCGACAGTGGAGGAAACCTGAGGACATTATGGCAAATGAAATGAGCCAAATGCAAATAGATAGATGCTGTGTGGTTCTACTTTGTCTTACTGTGTTCTGGCTGCTCTAACCAGCTATCAGAGACTTGGTAGTTTAAACCACAAACAAGGATTTATTGCTATCTAGGGTCTGAGAGAATTCAACTGGCAGGCACCTGGTGAGGGTGTCTTCTTGGTCCAGAGGTAGCTGCCTTCTTATTTTGTCCTCATCTACCTTGAAAGCGGGGCCTCCTGTATAAAAGAATTAAGCCCATTCAGGAGAGTTCTGCTTTGTGATCTAATTGTTTCTGGAAAGCCTCACCTCCTAAGACCATCACTGTGTGGGGGTAGGAACTCTTTGTATGAACTTGGGGTACACATAACCATTCAGTTTACAGACTACTCCTGTGAGATACCTGGCTGAGGCAAATTCATAGAGACAGGAAGGAAAAGAGTGGTAACCAATGTCTGGAGGGGGAGTGTGTTATTATTGAATGTGTAAAGAGTTTCTGTTTTAGATGATGGGAAAGTTCTGGAAATAGGTGGTGGTGGCTTCACCACACTGTGATTGCCACTGCATTGCAAACTTAAAAGTGATTGGCAAAATGGCTCAGCAGTTAAAGGAGGTTGCTTACAAAGCAAGCTGCCTTGGATTTCATTCCCCAGTCACCCACATAAAGAGCATTCGTTTACAGTGGCAAGAGACCCTGGTGTGCCCATACACATGCACGCATGCGCGCACACAAAAACAAAGTGATTGCAATAGGGGTAGGAAGATGGCTGTGTGAGTAAAGTGTTTGCAAGTGTATGCAAGCATGAGGCATGGGTTTGGATCCTCAGGTATGGTGGTGTGCACCTATGATCCCAGCACTGGGACAGTGGAGAAAGGAGGACCCCTCCCTCCAGACTTGTTAGCTATCTAGTCTAGCTGAATCAATAAGCTCTAGGTTCAGGGAAAGATGTTTCTCAAAAAAAAAAAAAAAAAAAAAAAGGTAGGGAGCAATTGAGGAAGACATCTAATGTCAACCTTTGGCTTCTAAATTCTTTGACACACACATGTGAGCCCATACACACATGAACACACATGCACACTCTACACACACATAAAAAGGTGACTTAAATAGTGAAAACAAAACAAAACAAAACAAAAAAACCCCAAACAAACATTATTCAGAACCTTTATGTGTAAAGCAGAATAAAAGGGCATCTATCTATGCTTGAAGATGTGATGGTGGCCTGGCAGGGGTGGCCTTAGCCCAAGGTATATTTGGAGTCCGTGTGCCTTGGAAACCCCAAGAAAGCCATAGTTCTCCCTTTCCTAAGAGCTCATATTGTGAAATGGAAGAGTCCCAACGGCCCAGCTTACATCCCACTTAATGTATGGCTGCGTGTGGTCAGGTCTGGGGAACAGGCACAGAGGCCCTGAGCTGCCTCATGTGAGCCACCCTTTCATCCCGGCAATGCCTCTGCTACAGTGGTGGCTCGTGGACAGCCTTCACTGAGTGCTGTAACCTGCTAGTCCACCCTGAGCTTGACCTGAGCAGCCCTCAAAGTGGGCTTCTGGGCTGTTCTAACATCATAGGGCTCAGAGCCTTCCTCTCTGAGTGCACTCTGGGCTTCTTCCTGCCATTCCTAGTTTTTAAAGAAATATGTATTATTCATTGGTACATACATACATACATACATACATACATGAGGTCAGGTCTAACTCACTATGATCTTACTTCAGCCTCCTGAGTGCTGGGATTAAAGGCATGTACTACCATACCTGGCTTAAATGTATATTATGTTTTAAAATCTTGAAGAAAATTTGAAAAAGACAGAAAAGTACAAAGATTAACATAAAAACTATCTGTAATCCCATATTGTGAGGGGATATAGAAACAATCACTGTTCACATTATATATGCTTCCTTTTGTTTTCTTTTCCTATTCAAGTTCCCTACCCATATATTCATATCTCCATTTACCTGTTCCATTCCTCTATATTGTAACCAAATAGAAAGTGCACTTATCAGGACTCTTGGTGGCAAGAGATAGAAGGTCTAATTCGCCAAACAGAACAGGCTGTTTATTGGTAGGAAAATTCCCATCTGTGGAAATGACTGGGCCTCAGGGACAGCTGGCTTCAGGACCATCCATGGCGTCCCTCTCTGTCTTTTGTTTCTGTGTCTGTCTTTGGGTTGAATTCATTCTCTGGTTATCTGCCACAATGATATTGGGTCCATGGTTGCAGACCACTGTGGGCAAAACATTTTAGCTTCTATTTCTCCAGAGAGGTAAGAAAGTTATTTTTCAGCAGTTGGGCAAATTCTAATAAGGAGTTGTGCATCTGGCTTTACATGGACACTGGGGAATCAAACTCAGGTCGTTAGGCTTTGCAGGGAAGCTCCTTCACTGCTGATCCATCTCTTTCTAGCCCCAGCATGACATTTTATATGAAGGACAGTGTCTGCAGTTGTGGTGATGGTGGTGGTGGTGGTGGTGACGGTGACTAACAGAACTGATTTCCACAGGGACAGAGTGACCACTGTAAAACAGCAAGAAATGGCACGATGGCTTGTGCAAGTCATTCCAGGGCCAAATTGGGAACCAGACAAACCAGAACAAAGACACAACAAAGGAGATTTTCTAATCATTTTGGCTTTTGAATCATACAAATGTATTAGCTCTTTAAAATGAACAGAGCCGCTTCCGTCCAGGACAACGAGCCATTCTGGAATTAGATAGCAGTGGTGTGCAATGCTGAGCAGATGGTGGCACTGGATATACCTTAAAGTGGTTACGATAGCTTGTGCTATCACTGTGTAACCATGATTTTTTAAAAATTGGGAAAAAAAATCAAAAAGAAAAAAGAGGGGCTGAAGAGATGGCTCAGTGGTTAAAGGCTCTTGCTTGCAAAGCTTACTGGTCTGGGGTTCAATTCCCCAGTACTCATGTAAAGCTAGATGCACAACGTGGTACTGTGTCTGGAATTGGTTCTCAGTGGCAGGAGGCCCTGGCCTGCCCATTCTCTCTCAAGTAAATAAATTAAAAAATACGTTTATTTATTTATTTGACAGAGAAAGAGGGAGGGAGAGAGAGAGAATGGGCGCACCAGGGCCTCCAGCCCCTGCAAACGAACTCCAGATGTGTGTGCCCCCTTGTGCATCTGGCTAACGTGGGTACTGGGGAAACAAACCTGGGTCCTTGGGCTTCGGTTCCTTAAACAAGTGTCTTAGTTGCTAAGTCATCACTCTAGCCCTCCACGTGTTCTTTAATGGGGTTATTCATGTCAACAAGAGTCTGTGGTGCAAGTGAGTCTACATGTATATATATGTGTGTACATGTGCACATGTGTGTTCGTGTGTGAAGAGGTTAGGGTATAACTTCAGATGTCATCCTTTTTAAAAAAAATATATTTTTATTTATGAAAGAGAAAGTGAGAGAAAGAGAGAGGGGGAGGGAGGGAGAGGATGGCCTCTAGTCACTGTAAACGAAATCCAGACACATGTGCCACCTTGTGCATCTGGCTTACATGGGTACTGGGGAATAGAACCTGGGTCCTTAGGCTTTGTAGGCAAGTGCCTTAATGGCTAAGCCATCACTCCAGCCCCTCAGGTGTCACTCTTAGGAGTGCCTTCCTTCCCCTTTGAGACACAGTCTCTTACTGGCCTACAGCTCACCAATTAGACTAGACTAGCTGGCCAGTGAGCTGCAGGGATCCACCCATTTCCACATCCCCAGCTGAGTGGGATTGCAGTCATGTGCTGCTATATTCAGCATTTCCATGAGTTCTGGAGATCGAATTTAGGTCCTTGTGCTTTGTAGGCAGGCACTTGACCCAGTGAGCTATCTCTTTAGTCCCTCATTTCAACAAAAGTATTATTCTGTGATTTCACTGCTGGGTATAAAGAAATGAATGTAGAGATTCAGGTATTGATACTCATTTTCATAGCAATAATATTCACAACAGTCCAGAGTGGAAGTAACAGGACTGTCTTTCAACAACGGATGGATAAGCAGAATGTGGTAGGTCCACACAGTGGACTAGTCTCCAGTCATAAAGTGGAATGGAATTCAGCTGCGACGTGGAGGAAACCTGAGGACATTATGGCAAATGAAATGAGCCAAATGCAAATAGATAGATGCTGTGTGGTTCTACTTTGTCTTACTGTGTTCTGGCTGCTCTAACCAGCTACCAGAGACTTGGTAGTTTAAACCACAAACAAGGATTTATTGCTATCTAGGGTCTGAGAGAATTCAACTGGCAGGCACCTGGTGAGGGTGTCTTCTTGGTCCAGAGGTAGCTGCCTTCTTATTTTGTCCTCATCTACCTTGAAAGCGGGGCCTCCTGTATAAAAGAATTAAGCCCATTCAGGAGAGTTCTGCCTTTGTGATCTAATTGTTTCTGGAAAGCCTCACCTCCTAAGACCATCACTGTGTGGGGGTAGGAACTCTTTGTATGAACTTGGGGTACACATAACCATTCAGTTTACAGACTACTCCTGTGAGATACCTGGCTGAGGCAAATTCATAGAGACAGGAAGGAAAAGAGTGGTAACCAATGTCTGGAGGGGGAGTGTGTTATTATTGAATGTGTAAAGAGTTTCTGTTTTAGATGATGGGAAAGTTCTGGAAATAGGTGGTGGTGGCTTCACCACACTGTGATTGCCACTGCATTGCAAACTTAAAAGTGATTGGCAAAATGGCTCAGCAGTTAAAGGAGGTTGCTTACAAAGCAAGCTGCCTTGGATTTCATTCCCCAGTCACCCACATAAAGAGCATTCGTTTACAGTGGCAAGAGACCCTGGTGTGCCCATACACATGCACGCATGCGCGCACACAAAAACAAAGTGATTGCAATAGGGGTAGGAAGATGGCTGTGTGAGTAAAGTGTTTGCAAGTGTATGCAAGCATGAGGCATGGGTTTGGATCCTCAGGTATGGTGGTGTGCACCTATGATCCCAGCACTGGGACAGTGGAGAAAGGAGGACCCCTCCCTCCAGACTTGTTAGCTATCTAGTCTAGCTGAATCAATAAGCTCTAGGTTCAGGGAAAGATGTTTCTCGAAAGAAAAAAAAAAAAAAAGGTAGGGAGCAATTGAGGAAGACATCTAATGTCAACCTTTGGCTTCTAAATTCTTTGACACACACATGTGAGCCCATACACACATGAACACACATGCACACTCTACACACACATAAAAAGGTGACTTAAATAGTGAAAACAAAACAAAACAAAACAAAAAAACCCCAAACAAACATTATTCAGAACCTTTATGTGTAAAGCAGAATAAAAGGGCATCTATCTATGCTTGAAGATGTGATGGTGGCCTGGCAGGGGTGGCCTTAGCCCAAGGTATATTTGGAGTCCGTGTGCCTTGGAAACTCCAAGAAAGCCATAGTTCTCCCTTTCCTAAGAGCTCATATTGTGAAATGGAAGAGTCCCAACGGCCCAGCTTACATCCCACTTAATGTATGGCTGCGTGTGGTCAGGTCTGGGGAACAGGCACAGAGGCCCTGAGCTGCCTCATGTGAGCCACCCTTTCATCCCGGCAATGCCTCTGCTGCAGTGGTGGCTCGTGGACAGCCTTCACTGAGTGCTGTAACCTGCTAGTCCACCCTGAGCTTGACCTGAGCAGCCCTCAAAGTGGGCTTCTGGGCTGTTCTAACATCATAGGGCTCAGAGCCTTCCTCTCTGAGTGCACTCTGGGCTTCTTCCTGCCATTCCTAGTTTTTAAAGAAATATGTATTATTCATTGGTACATACATACATACATACATACATACATGAGGTCAGGTCTAACTCACTATGATCTTACTTCAGCCTCCTGAGTGCTGGGATTAAAGGCATGTACTACCATACCTGGCTTAAATGTATATTATGTTTTAAAATCTTGAAGAAAATTTGAAAAAGACAGAAAAGTACAAAGATTAACATAAAAACTATCTGTAATCCCATATTGTGAGGGGATATAGAAACAATCACTGTTCACATTATATATGCTTCCTTTTGTTTTCTTTTCCTATTCAAGTTCCCTACCCCATATATTCATATCTCCATTTACCTGTTCCATTCCTCTATATTGTAACCAAATAGAAAGTGCACTTATCAGGACTCTTGGTGGCAAGAGATAGAAGGTCTAATTCGCCAAACAGAACAGGCTGTTTATTGGTAGGAAAATTCCCATCTGTGGAAATGACTGGGCCTCAGGGACAGCTGGCTTCAGGACCATCCATGGCGTCCCTCTCTGTCTTTTGTTTCTGTGTCTGTCTTTGGGTTGAATTCATTCTCTGGTTATCTGCCACAATGATATTGGGTCCATGGTTGCAGACCACTGTGGGCAAAACATTTTAGCTTCTATTTCTCCAGAGAGGTAAGAAAGTTATTTTTCAGCAGTTGGGCAAATTCTAATAAGGAGTTGTGCATCTGGCTTTACATGGACACTGGGGAATTAAACTCAGGTCGTTAGGCTTTGCAGGGAAGCTCCTTCACTGCTGATCCATCTCTTTCTAGCCCCAGCATGACATTTTATAAGAAGGACAGTGTCTGCAGTTGTGGTGATGGTGGTGGTGGTGGTGGTGACGGTGACTAACAGAACTGATTTCCACAGGGACAGAGTGACCACTGTAAAACAGCAAGAAATGGCACGATGGCTTGTGCAAGTCATTCCAGGGCCAAATTGGGAACCAGACAAACCAGAACAAAGACACAACAAAGGAGATTTTCTAATCATTTTGGCTTTTGAATCATACAAATGTATTAGCTCTTTAAAATGAACAGAGCCGCTTCCGTCCAGGACAACGAGCCATTCTGGAATTAGATAGCAGTGGTGTGTAATGCTGAGCAGATGGTGGCACTGGATATACCTTAAAGTGGTTACGATAGCTTGTGCTATCACTGTGTAACCATGATTTTTTAAAAATTGGAAAAAAAATCAAAAAGAAAAAAGAGGGGCTGAAGAGATGGCTCAGTGGTTAAAGGCTCTTGCTTGCAAAGCTTACTGGTCTGGGGTTCAATTCCCCAGTACTCATGTAAAGCTAGATGCACAACGTGGTACTGTGTCTGGAATTGGTTCTCAGTGGCAGGAGGCCCTGGCCTGCCCATTCTCTCTCAAGTAAATAAATTAAAAAATACGTTTATTTATTTATTTGACAGAGAAAGAGGGAGGGAGAGAGAGAGAATGGGCGCACCAGGGCCTCCAGCCCCTGCAAACGAACTCCAGATGTGTGTGCCCCCTTGTGCATCTGGCTAACGTGGGTCCTGGGGAATCAAACCTGGGTCCTTTGGCTTTGTAGGCAAACACCTTAACCACTAAGCAATCCCTCCAGCCCTCAAATAAATAAATTTAAAATATATATGTAAAAGAAGAAAAAACACCTATACTGTGGGGATAAAGTGAGAAGGATGTAGTTAGGTTGGGGGAATAGTCACCTCCTTGAGGTTGGAAGATATGACAGGTACCTTAGTGACTATGATGTTTTGGCTCCCTCCTTTCTGACTAACTAGACATTTGTATGTTTTAATTTTTTTTATCATTTATTTATTTGAGAGCAACAGACACAGAGAGAAAGAGGCAGAGAGAGAGAGAGAGAGAGAGAGAGAGAGAGAATGGGAACATCAGAGCTTCTAGCCATTGCAAAAGAACTCCAGATGCTCGTGCCACCTTGTGCATCTGGTTTATGTGGGTACTGGGGAACTGAACCTTGAACTGGGGTCCTTAGGCTTCACAGGCAAGCGCTTAACCACTAAGCCATCTCCAGCCCACATTTATGGTTTTTAAAAAAATATTTTACTTATTTGAGAGATAGAGAGAAAGAGAGAGAGAGAGAGAGAGAGAGAAAGAGAGAGACAGACAGACAGACAGAGAATGGACATACCAGGGCCTCTAGACACTGCAAATAGACTCCAGATGCATGAGCCATCTTGTGCATCTGGCTTACATGGGTACGGGGGAATTGAACCAGGGTTCTTAGGCTTTGCAGACAAGTGCCTTAACTGCTAAGACATCTCTCCAGCCTGACATTTATGTTTTAATGAAGACTCCTAAGGACCAAAACTTTGTTTCCGAGAGAGGAATGGTTGGAATTTCAGAGAAAAGTTTACTCCTTTCTAGGTAAAACTGGCCTGTCTTTTCCTGGGAGAGTTAAATTCTCTTCACTGTGGCCCTATTGGGGAAAATGGGAAGCTTCTGAAAGGCAGATCTGGACATCTTATCTCCAAAGGGTCCCCGATGGCTCTGTTTGAGAATATATTTCGTGTACATGTCTAAGAATGACTGGGAAGGGAAGGGGAAAGAGCTGGAGGGAGGAAGGAGAGCATGGGTCAGAATCGAGATTGACAGCTGTGCCCCTGCTAAATCCAAGGCTGAAGGCTGGATTTTGGAAGAGGGGAAGGTGTGGAGGGAGGGAGGGAAGGAGAGTGAATATGAATCACTGGCTGAATCTAGGCATGGTCAGCCACCCATCCTGGAAACACCCTTTCCCAGGGACATCCTGAACACTTTCCCTAACTGCTTGCCCCCACCCCGTGTCCATGGGCAGCCCTCCCCCTGTAGTTTGATGACATTCACAAGGCTTTCTCTGTCCTCCCTCCTCCAAGTCCTTGGGGGTTCTCTCCACCTCCCAGTTAGCTCAGCTGTCTCTTCCTCCATGTGTCGTCACACCCTTCCTCTTCTTCCCTTGGGTGGCCCCACTTCGATGTCCCATCCCAACATGCAATTCCTGTTCTCCATCCTGGCTTCCCAAACTCATCCCTCCTGTGGCTTCTTCACCTCTGCTGCTTAGGCCTAAACTTTTGGAAGCATTTCTGACTTCTCAGCATTACTCTTCTCCACATCTCACGTGCTAGCAATTTCAGTCACTCCGCCTTCGGAATTCATCCAGAGTTGGACACCTCCCACTCTCTCCTCTGCTGCCGCTAGAGTCACGTCCATCATCAGCTTTCACCTGGGCTATTACGGTGACCTTTCAGCTGGCCTCTTACCTGCCAGCCTTTGTTTCATACTGTCCATTCTCGATCATATAGCCAGCATGACCTTGTACAAGTCAGATCACTGCTCTGTTTAAAAACCTGTTCCACCTGGGTTCCCACGAGCCTAGTATTTATTTTTTATTAAAAGAACTTAAAAAAATTATTTATGCCAGGTGTGATGGCGTATGCCTTCAATCCCAGCACTCGGGAGGCAGAGGTAGGAGGATCACCATGAGTTCAAGGCTACCCTGAGACTACATAGTTAATTCCAGGTCAGCCTGGACCAGAGTGAGACACTACCTTGACATACCAAAAACCAAAAACCAAACAAACAAAAATATATTTATTTGCAAGGGGAGAGAGAGAGAGAGAGAATGAATAGGAATGGGTACACTAGGGCCTGTACCCACTGCAAATGAACTCTATATGCATGCACCACTTTGTGCAGCTGGATTTATGTGGGTACTGGGGAATCAAACCTAGGTCATTAGGCATTGCAGGCAGGTGCCTTAACCACTGAGCCATCTCTCCAGCTGTAGCCTAGTATTCTTTGAAAAAAATTTTTTTAAATTTAATTTAGGCGGGTGTGGTGGCACATGCCTTTAATCCCAGCACTTAGGAGGCAGAGGTAGGAGGATTGCTGTGAGTTCGAGGCCTCCTTGAGACTACATGGTGAATTCCAGGTCATCCTGAGCTAGAGCTAGAGCAAGACCCTACCTCAGAAAACCAAAAAAAATTATTTTAAATTAAATTAAATTTATTTATTTGAGAGACAGAGAGAGAGAGAGAGAAAGAGAGAGACAGAGACAGAGACAGAATGGGTGCGCCAGGGCCTCTAGCTACTGTAAACAAACTCCAGATGCATGTGCCATCTTGTGCATCTGGCATACATGAGTACTGGGAATTGAACCTGGGTCCTCAGGCTTCATAGGTGCTCATCTTAATTGCTAAGCCACCTCTCCAGCCTCCTAGTCTAGTATTCTTACCATGGACATAGGTTCTACGTGACCGACCACTGTGAGCTGTCTGCCTTTGGTTTCTGTCCTCTGTCATTGTTCACTCTCTGTCAGCCACACTGGCCTCTGCTATTCCTTGACCAGAAAAGATTTGTGCCTCAGGACCTTTTTTTCTGGTTGTTTCTTCCACCTAGAATGTTCTTCCTTAGCTAACCCTTTAGATTTTGCTCAAAATGTCACCTTGTTAAGATCTCTCCTCTGTTTAAGCAAATTTACAATCTTTTCTATTTTCCTTGATCACATTTCTCACCAGTTGATATTCTTCACATGTAAAGTCTTTACACAATTCGGTATGTATTTTCTTCATTAGGATCTAAGTTCCACAGTGACAGGGTCTTTGTTTCATTGCCTGCTCTTGCTCCAGTGCCTAGAACAATACCTGGCATTTCGACAATGAGCAATAAAAACGTTGCTAATGAATGTGTGAAGTTTGGTCTTTGTGGTAAGGGGTAGGAGAAGCCATTTCAAGGCCTCGTCAGGGGGACTCATGATCACACTGGCATATTGAAGGGCTACTTGAGTTCCTGGGGGAGACGGTTTTGGAGTGGGATTTGGATATCAGCCAAGGTGATGGCAGTGACTTGGAGATGATGGGGGTGGTGTGGGGAGACGTTGGTGGACCTCATGAAAATATGGGTGGCAGATGGAAGGGCTCTTGATGTGAGAGCATGCCTCTCGAGTTTTCATGTGCACACAGATCCCTTGGCATCGTGGGAAGTGCAGGTTAGTGTGCCTTGGGCCCAGGCTGCCCTGCTGTAGGTCTGGGATGTACTTTGCATAGGGAGGGGTATGCTTGAAGCATGAGGCCTAAGGAAGAACTGGCAACATGTGGTGCCTGTCATTGAGAGAGGGACCCCCAGGAAGAAGAAGAGACTGGGGAATGATGGGGTTACTTTCAGACATGTTGGGTTGGAGGTGTCTGTGAAACCCCAAGAGGAGAGTGTCTAGGTGGTGCCTGCAATTCAGTGGGAGGCGGGAGGCCTGGGCTGGAGGTGTAAAATGGGGAGTTGTCTTAGGGTTAGAGGAAGCAGTTCTTGGAGAGGGCAAGTGTGAGTGGCCTGGGCTGGGGACCTGAGAGCCCCCTTCTCCCTGTGACAATCACTGGAACTAGTATGACAGGTACATTGTCCAGACAAGGCCATTGGTCAGGACTGCCAACGTTGAGGGACTTTTGGTAGGCATTTTCCCCTGGCTCAGAAAGCACTGAGCTGGGCCTGGGCTTTGCTTGTGCAGTAGCCCCTTGCCCTGTGGGAAGCCTGCTGGGGCGCCAGGCAGCTCTGGGTTCTCCAGGAGGCAGAACATTCTTTGGTTTGGGCACAACTGTCCTGCGGGCCAGCGCTGGAGCATTGGGAGGCCCCTGTAGCCCAAGAGTCTCACTGTGAACTCAGGCAAACCTAGTGCAGATCCCACTTAGACACTTGGTAGCTGGGTGACCTTGAACAGGGCACTTCCTTCTTCTTGGGCTTCTGTTTCTCTGTTTGAAAGAGACTTAAAAGTGCCCCCTTCCTTCGGTAGCTGTGAGGCTCATTGAGACGGCACATGTGATATTGTGCTCAGAGAATGGTGCTGGCTCATGCCTAGCAAGGTTGTAAGTTGTCACTTACAGAGCAGGTACAATCAGTCAGGCCCTGGTCCTGCCTACTCCACTCCTTTCCTTCCCTGAATGCACCTGCCTAGCCCTGTCTCAGCCCGTCTTACAGCGAAGGACTCTCTCCCTCCTTGGTCCTCTCCTTGGCTAGAACTTCTTCCTTTACTCATATCAACCTTAACTGGTTTCTCTTGCTTGGAGCCCCACAGACACCCATGTGTTCAAGCTAGTCACTTTTAAAAATATATATATATTTTAGCCGGGTGTGGTGACACATGCCTTTAATCCCAGCACTCGGAGGCAGAGGTAGGTGGATCACCGGTGAGTTCGAGGCCACCCTGAGATTACATAGCGAATTTCAGGTCAGCCTGGGCTAGAGCTAGACCCTACCTTGAAAGACCAAAAAATATGTAGATATATTATTTATGAGAGAGAGAGGGAGAGAGAGAGAGAGAAAGAGAATGGGCGCACCAGGGACTCAAGCCACTGGGCCTCCAGCCACTGCAAATGGATTCCAGATGCATGCGCCCCCTTGTGCATCTGGCTTACGTGGGTCTTGAAGAATCGAACAGGGATCCTTTGGTTTTGCAGGCAAATGTCTTAACTGCTAAGCCATCTCTCCAGTCCCAAGCTAGTATCTTTTTCCCCTCTTGAGCCTGATGCTAAGCCTGGGGACAATGTCTCCAGTGAGATTCTGAGAAGGTCCTCGCAGCTGGGCAATGCTGAGGGTCCAGAGGGAACGAGGCAGGCCTGCTCCTTGCCCCCTGGCAGTCACAGTCCAGCAGGAAGACAGGTATTGAACAGATCATTACAGGGAGAGACCATGGCACACCAGGGCCCTCTTCCACAACGGACTCCAGTACCTGACTTGTCTAGAAAGAGATACTTAGGTGGAGATGTAGGGCATGAATGGAGGTCTGGAGGGTAGTGGCTGTATAGGCAGGGAGAAGTGTGTGCTATGGACTGATGAGAACATGAGGATTGCTAACCATGCAGACTGGCTGAGGCAAGCAAGAGGAGGGCTGGAAGATGCAGCTGGCTAGAGCCATTGGGATGTGGGGTCCTTGAGGTCACGTCAGAAGGTTGGTTTAATTAATCCTGAAAGTGGGAGACGAGCCCTTGGAAGGAGGATAACAATCTACTTCAGTTTTAGTTTTCACTTAAATTTTTAAAATTTCATTTTTTTTGAGAGAGAGAGAGAGAGAAGGAAGGAAAGAGAGAATGGGTGCACCAGGGCCTTCAGCTACTGTAAATGAATTCTAGATGCATATGCCACCTTAAGTATCTGGCTTATGTGGGTCCTAGGGAATTGAACCTGGGTCCTTTGGCATCACAGGCATATGCTTTAACTGCTAAGCCACCTCTTCAGCCCCACTTTTTTTTTCCCCTAAGGTAGGGTCTCACTTTAGTCAAGGTTTGCCTAGAGCTCACTCTGTAGTCCCAGGCTGTCCTTTTTTTTTTTTTAAAAAAAAACACATTTTATTTATTTATTTATTTAACAGAGAAAGGGGCCGGGGAGAGAGAGAATGAGTGGGTGTGCCAAGGCCTCCAGCCATTGCAAATGAACTCCAGACGTGTGCACCCACCCCCTTGTGTATCTGGCTAATGTGGTTTCTGGGGAATAGAGCTGGGATCCTTTTGTTTTGCATGCAAACGCCTTAACTGCTAAGCCATCCCTCCAGCCCCAAGGCTAGCCTTTTACTCACTGTGATTCTCCTACCTCTGCCTCCTGAGTGCTGGGATTAAAGGCATGAGCCACCACTCCTGGCAGTTTTCACTTAAAAAAAAAAAGTCTAGGCAGAGGTAGGAGGATTGCGGTGAGTTCAAGGCCACCGTGAGACTACATAGTGAATTCCAGGTTAGCCTGAGTGTCTCCTACCTTGGAACACCAAAAAAAAAAAAAAAGAAGAAGTCTGTTGAATGGAAGTTTAGCAATGTAGTTTAGGTTAGCTTCAGACTCATCAATTGATCCGGCCAGGCTTTGAACTTGAAATCTTCCCTCTCTTGAGTGCTGGGATTAAAGGCATGAAGCACTGTGCCATGCAAGGGTTCAACCCTCCTCCGCCCCCATAAATTACATGTAGTATACAAGTTACTGTTTTAAGCATTTTATGACTTACAGTCCTGTGGCAGTAAGTATGTTATGCCAGCATCGCCTCCATTCCTCTCCAGAACTTCTCATCATCCAAATAGCAGCTTTGGTGCCTGAGCAGGTCTAGTGTCTTTCCCTCCTGCCTCTGGAAGTCACCTTTCTACTTCCTGTCTCAATGGTTTTGCTTATTCTGGGCATTTCATAGTAAATGGAATCATGTGATTTGTAGTCTTCTGTGGCTGGCTTCTTTTATTTAGAATAACATTTTCGCGGTTCACCATGTCATAATGTGTTGGTACTTTATTCTTATTTAAGGCTGAATAATAGCCCATTGTGTGGCTGTACCACATTTTGTTTATCCATTCACCCATGCATACACACTTAGGTTGTTCCCACCCTTTGGCCATGGTGAATAGCGTTGCTAGGAACATTGGTGTACACGTTTTTGTTTGAACACCTGTTTTCAATTCTTTTGGCCTGGAATCGCTGGATCACATGGTAACTCTGTGTTTAACTTTGGAGGAGCTGCCAAACTGGTTTCCAAAGAGGTCGCACCATTTCTCATTCCCACAACCATGCTCACGTTCCAGTCCCTTCATGGCCTTGCCAACACTTGTTATTTTCTAGTTTTGTTTTCAGGTATGGGCATCCTAAAGGGTCTGTTTAGCCTTTCCTTCTGGCGTGATCACTGTGTCTCGTTCAGGGAGAATACACCGGGGTGGAGCTGTGCATGCAGGGGATGGAGATGGGTTAGGATGTGGATGCTGTCATCTGAGTAAGAGGTGATGGAGTGGCGGGTCAGAGCAGATTAGGAGGTAGTGAGGACTCAGTGATATCCTGGAGGTCTGGGATGAGGGAAGTGGGGGTTTCAACATGACCTATTCATGTTATGTCCCCAGAGGTTAGCATTGTGCTGGCACATGGGGCATGCTTTTATTCTGCTGAATGAATGACAGATACCTAAGGGGAAGGAGTGAGGACTTCAGTGCTCTTGTGCCCTAACTGAAAGCCCCTCTAGTGGTGTACCTCTAGAGGTATTCTTGTCTGAGAGGAGAGACTAGGTGGGGGAAGCCTTTGGCAGCCTGTCTTCTTGGGGAAGCTGCAGGTTATATTAGGCATAGTAGGTTAGGTTAGGGACTGGTTTTTCAAAAGCATGTCAGAATTAACCCTAACTGCCTTCTTCCCTTCTTCCTTTCCTTTCCTTCTCTTCTTTTCTATAGTGCTGTGGATGAACCTAAATCCTGCATTCTAGACAGGTGCCCGATTACTGAGTACACCCTAACTTCCGTTCTGTATTTCAGTGTCTCCTGACTCTTGCGGGAATATGTGAGCAGGACCAAGAGTGGCGGCAGAGAATGGCCTTTTGGATGATCTGATGGATGACCTGTGGGTGTGGTCTGATGGATGACCTTGTGGGTGTGGTCTGAATTAGTAGCTCTGAGGGGTAACAAAGCCTTTTTTGAGCCCTCTCTAGGTTTAGAAAACCAGCATTTTCAGTCTGCAGCTTGATGGAGTACCAAACACAGTTCCCTCCAGGGAGCGCCCAGAGCACTCAGGGTTTTTCTCTGTTTTCCACACTCCCCTCAGGGTTCTGGAAGGAGCCCCACAGCCCTGGTGCAGCTTTCTGTGTGTGGTTCTTGTTAAGAGTTCTTCCCATGGGCCTGTGCTCTGTGCTGCCTGCCTGCCAGGACTTCTCCAACTCGGCAGCCTTTTCATTGATGGGTTTTGGCTCTGATGGGGAGCAAAGTACCTTCTATCAAAAAACTTCCTGTATCTTCTGACTTTTCTTTATCTCTCCAGATCTGTCCCAATTCTCTCTTACCTCTCTCCTTTTCTGTTTTCTACTCTAGTTTTCCTTTCTCTCTCTCTCTCCTTTTGGTTTTTTGAGGTAAGGTCTCTAGCCCAGGCTGACCTGGAATTCACTATGTATTCTCAGGGTGGCCTCGAACTCACAGTAATTCTCCTACTTCTGCCTCCCAAGTGCTGGGATTAAAGGCATGCGCCACCATGCTCGGCTTTAGTTTTCCTTTCCTTTCTCCTCTGTGTTCTGTAAATCTGTAAAGCAAAAACTTATTATTATTATTTTAACAAATCTTATTTATCTGTTCCATCTGCAGGAGCAGGATAAAGATGTCATGGCTTTTGAGCTTTGAGCATCAGCCCCATTCCTGCTGGCCAGAGGCAACTGGCATACAGTAGCAGGTAGCTTTCAGGTGGCTTTGGGTCTTACCAGCCTGGCCTCCGATGCTCTGACCCAGATATGCATGTGGGTAGCCCTTTCCCTCTGTCCTCTGCTTACCCTCTGATCATAGAGACCCAAAAAAGACCAGAGGGGATTAGAGACTTCAGTCAGCCTTTGACCAACAGGAAGAACTGGACAAGCCACTGTGGTTACCCCTACTCCCCCCCTCCCCGGCCTGGGTGGACAGTGGGTTTCCATGAGAAGCAGCTTCTGACTAGTTCTGTCCTGGGGGAGGGGACTTGTTCTTTTCCTGGCAAGTCAGGAATTGATTGTTCACCCCTGTGTGTGCTGGTAGGTATCAGAAGCTTCTGGTTTGTTTTGCAAGTGAGAACCACTCTCCACTGGCAGGACCGGGAAGGAACAGATAAAACCAAGTGTAAGTCAGTCCGTGTCTTGCTGCGGGCTGGGAGAATGTGAGAGGGAGAGCTCAGGGGCCCCGCCTGTGTCCTTCCATTGGCCCCCTTTCCTTCATTCACCATCCGCTTGCATATGCCAGAAGGCTCCGCCATGCCTTCTAATTAGCTGCTGAGTTCAAGGTCTAGTTCCTGCACTGACTAGGTGTGCTTACTTTAGCCAGCATTCAATGTTGCCAAACATTAGCTGGCTCCACGCCTGGTCCTGGTCAGCCTCGTAAAACTGTTGGGCAGAGAAGGTGTCCATAATAAACGCATAAACACACACACTGCAGATTGTTACAGTTTCGGTCCTCTGTATCTGTAGGAACCACATTCCTGAGTTCAACCAACCACAGATCCAAATTATTTGAAAAAAAAAAAATTGTTCTGAGTATCTGCAGGCTTTTCTTCTTTGCATTATTACTTAAGCAATATAATTACATACATTTGCATTGTATTAGGCATTACAAGTAAACTAGAGATGGCTTAAAGTGAAAAGGAGGATGTGTCTAGATTATATGCAAATGAGTAGTTTTTGAGGGCCTGTGGTATAGGAATGCCGTCCTAGATGCTGTGTGGACATGGTGAGACAGTTCCTGCCCTCTAACTGTTTACAGCCTGGCTTGCAATTAGAACCTTTTCTGGAAGGATCTGGCTGGAAGGCCTTCATGCATTCTTCTGGGGCACTAACCCAGCAGCTCCCAAGTTCTTCATTCAACACATAGTCTCCAGATGCTTGAAGGAGCCAGGTGACCTGTGGGGCTGGAACATGTTCGAGGCCAGCAGAAGTGGATCCAGGTGCCCCACCGAGTTCTGAAGACCTGACCAGTCCCTCCAGCAGGACAGAGCTCTGTACCCCTCTGTTTGGCTGCATCTTCTGTCCCTGCACCAAGTTCTGTGACGGGGGCTCAAGTAGTATCTGTTTACGTGGATGATTTTTGTCTGCCCTAGGAGTGGCCTTGCAAAGTGGGGCAGGGTGTGGATCTGGGAGGGGGAGACAGAGGCCCTGGGCAGAGACCCTTCATTCTCAGTGGCTCCAGCTGCCTTCTGAGGCTGACTTCATGCCCCCAGGGAGAAGAACGCTGCTTCCCCTGGCAGACCCTTCCAGCATTATTGGTATTGATGTATCATCTTGTCACTTATGTGACCAGGGCAGCTGGAAGTGATTCAGCAGGAAGGCTGAAATGCCAGCCTTTTCTCAGCCCTGATTCCCCGTGGCAGGTGCCAGCTCTGCTCTGGGGCCTGGCACTCTGGTTCGACAAGTTGCTTCAGAAAAGCAGAAGGCAGATGTGGCACGGCCCCACCCTGTACCCAGGCCACTTCATTAGATGCCTCTGGATTCTTTGAATGTTTTCCCTGTAGTGAGTATGTATTAATATTTACAGTGAAATTCAAAGATCAGAAATAGAATGATGGAGACCAGGGCTTTCCACGTGTTAGGCGAGCCCTCTACCCCTGAGCTATATATGTCCTAAGCCCTTAAGACAAGGTCTGCCTATACAGCCGAGGCTGACCTTGAGTTCACAATCTTTTTGCTGCCTCCTCTCAAGTGCTGAGATTACAGGCATGTGCTGCCATGCCTGGCTTGGAAGGATTTTTTGATAGGATTTTGCATTTTGCAAATGAAAAAAATAATAGTTTCATAAAACAAGATAATGCTCATTTCATTCACTTTCCCAAGCAGAATTACTTTTGGACCTTAGGCTTATATCTAGGAAGGTGCTGCCAGAGCCTTTTCACTGTCCTTTACCCAACAGAGGGGTGAATGAGTGCATCCGGGGCCTCAGCGCACCAGGAACAGACATGAGCCCCCCAGAGCTTGCTCTCCAGGCTTATTTAGAATCCCATCTCTGCCATTTACTTGCTGTGGGAACTTCTATAAGTCAACCCTCTGAGCCTCAGTTTCTTCGTCTCCGTTGAGAGACTAATTCATTATCCCATATGGTTGTTGAAAACATTAAATTAAATAACCTGTGCAAAGGATTTAATATACTGTTAGGTAAACGTTAGCCAATTGGATGATGATGGTGTCGGTGTCTCTGTCATGGGTATGGAGAGGAGGAGGCTAAGGTGAGGGTTGATGTGAGGTCAGTAACAGGTCACACTAGCAGGGAAATGGGTGAACTCTGCTTCAGAATGTCGAGCAGAGAGTTGAGTTGGTCAGGGCCACAGTAGTAAGCAGACCAGTTGCGGTGGAGGTGAGGCTCAGATGAACCCTCCAGCTCTCAGGATCCGTGAGCTTCTTAGGTGTTTATTCATTTTCCAGTCCATTCAGTGCCAGCACGGTGCAGGAGGCAGCCAGTGGCAGGGTGCCCAAGAGAGAGCAGCTGGCAGGGCCAGGCAGGGGCCTCAGCTCTGGCTGGGTCAGGGTGTTGGCCTGAGTGGAGATGGGGCTTTCTGCTTACCCAGTGGTGGTCTACCTTTCTCCTGGATCCTCTAGGGCACAGGCTTCTGCAAGATCTGCCAGGACTTCTTCCTTCCTTGCTGTCCTTAAGAAAGAGGCCAGTGTTGGGAGGAGGCAGACACGTGCTGTCCCTGAATTTGACTCATTTGTAGTGGGTTTGAATGTATTTTGAGGTGAAGTGGCAGGTCTGACCCCTGGGGTCTGAGTCTACTGTGCTTGGCCACAGGCAGATCCCCTTGCCCTGCCATTCCTCTTCCGTTGATGGACCGTGGTCACAAACAAGGCAGGGCAAGTATGAGGATGGCCTCGTGCCCAGTCTCCATGCTAGAAAACAACTCCAGATGCCTGTCTTTGTAATGAGTGAAACTTGTGCAGATAGGAAAAAAAAAAAAAAAACTATTTTTTTCAGAGTTAGGTTTTTATTTATTTATTTGAGACAGAGAGAGGGGAGGGGGAAGTGATTGGGTGCACTAGGGCCTCCAGGCACTGCAAATGAACTCCAGTCGCATGTGCCACCTGGTGTCTCTGGCCAATGCGGGTATTGGGGAATGAAACCTGGCAAGCACCTTAACTGCTAAGCCATCTCCCCAGTCCTGGGAAAAACTAATTGACTAGACCAGACATATTTACCTTGAAATGCTTTTATCTGTCCACACTGAGACTGTTACTTAGTCTGAACCCCTAGTCTGATATGTCACTGCATGACGACTTACTCAGAAGAGTTCAGAGTTGAGAGAGTCATAGAGCGGAGTGGAGTGATGGTTTAGCTGGGAGGCTGGCCAGCCCTGTGGCTCGGTGACAGCCAGCATTTACAGACTGGTGAGTGGCTTCTTCACATGGGTGGTTTAACACATCCCTGTGCTGGGTACCATTCTTGGGTTTGTCAGGAATTCAGCCTGAAAATGAGATCCCTTAATATGCAATTTATCCTCTCAGGGGCACCGTTCAATGCTCAGTGTTTACTTCTGACAGTGTCAATATTGCTTGTTGATAACTCATGGAACATGCCAGAGTTATGATTCCTTACTTGATAGCTTTTCACTTGTCCTGGAGTTAGTGATTAATTCATATTTCCAGCATAGCATGATTTTCTATGTATCTTTTATTTTACTTTTTTTTTTATCATCGCAACTTATTCTGTCATAATTCCTTTAATAGCTTTTCTTCCTCAAAGCTTGCACTTTCAGGGCTGGAGAGGTGGCTTAGTGGTTAAGACACTTGCCTATAAGGACCCAAGTTTAATTCTCCAGGACCCACATAAGCCAGATGCATCAGGTGGCTGAGTTCGTTTGCAGTGGCTAGAGGCCCTGGCACACCCATTCTCTCTCTCTCTCTCTTCTCTCTCTCTAATAATAAAATTCTCTAAGAATAAAAAAATTAAAAATCTTTTACTTTTAGATATTCTGTGCATTTCCATTTGTCCAGCAGGAGACCTTACTTTGAAAACCTTCTATTCTTGAACAAACAGTTGCTTTTCAATAGTATCTTCCCCAGAAAGGATGTAAAATGTCTAAAAAGGATATTTAGGATATCTTTATTTTACTCTCATACTTGGTTGATAGTTTGCCTGGGCATATAATTTTATACTCAAATATTTTTTTAAATGTTTATTTATGTATTTGACAGAGAAAGGGGGGGGGAGAGACAGAGAGAGAGAGAAAGAAGGAGGGAGAGAGAGAGAGAATGGGTGTGCCAGGGCCTCCAGCCACTGCAAACGAACACCAGACACGTGCGCCCCCTTGTGCAGCTGGCTAACATGGGTCCTGGGCAATTGAACCTGGGTCCTTTGGCTTTGTAGGCAAGCACCTTAACTGCTAAGCCATCCCTCCAGCCCTATACTGAAATAATTTTGAAGAGTATTACATCCTCATCATATGCTATACTCTGGAGTGGGTGTGGAGAGGTTTAGTGATGAGCAGCTTCTTGTTCCTTTGTATGTGGTGTATGGTGGTATTGCTCTCTGAAGCCACTGAGCATTTACCCATGTGTTCTGAAATTTCCTGAGGCTGGGGTAGATCTTGTATTGTTCATTATCCTGGATATTTGGTGTACTGTGAGGCTTAAAACTTCAGGCCTGGGAAATGTTTGTGTCTTCTTTCTCTGATAATATTCTCCCATTATGGCGAAATACCAATTTTATAAATATGGTGAAATAATCATTTAAAAACTTTGTGGATTAGGAACTCAGCCAGAGCATGTTGAAGATGAATGCTTGTCTGTTTCTTCTCAGTGTCTGGGACTGCATTTTGGGCAGCTTGGATGCTTGGAGATGGCTGGGATGCTCTGCTAGAGCCGTATATTAGGGGCCTCTGCTCTGGCTTGGTTCCCAGGTTCTCCTCAGGTCATGTTCTATACCTGGAATGTCTGAGGTAGTTTCTTATGTGCAGAGACTGGGATGTCTGGGACATCTGAGAGTTGCCTGGGCATCTCTCTATGTGGACAGCCTCAGCATGTCAAGTGTGGTGGTTTGATTCACGTGTCCCCCCTAAACTTAGGTCTTCTGAATGTTAGTCTCCTCAGCTGATGGCATTTGGAAATTAAAGCCTCCTGGAGGCAGTGTACTGTTGGGGGTGGGCTTATTGGTATTATAGCCAGTTTCCTCTTGCCAGTGTTTGGCACACTCTCCTGTTGCTATTGTCCACCTTATGTTGGCCAGGGGTCGATGTCCACTCTCTGCTCATGCCATTGTTTCCCCCTGACATCATGGAGCTTCTCCTTGAATCTGTAAGTCAAAATAAATATTTTTTCCCCCCACAAGCTGCTCTTGATCGGGTGATTTCTGTCAGCAATGAGAAACATCAAGCCTAATCAGTCAGACTTTGTATGTGCTGGCTAGCTTTCCCTAAAGTAAATGTTCCTAGAGATCAAGGTGTAGTTGCAAGTATTTCTGTGACTCAGCTTTGGAGGTTAAGTAATGTTATTTATGTTCCATTATCTTGGTCAAAGCTGAGTCATGGGGCCAGCTCTGATTTAAGGGAAGGGCACTGCACAAGGGCTTTGGTATCAAGAGATGTGCTCCACCAGGAGGCGAACTCTGGAGGCTACGGTCACTCCCCTTCCTTTTTCCTGTTACCTCTTTCTGGAACTGTTATTGGGATAATATTGGATCATCTGATATTTTAATTTTCAATCTTTTAGTTCTATTTTTTTGAGAAACTTACTTAATTCAGACTATCAGTCATTCTCTCTTCTTTCCTTTTCCCTCCCTCTTTTTTATTCTTTCTCTTGTTTTCATGCTAGGCAAATGCTATATCACTAAAGTATATCTTCAGCCCCAAAATTATATTTCTCATTAAAAAATTTTTTTTTGTTATTTTATTTATTTGAGAGCGACAGACAGAGAGAGAAAGAGGCAGAGATAGAGAGTGAGAATGGGTGCGCCAGGGCCTCCAGCCACTGCAAACGAACTCCAGACGCGTGCGCCCCCTTGTGCATCTGGCTAACGTGGGTCCTGGGGAATCGAGCCTCGAACCGGGGTCCTTAGGCTTCACAGGCAAGTGCTTAACCACTAAGCCATCTCTGCAGCCCTCATTTCTTTCTTTCTTTCTTTCTTTTTTTTTTTTTTGACAGAGCCTCACATACCCCAGGCTGGCCTCAAACTATGTAGCTGAAGATAACCTTGAACTTCACCTCCACCTCCCAAGGCCTACATTTACAAGCATGTATCACCATACCCAGTTTGTGCAGTGCTAGGGATCAAACCTAGGGCCTTGTGCATGCTAGGCAAGCACTCTATCAACCTCAGCCCTGATTTTCACATTCTAAGATCTCTTTGTTGTACTCCAATCATTTTATTTTCATAAGATTTTCTCCTTTAGTCA
Source organism: Dipus sagitta (assembly GCA_036346955.1). NCBI lineage: Eukaryota > Metazoa > Chordata > Mammalia > Rodentia > Dipodidae > Dipus > Dipus sagitta. The sequence goes on from CM070778.1 coordinate 60,354,479, forward strand.
TGTATACAAATCTTGTCATCTCTCTGAGGACATTAATTTATAGTGACTTTAAAAAATTTTTTTGTTTGTTTATTTATTTATTTGAGAGAGACAGAGAGAAGGAGAGAGAGAGAGAGAGAATGGGCGTGCCAGAGCTTCCAGCCTCTGTAAATGAACTCGAGATGCGTGCGCCCCCCTGTGCATCTGGCTAATGTGGGTCCTGGGGAATCGAGCCTCGAACCGGGGTCCTTAGGCTTCACAGGCAAGCGCTTAACTGCTAAGCCATCTCTCCAGCCCTATAGTGACTTTTTAAAAGTCTTTTTCAAGGCAGGGTCTCACTCTAGCCACGCTAAACTGGAACTCATTCTATAGCTCCAGGCTGGTCTCAAACTCACTGCAACCCTCCTACTTCAGCCTCTCAAGTGCTGGGTTTAAAGGCGTGCATCACCCTGATGCCTGACTATAGTGACTTTTTTGTTTGTTAGCTTTTGGTTTTTTGAGGTAGGGTCCCACTCTTGCCCAGGCTGACCTGCAATTCACTATGTAGTCTCAGGGTGGCCTTGAACTCATGGTGATCCTCCTACCTCTGCCTCCTGAGTGCTGGAATTAAAGGTGTGTACTGTCACACCCGGTTTATAGTGGCTTTTTTTGTTTAAAAAAAGCTTTAAAAAATATTGTATTTATTTATGAGAGAGAGCACGAATGGTACACTAGGGCCTCTAGCCATTGCAAACAAATTCCAGATGCATATGTCATCTTGCGCATCTGGCTTATGTGGGTACTGGAGAATCAAACTTGGTTCTTTAGGCTTTGCAGACAAGTGCCTTAACTGCTAAGCCACCTCTCCAGCTCCCTATAGTGACTTTTTTTTTTTTTTTTTTGGTTTTTCGAGGTAGGGTCTCACTCTAGCTCAGGCTGACCTGGAATTCACTATGTAGTCTCAGGGTGGCCTTGAACTCATGGTGATCCTCCTACCTCTGCCTCCCAAGTACTGGGATTAAAGGCATGTGCCACCATGCCCAGCCAAAACATGGTATTTTTATTTGAGAGAGAGAATGAGGGAGGGAATATGGGCATGTCAGGGCCTCTAGTCACTGCATACAAACTCCAGACGCATGTGCCACCTTGTCTATGTGGTTTTATGTAGGTACTGGGAAATCAAACCTGGGTCCTTTGGCTTTGCAGGCAGGTGCCTCAACCATTAAGCCATCTCTCCAGCCCCAAACATGCCTTTGTAGCTGCACCTTCCTTGGTGACATGGGCAGTTACACCCGTGTTCATTGCTTGTCTTCTGAACACCTACAACTTCCAGAGACCAAGCAAGTCTTCCTCTTCTGTTACATGTGTCTGTCAGTTCACACTTTTTTCTGTACTGTTGTTTTCAGGGGCTGTAGAAGAAGTGAGATAAATGGGCCTCAGGATACAACTCAGCTGGGAGAATGCTTGCCTAGCATGCATAAAACCCTGGGCTTTTGCATAAAGTATGTGTGATTGTGCGCGCCTGTAATCCTAGCACTTGGCAGGTAGAGACAGGAGGATCAGAAGTTGAAGATCATCCTCAGCCATAGAGTGAGTTTGACATCAGCTTCGGCTACATGAGACCCAGTTTCAGAGGAAAAAAAGTGAGATAAATGCATGTGGTCAGTGTGACATGCCCATCACGGAAGTCAGCGCAGGCACAGAAACGTCTGTCTCTATTTCCTAAGGGAAATGAAAGAACACACTTATCACTACTTACAACTGATGTTTATTGTGATAAATGTCATACACCCAAACTGAGCGAATCATAAAATGAGCACTCATGTCCTTGCCATCCAGGTTGGGAAACACTAGCAGGCTGGGGAAATGCTAGTCTTCTATGCCTTTATGTCTCGGTGCTTTTGTATTTGAATTTGAAGCTGTCTGTGACCTTGTGAGCTGGCTGCCTTTGCTCTGACCATGATGTAGCTCCTCAGCTGAGGCCAGGTAGTGCCAAGCAGAAGTGCTGACCATGTGAGCAAAGATGCTCTGTTGGCAGTTTGCAAATGATACAGCGTGTGGCACGGGTTGGAGGGCCCAGGTGTGACTGGGTAGGGATGTCTCCAGTGCTCGGGGAGGGGCCTTTGGTGTAGTGGGTGACTTGCCTGCCACCCCCACCTTGGCACTCATCCTTTTCTGTTCCTCTTGTTTCTTAAAATATCTTATTTATTTGACAGAGAAAGAGGGAGAGAGAGGGAGAGAGAGTGAGAGAATGGGCGTGCCAGGGCCTCCAGACACTGCAAACGAACTCCAGATGCGTGTGCCTCCTGTAGAAGAAGTGAGATAAATGGGCCTCAGGATACAACTCAGCTGGGAGAATGCTTGCCTAGCATGCATAAAACCCTGGGCTTTTGCATAAAGTATGTGTGATTGTGCGCGCCTGTAATCCTAGCACTTGGCAGGTAGAGACAGGAGGATCAGAAGTTGAAGATCATCCTCAGCCATAGAGTGAGTTTGACATCAGCTTCGACTACATGAGACCCAGTTTCAGAGGAAAAAAAGTGAGATAAATGCATGTGGTCAGTGTGACATGCCCATCACGGAAGTCAGCGCAGGCACAGAAACGTCTGTCTCTATTTCCTAAGGGAAATGAAAGAACACACTTATCACTACTTACAACTGATGTTTATTGTGATAAATGTCATACACCCAAACTGAGCGAATCATAAAATGAGCACTCATGTCCTTGCCATCCAGGTTGGGAAACACCAGCAGGCCGGGGAAATGCTAGTCTTCTATGCCTTTATGTCTCGGTGCTTTTGTATTTGAATTTGAAGCTGTCTGTGACCTTGTGAGCTGGCTGCCTTTGCTCTGACCATGATGTAGCTCCTCAGCTGAGGCCAGGTAGTGCCAAGCAGAAGTGCTGACCATGTGAGCAAAGATGCTCTGTTGGCAGTTTGCAAATGATACAGCGTGTGGCACGGGGTTGGAGGGCCCAGGTGTGACTGGGTAGGGATGTCTCCAGTGCTCGGGGAGGGGCCTTTGGTGTAGTGGGTGACTTGCCTGCCACCCCCACCTTGGCACTCATCCTTTTCTGTTCCTCTTGTTTCTTAAAATATCTTATTTATTTGACAGAGAAAGAGGGAGAGAGAGGGAGAGAGAGTGAGAGAATGGGCGTGCCAGGGCCTCCAGACACTGCAAACGAACTCCAGATGCGTGTGCCCCCTTGTGCATCTGGGTCCTGGGGAATCCTACCTGGGTCCTTTGGGTTTGCAGGCAAATGCCTTAACCGCTAAGCCATCCCTCCAGCCCCCTTCTTGTTTCTTTAGTAGTACGAATTCCCTTTTGAAACTTCCTCTTCTCTCCTGCCCTTCACCTCCACCTTTGTCCTCCTTGTACCTGTCTCTGGGTAGGGTTGAGTTCCTTTCCCATCCCTCTGTGTCTGAAATGAGTGTCTTAGCATCTGTCTTTGGAGACCCAGTTCTTCGCTGCCTCTATTGTGGTTGAAACATCAATCACGTGAATCCTTTGGCATTTAACTGTCTTCCTCCTTTCCCTCTAACGGCCAAACCCTCTTCATTTTGCCCCTTTAGTATCTTGGGCATCTGATGCTTTCGTTTCTCTGGTCATAAGCACAGGGGAACCCCTCCCATTTCCTTCCTCTCTCCGCCTCCAGCCTTCTCTCCACTGCCCTGAAATCCTCTTTGTGGACCCCTGAAGAGCCCCCGACCGACCCTGACTTGGAGACTAGCCAGGTAGAGTTCAGATTGCTTAGTGCCTATGTCCTTAGACCCCTTCCCTGTTCCTGTCATGTTTGTTGCTACCTCTCTCTGTTACCGAACAATTTCCTTAAACTGGCTGTTTCACTTTAATGGACTTGTTCTTGAAGGCAACATTGAGCCGTTACCATAAAAGGATAGTGAGCATGGCCTGGCAGGGAGAGGCTCCTGTAAAAAGACGACTGTTGCAATGCGGACCGCCCTACACCACCTCGAGTGTCAGCAGGGTTGCATACACCCCACTTAGGGAAGCAGTGTGATATAGAACTGGCAGTGGTCAAGGTCATGGATTCTGGAGCCAGACTGCCTGAGTCCAAGCTTTGCTCAGTTACTTTCCAGTGACATGACCTTGGGAAAGTTACTTAACCTCTCTAAACCTCAGTTTTCCCATCTGCAAAATGGAGTCAATAATGTTTCCTCAGGATCACGGTGAGTAGTAAATGAGAAGCCCTTGGAGGGCAGCTGTCACTTCCTCTGGGATACCTTAGCTGATCTCTCAAGAGGGCTGGCCCTTCCATTCCTTGGGCCCCATATCAATTTGTTCCGTATCTCTTTGCATCCTGTATGTGTGTGTGGAGTGCCACACAGTGTGTGCGTTTTGCTTCTTCTGCCTGGACCATCTTCTCAGATGCTTATGTGTAATGCAAACATCTTCACCCATGCCCACCCCACCTTCCTCAGCCTGGACCTTGGAAGGCACAGGAAGGCACTGGCTGAGGTCCTTCCTCATCCCCTGCAGGGGCACGTGGGCCAGGAGAGAGCACTGGAATTGGAGTCAGATCTTGAGGGTGTGGTCCGCCTCTCTCATTTTCCTGCTGTGATCTCAGGTCCTCCCTGAGTCCCTGGAGCTACCACCTGCTTGTGCGGGAGCCAGAAGGCTGTGGTCGGCTCTAGAAGTTATTCTCACGAAGGCTCCTCTTCCCACTTGCGCCAGTGAGTAGCTCGCTGGAGGCTCAGAGTGGGCACAGCTGGTTTTCTGTGACTCATTGCTCCCGTCGTGCCCTGTGTCTTCTGGCTGCTGCCCTTTCTTCTACCCTGGTCCCAGTTTAGGGCTTCAGGGTGTTCCAGTGAAGGGCAGTGGCAGTTGCATTCAGCATACCCAGAGAGAAATCACAGCCGCCCAGCATGCAGCTGGCCTCCCTGGTCCTCATGTGCAGGTGCATCTTGTTCTTCGAGGTGTGGCCTGTAGCAGAATCTACCCAGTATACTTAGCCACCTGCTGTGCAGCCGTGTAGCCTTGGGCCTCTGCCCTCTGTCTACTCCTCCCCTGCCATTCCTTCCCTCATGTAGGGTCCTGGCACTCAGTAGGTGCGTTGCCATCCCTGGCTGCTCACTCTCAGCATGCTAGGCCTGAGCTGGCATCTCTTGGGAGAACTTCGGGCACTTCTGCAACTCTCCAGGCCCCAGTCAGTGTCCCCGGGTGTTTAGGTTATTGGATGGCATCCGATAGTTTTTTTCCAGGGCTGTTGCTCTCTGCACCCATGGCCATGGCATGGATGTGGGAGTTGCCACTGGGGAGGTATGAGTCACCAGAGGTCCAGCACTGTGCTGGGTGACCTTAGAGTGTGACTTGGGACATGGTGGTACTTCCAGGTCAGCCCTATTGGGTGCCACCAGGTGAGCAATATGCCTGCTCCTTCCCAAAGGGTCCGTCCAGGGGACAGGATCCACCTTCTTGCCCCGTCACACAGCTCTTGGCTCTGGGTCCTGTGTGCATGCCCTCTCCACTCTGCCAGTTCTGTTGGGCGCCCGCTCCTCCTCCTCTTCCATGTTGGCCCTGCACGGCAGGGCTGATGTTCAAGCCCTTGCCTTTGTGCCTTTCTCCAGGGGCTTGAGAGCAAGCCTGGGGTGCCCTTCCGGGATGAGGCTCTCACATCCTACCCCTTCCCTTCAGGTTCAGACTTACCCAGGTTGGTGGCTGTTCCTGTCCCTGTCCACCTCTGCCCTCTGCCTGGCTTTTAGTCTTTGTCTCTCCTCATCCAGATCCATTGCTTGCAGCTGGAGCGACAACCACCACCAGCACAGCAGTAGTAACCGTCTGTCATGTTTCTGTTGCATGCACCAGGCACTGTGCCAAGGGCCTTCCAGGCCTTATTCAAGATACATTATTCAAAACAGAGGGGCTTGGAGTATGACACCATTTCACAGATGAAGAAGCCGAGGTGCTGAGATGGGAAATAAACTGCTTCTGCAGCCAGCTGTGGAATTCAAGAATCTGGATTCAAGTTCAGGCTTGTTGGGTATTCAAGTCAGTGCACTTGAACCGCTGTCCACACTCAGTGCTTGCCTCCCTTCAGGCAGGAGCCCAGCTTTCCAGTCTGAACTGTGAATGTAGATGGACGTTTTCAAATATTTCTTCCTGCCCATGGCAGTGTCTCAGCATCGCTGGGTACTGGAATGAAGGACACATGAATATACTTCTGGGCTGTGGGTCTATGTAGACGGCCTGGCAGACTTCTCTGAGTATGAGTCCTCAGCCTCCACTGGCCAAGTCTGTGCTGTCTGTATCCCAGGCCCAGTGGTCACGTGATTCTTGTCACCATGAGAACTAAAACTCAGGTCATGATGAGGAGTTGAGTATGGAGTTAGTTGGGAGACTGCCTATCAATGCACTGAAAGCAGAGCGGGAACTTGTTGGCTGGAGCTCATTGTGACTTCTAAGCCACTTCTCTTCCCTTTGTCCCTTTGTCTGCTTGCTTCCTTTCTTCCCTCCTTCCCTCCCTCCCTTTCTTCCTTCCTTTTTCTTCCTTTTCTCTTCCTTTTCTTCTTCTTCTTTTTTTTTTTTTTTTTGGCTTTTCTGGTTCAGGCTGACCTGGAATTAACTATGTAGTCTCAGGGTGGCCTTGAACTCACAGTGATCCTCCTACCTCTGCCTCCTAAGTGCTGGGATTAAAGACGTGTGCTACTATGCCCAGCTTCCTTCCTCCCTTTTTCCTCCCCTCACCTCATGACTGTCCTGAGGCCAGTCCTCACTCCTTTTTAAAAATAAAAATAAATTTAAATTATTTATTTATTTATTAGAGAGAGAGAGAGACAGAGAGTGGGAATGGGCACGCCAGGGCCTCTCACCACTGCAAACGATCTCCAGATGCATGCACCACCGTGTGCATCTGGCTTATGTGGGACCTGGAGAATTGAACCTGGGTCCTTAGGCTTTGCAGGCATGTGCCCTTAATGCCTAAGCCATCTCTCCAGCCCTCCTGACTTGACTGTTTTTGTTTATTTCTTGAAATGGAGCCTTTGGGTTTGTTTTAGTTTTTAGACTGTCATCTCTGGTCTGACTGGCTCTGTAGGCTGAGTGAGACGTGTGAAAAGTTAGAACTCTCACATCTCTTCAAATGCATGGCTGTGCTGCCCAGCTCTGCGCCAGGCCCCTCCGTCCTTTCCTGCATCCTGAGCACGTACCACCTTTGCCACAAAGCAAGAACGTGCTCAGTTATTCAGTGGGCCCAGCGGACAAAAAGGCAATTGGAAGCCAGGCATGGTGATGGTGCACACCTTTAGTCCCAGCACTCTCCAGGCAGAGGTAGGAGGATCACTTTGAGTTCAAACCCAGCCTGCGTGACTGTAGAGTGAGTTCCAGGTCAGCGTGGGCTAGAGTGAGACTCTACCTCGAAAAAACAAAACAAAACAAAACAAAACAACAATAGCAAAAGCAGCTGGAGAGGAAGGTAAGCCACAGGAATGACTGAAATGGGATGGCTCTGGCTCCCCTTCTCTTGTTCCTTTTTTAGATACTGAAATGTATTTAATATGCCATGAAATTCATTTTTTGAAGATTTATCCATGAGGGGGGAGGGAAGGAGAGAGAATAAGAGAGAGGGAATGGTTATGCCAGGGTCTCTTGCTGCTGCAAATGAATTCCTGATGCATATGCCACTTTCTGCTTCCGGCTTTAAGTGGGTGCTGGGGAATTGAACCAGAGCCATCAGGCTTTATACACAAGCACCTTTTAACTACTGAGCCATTTCTCCACCCCAAATTCATCCTTTGAAATGTATATAATGGGGTTGGGAGATGGCTCAGTGGTTAAAGACACTTGCTTGCAAAACCTGCTGGCTGTGTTCATTTCCCCAGTACCCACATAAAGCCAGATGCACAAAGCAGTGCATGCATCTGGAATTTATTTGCAGCAGCAAGAGGCCTTGCTGTGCCACACACACACACACACACACACATACTGTCCCTGTCTCTCAAATAAACAAATAAATAAATATTTAAAAAAAATAACCCAGCACTGGGGAGGCAGATGTTGGAGGATCACTGTGAGTTGGAGGCTACCCTGAGACTACATAGTGAATTCCAGGTTAGCCTGGGCTAAAGTGAGACCTTACCTCAGGAAAAAAAAAAAGATATACAAACAATAGTAGCTTGGAAGTAGAAAGATAAGCAGGCGGGCTGGAAAGATGGTTTAGCAGTTAAGGCACTTGCCTGCAAAGCCTAAGGACCCAGGTTCGATTCCCTAGAACACACATTAGCCAGATGCACATGGTGGCGGATGCTTCTGGAGTTTGTTTGCAGTGGCTGGAGGCCCTGGTGTACCGATATTCTCTCTCTCTTTTTCTGTCTGCTTCTTTCTCTCTCTCAAATAAATAAATATTAAAAAATACTTCTAAAAAAGAAAAAAAAAGATAAACAGGTATGATGGTGCATTCCTGTAGTCCTATCCACTTGGGAGGCTGAGGCAGGAGCACTGCTTGAGTTCTGGGCCAGCTTAGACAATAGAGTGAGACCTCCATCTCTTAAAAAAAGAAAGAAGCTGGGTATGGTGGTGCACTCTTTCAGTCCCAGTACCTAGTAGGCAGAGATAGGATGATTGCCCTGAGTTTGAGGCCACTCTGAGACTACATAGTGAATTTCAGTTCAGTCTGGGCTAGAGCAAGATCCTATCCCAAGACCCTAGCTCAACACCCCTCCCCCGCCCCCTGCAAAAATAAAATGTATATAATTCCATAGGCCTCAGTACAGTCATGAGGTTCTGTAGCCATCACCACAATCTAGTTCCAGACCACGTTACTACCTTATGACCAGGTGCTCCCTCTGCCTTCTTCTTCCAAGGCCCTAGTAACCACTAATCTACTTCCTTTCTGTCTCTGGATCTTGCTGTTTTAGGCTCTTTCTAGAAGTGGGATCATCCAGTATGTAGCTCTGGGCGCAAGCTCCCTCCACCTAGTGCAGTGTTTTCAAGGTTTGCCATGTCCCAGCGGGTACCCGTGCTTCATTCCTGTTGTGGCCAAACACTATCCATTGCATGGACTGACTGCCTTTGGTTTATCACGGGCTGCTGGGCACTTGGGCTGCTTCCCCCCTTTTGCCACTGTGGATCCTGTTTTGTTGTTTGATTTTCCAGAGATGATTTTGTAGTAGCCACCTGCCTGTATTCTAGTACTTTGGCTATTTGGAAGACCAGAGAAAGTGTAGCTGTGCGAGGTGGGGTGGCTGGGGAGCTTGGATGGTAAGAGATGAAGATTTTCGAGAACTCTCTGCCAGACGGCGGCTTTGCACCTGGCCCTAGGGCCATCTGTTGCTAGGTGGGTATTTTCCTGCTGTTGATTATTAACCAGAGGCTATGATCCTGAGAACTTATATGTGATGCCAGCGATGTTTCCCAGGGCTCGTAACCAGCTCTGGACCCCTGTTTCTCTGTATCCACTTGGAGACCACGTTACAATTTTATGAGTTTAATCACTGCTGTTGTCACCAGAGTTTACATTTGTATAAGACTTCATGTTTTTATTTCACAGCTATTTTTAATTTCTCAGACCATTATTATTCCTGTGTTTGCAGGTAAAGACGTGGAGACAGGTGAGCTAGAACCAAACTTGAACCCAGGGGTCTCTTGATTCCCGGTGTAGGGCACTTTCCATGGCAGTGTGTTCAGTGACCTCGGGGGTCTGGGGCAGAGCTATCTAATGGTGACGGTGGGATCCTAGGTGCTTGGGTGTTGTTGTGGGGGACTCTCTCCAGGGCCCTGCTCGGCCCTGCCTGGGTAAATCAGCTCTACTCTAGACCCCTCTGTCCTTTCCTGCTGAGATTGCATCTATCTAAAGCCAGCGAAGACGTCCTCTGGCCTCCCTGCATCTTGCGCTTTGCCCCCTGGACCTCCTGTGCTTTTAGGGGCTAAATCCCAGAGTGGGGAACTTAAGGCCCATGTTGCCCTGTGGTGGCCCAGAGATGGACAGCACCTCCAGGACCCTTCACGTGACATGTCCATTCAAGCCTTTCATGCCTCTCTCCCTTTTTGCTGCGTATGCACTCTTCCTCTCCCCCCCCCATCGTCCCCTTTCGTCCTCCCCAGCCTGTCCCTATCACCAACACCTCCTCTTATGGGTCCCTGAGTGAATATGGGGCCACGTGTCCTTTAAGCTTACGCGAGTGCTTGTCTCGGCTGGTGGTAGTGGTGGTGGTGGGGGGTGATTTTTAATTTCAGTGTCATGACATTGGCTCATAAGAAAGTTGTCACCTTTGCTAATCATTTACCTTTCACTTAGAACAAATGAGAGCCGATTCAAGGTTATCCCTTGATGGAATCCTATCAGTTTCACCTACTCCTGTGTGATATGTTGACTGAGTAGGAGAGAAAGAGCTGGAATTGCACCGAGTTCTGCAGCTCTTAATCTTATCTCTGTACCAGCTGGTGACCGGGTTTGGCCTGGGGTCCTGGGGTTGGGGTGGCCATGTGAATGACATGTGAATGTCAGTGTAATGAGGCCTGGGGCAAGGACAATGTCAGCACAGGTGATCAGAGCAGGGGTGGCGAAACAGAAGCAGGGATTTCACCTTGATTTTGGTCTTTTAAGCTCAGGGACAAGGCTAGAAGTGAGGACTTGAGCTGTGCATTGCTTTCCTGGGTCTGCCATTACCAAGTTCTAAAGCTGGCTCAAGGCAACAGACATTTATTTTCTCTGTTCTGAAGGCCAGGACTCCAACAGGGTGTGAACAGGGCCACGCTTACTTTGTAGGCTCCGGGGAAGAGTATTTCCTCGCCTTTTCCGGCTTCTGATAGTGGCCAGTCTTTGGCGTTCCTCCGCTTGCCGCCACGTCACTCGTCCATCTGTCTGCGCCGTCATGTGGTGTTTTCTGTGTTTGCATTCTTGCATAGCTGTCTTCTCCTTTTACAAGGACACTAGTCATGGGAAGGGTGTACCCCATAGCCTTGACTTGGTTATACCTGCAGAGATCTTATTTCCAAGTAAGGCTCTACTCACAAGTACTGCAGGTTGGGTAGGCTGTCAACATTTCCTTTTCTTTTTCTTTCTTTTTGGTGGCAGAGGAGGAGCACAATTTAACTCATGTAAGTCAGTTTGCTCTTAAATAGTGGAGAGGGCAGGGTCAAAGTGGTGTAAGTCAGGGTGTGTATGTACCCTGAGTTCTGATCATGTGGAGGATAGCTGCATGCACCTGCCTGCTCCACATAGCCTCTGGAGTCCTGGACAGCCCCGGAGCTACAGGGGGCTCCCAGGTGTTCATCCCTGCTGCAGGTGTCACTTGTGAAATCCTTGTGTTCCCTCCCACAGGATGGTCTTCACCACTCCCTTGGGACTGGTCCCACGTGCTCTTCCACCAACCTAGAGAAACAGGCTGGTGCAGGGGAAAGGGTTGGGGATGCAGAGTTCTTAGAAATCTCATTTACTCTGGCCCCTTGGTTGTGGCCACAGAACCTGACACCACTGAGTATGTGTATGAGGGTCCCTGGACCAGTGGTCATTAAAATCTGCCAGCATTGCCCTCCTCCAGGGTATGTGCTTGGAGTGCCAGGGCTGCTGTCAGTCAAGATGTCCATAAACTATCTCCAGGGGCACGGACCAGAAGTCCTCACTCTGCTAAGCCCAGAGCAGCCCTGTGGCCTCTGCGGGGGAGGGGGCCTCTCTCCTCATCCCTCCCAGCCCCCAGGTGAGTTGTCCTTGTCCTCACCTTGGGGGACCTGAGGGTGGTGCTTTCCACCCTTGTTCATTTTCCCTTCCTGTCCTCCTCCTGACTCTCAGGGGCCAGACCCATCACGAGGAGCAGTGAGTGTTTGAGAGAGGACCAGTTGGCAGAGGGTGGAGGCTGTGCTAGGGCAGCTCTGTTGTATGAGGGCAGAACAGCAGGCGGGACCCTATAGTAGGCACAGCTGAGGTCATACACAGACGGGGAAGGTGGTGGCTCCCACTGAGAGGCAAGCAGAGCTGTAGCATTCCTGTGTGTGTGTGCGTGCGTGCGTGGTGTGTGTGTGTGCGCGCGTGCATGCACACATGTGCTGAGTTGACCCTGCTAGCTCTTGTACTAGTTACAGTCTGGTCTGAGAGGGAGGAGGACTTCCCACTGCCCAGCTCTCATAGGTTGCGTCACCATGGTCCAGGAAGAAATGATGATGGAAGGACGGAGACAGCTGGAGGAGAGAAGGACTGAGGTTAATGGAGTCATGTGGATCCTGGGCCAAGCCAGATGTTCCCTGGCCTCTGTGTCTGACCACTTGGAGGACAGTGCGCATGGCTGACTGCAGGGGAAGCAAGGGTTGTTGTGCTGGGCAGCATGGCCCTGTGCCCAGCCTGGCCTCTCAGCAGGTGTTAGGCTGGCCTGTCTGTGGGCTGGGACGGTCAGGATGGGAAGGTGTCTGGGCTGGATTGCCAGGGCTTCCCCCGGGAAAGTTGGAGGAGGGGATGCTGGGCACTGGGGAATGTGGACTTCTCTCATAAAGAAGGCCAGGGTCAGGGCTCTCCCCCTCCACTGGCAGGTTGTGGGCTGGAAATAGGTAAAGTGTGTTCTCTCCTGGTGGCAGTGCAGGTCCTGATCCGTTAACAGGACGCAGATGTCAGGCTAGCTTGGCTGCTTCAGGGTGAGGCTCTTGTGAAACTAGGGGCCGTGACAGCCCAGCTCTGGTGTTTGCAGACTCTCAGGACTGTTACTCTGCCTTTCTTTTCTCCTTCTGGGCACCCCAGAGTCCCCTGCCCTCGTGGGGATGCCCCAGGCTCTGCCCAGCTGGCCCTGTTGCACAACTTGCTCTGACTGCCTCTTCTAGTGGAGCAGCCTGTCTGGTAATGGGACAGCCAACAAGCTCCCCACTGGTCACCAGCAAGGGCCAGATGGGAAATGAGGAGTGTGTGAGAGTGGCAAACTTGTTGCAATCACGTTGCCATGGTGACATAACTCTGTTTAGCTGCCTCTCCCTGATCCTAGCCCACACGGACTAAAATAAGTGTGACTTGCAGCTTCCACAGAAGGCAGCTCTGTCCTCCCAAGGTCGTCTCTCTGGCCAGGGCCCGTGTGTGTGTGTGTGTGTGTGTGTGTGTGTGTTGTACACATACCCTTGCCCATGGGAGAATGAATCCCACACATTGGCCCCTTTCCCCTTCTCCCTCTGACCCTAGTCCTTGGAGTTTCTTGGACTGGTGGTCCTAAGACTTTGGGTCTATCAGAAGCACTTGGAGAGCTGGGTAAAGCAGATTCTTGGCTTCCACCCTGGGCTTCTGGTGTGACCCCAAGGACTTGCATGTCTCACAGGTTTCCAGGGGATGCTGTGGTGCCTTGCAGCAGCACTGCCTGGGTGTTAGTACATCCCAGTGAAGACGTGGTTAACTCCAGTCTTTTGTGTTATATGCTAACCTGTGTCCCCACTTTTAGATCACAGAGGGAAGGCGTGGACAGGACCTCTCTCATGGGTTCTATGTTCTCTGGTCTCTTCACAGGAAGCAGGAGCTGGCCAACAGCTCAGATGTGACACTCCCAGACCGGCCCCTGTCGCCTCCCCTCACTGCACCCCCCACCATGAAGGTAAGAGGTTCAGCATCAGGAAGCAGGGAGGGAGGGGGCATGCGGGGGATCATCTTGAGGCCTTGCTGTTGCTTTGGCTCCAGGCCCAGCTGCTTCTGTCCCAATGCTGGCCATGGAGGTCCGAACACCTCGGCACACAGTATCCAGTTAAACTCTGCAGAGCCAAGGAGAGGAAAGGGTGATTGCAATTCGGGGTGTTTATGTCAGGGGTGGTGAAAAAGTGGGCTGAAATGGGGTTACAGGATTCTGTGTAATCAGCAAGAAGAGGTCTTGGGGGTGGCGGGGTTGGGAACAAGGGGTCCAAGCTGAAGGAAGTAGGGAGGACAGAGTGAAGGGGCCACTGCCTGGGATGGATTGATGGGCCCTTCTAGGGCTTGGATGGTACTTGTATGCTAATTTATTGGCCTCCTAGGATGGGCTTGTTACCCCAGTTCTTGTGGGAGAGTTGCGCTGTTGTCTCGGTCCCTATGGGAGAGCTGCCCTGGGGGTTCTGGGAGAAGACTACCTCTGGTTCTTTTCCTACTAGTACTTCAGTCAGAAATCCTGAAGAGCTGGGCACAGTGATGCATGCCTTTAGTCCCAGCACTCAGGAGGCAGAGGTAGGAGGATTGTTATAAGTTCAAGGTCAGCTTGGAAGTATAGAGTGAGTTCTAGGTCAGCCTGGGCTACAGTGAGATCATGCCTTGAAACTCATCCCCCCCCCCGCCTCCAAAATATTGGAGAGACCGTATCCTGGAACCTCAGGCCTAGGACCCTCCCCTTCCTGGAAAGTCAGCTGTGTGTCCTCAACTCCCATATGCCTCCTGCTTCACCTTTGAGCCACCCTCCCATTAGATGACCAACCAGGCCTGATCTGACCCTCAGGGAATGCTGTTGGCTCAGTCTAGGCAGGCTACCATGTACCCTCTGCTCCCTTCTTCATACTTCGTCAGGTGAGGACTGGCTCTGAGGAAGTCACTTGCTTTCTGAGTCACCTGAAAGGCCATCTAGGTCAGCTGGAATTCTGTTCTGAGGTGATTCACAGGAAGTAATTGGGGATCTGATTAGGCTGTTCCCTGTGGATCTCCTCTTCCCTGACAGTCTACAGGAAGTAGAGAGACACCATCTACCTTCCTGTCACCGTCTCGTGGCAGATTCCTATCTCACACAGAGCCAAGTGGCTTACCTGGCATTGGGAAAGTGCAGCTGGACATGCCCTGGTTAGGCCAGGCTTACAGAGGTGGGCAACATGCACACAGGGCACACAGTGGACAGCACAGTTTTCCTGTCTACATGGTGGGGTACCTGGACTACTGGAAGCCAGGCCACCTTTGTCAGCCTAGTCTAGGGTTTGTGACCCAGTTGCTGGAGTGGGATTTTGGTACAGGATAACACTGAGGAGTGTGTTCTGACTATCAGCCCTGTGGTCGGCAGAGTGGGCGTGGGGGTTTACAGAGACAGTGCAGGAAGCCAAGGAAGAGTCAGCGAGTTCTCTTGGCAGGATTTACTTCACATGCTTGTTTAATTCATTCAACACCCAGTGTTTATTTGATTGTTGAATTAGTCAGGACTCTTGGTTGTAGGTGACAGAAAGATAACTCACATTGGCTTAGGAACCTTTTCTGCCTCTGTTACAGCAACTACAGACATGGTTATAGGTGGGAGATCTGCCCTCTTTCTCTCTCTTTCGTGTTGGTTTAGTTTTTTGTCAAGCTCTTTCTCTGTGATGGTGAGATGGTGATAGCAGCTCCTACTTGTTAAGTAACTCTCAGGAAAGAAGAGTATCTTTTCCCCAATAGTTTTTTAAATTTTTTTTAAATTAAAAAAATAATTTTTAAAATTTAATTATTTGCAAGCACAGAGAGATAGAAGAGAGGGAGAGGGGAGGGAAGAGAATGGGCATACCAGGGTCTCCAGCTGCTGCAAACTCCAGATGTACACACCACTTTGTGTACACTTTGGATTTATGTGGGTACCAGGGAATTGAACCCTGGTTGTTAGGTTTTGCAGGCAAGTGCTTTAACTGCTGAGCCATATCTCCAGTCCCCCAATAGTTTTTGTAAAAAATATTTTTATTTACTTAACTGCAAGGAGAGATAGGGAGAGAAGGAGAGAGGGTGAGAAAGAATGGGTGTATCAGGGTCTTCTGCCACTGCAAATGAACTCTAGATGTATGTGCCACTTTGTACATCTGACTATATTTAGGTACTGGGAAATCAAACCCAGGTTTTCAGGCTTTGCAGGCAAGTGCCTTAACCACTGAACCATCTCTCCAGTAGTTTTTTTTTTTTTTTGAGGTAGGGTCTCACTCTGGCCCAGGCTGACCTGGAATTAACTATATAGTCTCAGGGTGGCCTTGAATTTATGGCAATCCTCCTACCTTTGCCTCCCGAATGCTGGGATTAAAGGCATGCACCACCATGCCCGGCTCTCCAGTAGTTTCAACAAAAGTCGTAGAGAGAAAGATTTGGCTTGGGTCACATGTCTATCCCTGCACCAGTCACTATGTCCAGAGAGATAGAATGCTGTGATTAGCCAGGCCTGGATCTCATTACCTACGCTACAGAACTGAGAGTAGGGGAGGAATGGCCCCATTAAGGAAAATCGAAGCACTAGGCTGAGAAGAGGGAGTGGATACAGAACAGGCAAAACCCACAGCTTTAATTTTTTTTGTTTATTGGCATGTGTGTGCATGTATGTATGCATGTATGGACATGACAGATGCTTGAGCCTCTTTTGGGTCCAGCTTGTGTGGGTGTAGGCTTTGCACACAAGTGCCTTTAACTGCTGAGCCATGTTTTCAGCCTCAGACCCACAGCTTTCTACAGTGGATGCTGTGGGTATGCCAGGCCCAATACCTGGTGCTGGTGACTTAGGAACCTACAAGATATTGTGGCCCCTGCTGTCTTAGCATGTATAGTTCACCTTGGGAGCCAGAAGTTGAAAAGTGGACGTCAAGAATGAGGAATGTACAGTTGGGTGTGGTGAATGTTCTAAGGAGAAGCCCAGGGCAGGGAGAATAGTTGTAGGGCTTCTTTGATGGGAGGGTAGGTCAGCTGGTAAAAATGGAGTCAGAGTGGTGGGAACGTGGGAGATCCTTGCTGTGCAAAGGGAGGCCAAGGGGCCAGCCACATTTGCAGTGTAAGTGGCTCAGAAGTGTGGAATCTCAGACCCTGCCCAGGACTGCTGAATCAGATCTGTGTCTTGCTAGTGTTTGGGGTGATTTAGAGGCACAGGGCAACTTGAGAAACATAAGAGATGGCAGAGGAGGTGGGAGAGGAGCTAGAGGAAGACCAGAAGGGTGGGAACATTCTGAATTAGGAATAAAGAAGTGGAGCCTAGATTAAGCAGACACTTGGAAGTTTTGCTAAAGATTTCAATTTTTCTTTCTCCTCCTCCTCCTCTCTCTCTCTGTACTATTGTGTATGTGTGGTACATGCACATCTGTGTGTGCAGATGTGTGCAGAGGCCAGAGGAGAATGTCTGGTGTCCTTGTCCTCCTCTGTTGCTTATCTACTTGTTAACATTGAACCTGGAGCTGCCGTTTTTAGTCACACTGGCCACCAGCAAGCCCCAGAGGTTCTCAGGTCTCAGCTTCTCACATGATGGGGGTGTAGCTGTACATGGCCCTGCTGCACTGTGTATGTGGGTGCTGAAGATCAAGCTTAGGGCAAATTGGGCCCACTTAGGACTCATGCTTTGGAGGCAAGTACTCTTACCTATTTACCCCCTGGAGTGTTTCTTAATTAAGGGCACTAAAGTCACTGAATGATTAAGATAATGGGATTTTTTTTTTTTTTTCCTCAAGGCAAGGTTTCACTGTGTGACCCAGGCTGTAGATCCTCCTGCCTCAGCCTCCTAAGTACTGGGATCGTAGGCGTGCGCTCTCTCCCCTGACTGTGACAGAACTTTTGAACAACTGCCCTGCGCAATGATGCTGTGGGGAGGGAGCAGAGAGGAAATTAGGAGATGTAAGGGAGGCCATTGCAGGAGTCCAGGAGGAGGGAATGAGTCTTCCCTGAGGTGCCAGTGAAGTTATTTGGAAGTGGCCACAACTCTGAGTTCCCAGGCCATAGGCTGATGAGATGAGGGTCTGAGGAGCACAGGCAGTGGCTCGCAGATCTGGAGCAGATTGGACTTAGTAGTGTCCATGTTCCCTGAGGGAGGGTGGCACAAGAGGGCATGAGGGTCATGTCGTAAGTGTGGAGTTAGGCATGTGGAGATAGGAATGAGCATGCCAGTGAGCAGCTGGGTACTTGGGGCTGGGTTTAGCAGAGATTCTGGGCTGGAGGTCAGGTTCTGGGAGTGATTCTCATGGGGAAAGGAATTGAAGCTCAGAGATGGGTCAGCTCTCCAGGGAGGGGTAGAGTGAGAAGAGCGGTTTCTGGGGTGGCACATGAACCTGTCTTCCCAGGTAAAGGCTGGCGCTGGGGCCTCTGTGGAAGAGGCTGGACCTCGACACAGAGGGAGGAGGAGCATTTCAGGCAAGGGATGGGCAGCTGGGCCTGCTGTGGAGAGCCAACTATGATGTGGAGTTCAAGGGGGGTCCCTGGGTGGAGTGGCCAGGTGTTTGGTGGGATGTCCCTGAGGCTGGTTCTGGGGAGGCGGGGTGACTGTAGATGGCAGTACTGAGGAGTCAGCGGAGCGTGGAGGGTCAGCGGCTGTAGACAGTACTTGTGAGATGGAGAGAGACCCAGTGCATGGACGTGTTGAAAGGAGGTAACCAGAGGTTAGAAGGAGACGTGTGTGTGTATTTGTGGGGTGGGGGTGGGGTAATCAGGTATCTGTTCTGCTTTGGCCATCACAGGGCCAGGGCCTGTCAAGGTAGGGGCTTCAGGCCGGCTCAGAGCAGATTCCCAACATTTAGGAACCCCCACAAGCTACAACCAGAAGATACCCCCTGTCCCACACACCCTGTCCCTTTCCTCTTTGAACTCAGCTCAGAAGGTTTCTGGCCTGTGACTTCTGTGTCTAGACTCCAAAAATAGGGCCGGAGCTGGGGACCAAGGAAGCTGTGAGGTTTGTCAAGAAGATTCCGTCTGGGTTGGAACCATTCATGGTTTGTCTTATGTTTATTTGTCAGTTGTACCTCGTCTAGGGGTCTCTTTGTGACTGACATTTGGTTTATTGTGTGTAGGTTGTGGTTTGAGTCTGTGGCTAGGACATTTTCCGCTTTGTCTGAAGCAAACTGCTTTTTAGGGATTTAAAACCACAGTGTTTACCTCACACCAACCTGCTCACCACAGAAATGTGGTGAGGCCCTTGCTCTGGGCCTCTACCTCCTCTGACTTGCTTGAGTCTAATATTCTAGCAGATCTACTTTTCCCATCTCCAAGGATGGGGTTAGGCCACCTCATCTTTCCAGATCATTTTTGCATACTGATGTCCGGGGTACCTCTCCTTTGGCTTTGTGGGTTCTTGAACCAGCAGGCACCTGGGCAATGGCAAGCCACACCTGGCTCCCTTGGCAATGTGGCTCAGGCTGAGTGTGTCTGGAGACCCATTTGGTGGATTAGCTTGGGAGCCAGAGCATCAGAGAAATCCATTTCTCTTATAGATAAACAGAATTGCACAAGTGGGAAATGACTTGTCTGTGGTCCTATTACACGTAGTTGTGTTTCTCCCATACCTCAGCAGAATACTGGATTATTCCCACATACACTGGGGCAGCTTTTCCCGGGGGAGGGGCTGCTGGGGTGTAGCTGCCTCTCCCTCCCCATGTCTGCTGCAACTGGCCTGCATACAGTCTCTGCATCCTTACACAGTTTGTTTTCCAAGGGGAGCCTTTCCCCCTCCTAATATGAAGCTGAGCAAAAGCAACCCAAGAGAGGCTGAGCAGATGGGCTGAATGGAAGCCCAGTTCCCAGCCAGAGCTCGAGCTGAGGCTGGGCAGGGTGGGCTATGAGAAGCTGGGGAATGGCGCCTGGGAGCGTGGCGCACTGCTGCTGCCAGGGCCTTGTCCTTCATGCCCTCCAGGACCAGCAGGCATTTAGGAAGACCCATGGTGTGCCTGGCTTTGTGCTGGGTCCTCTGGGACCACCCTGAAACATCCATCCTTGGCCCTCCAAAAGTCTGCTCGTAGCTATGGGGGCCTAACTGAGCAGGGGAAACCTCATGGCTCAGCGTGTAAGAAACTCAGAAGTGATGTGAGGTTTCTCACTGGGGTGGAGAGAAGCTGGGAGCGGGAGATGGGGTAGTAAGGCTCACCTCCCCCAGGAAGCTGAGGGTTGGGACTGTCCCCTGGGGCTGCAGACCACACCTTTGTGGGTTTTTGCAAAGGAAAAAGGTGGAACTGAACCTTGGATTCTCTTGAATCAGGCATTTCTTACCAGTTCTTGAGCTGACCCTGAACGGACTGGCAGAGTTGTCCTTGGACCCTCACCCAGGCCTAGCTGGCCACATCAGCTGGGTGGCCACCCTTGCTCAGTTCCTTCATTCCTCCTTGTGCAAGTCTGAGGCATCTTGGGTAGATGGTCTCCTTTTCACAAGAGTGTGATGGGAAGCTGGGGGTTCCCTTCAGGTAGTGGTCTGTTCTCGTGTTGTTCCTGTAGTCTTTGTCCCCCTTGAGAGTGTCCAGATCCCTCAGAGGCAGGTTGGTGGGGCAGATGTGCAAGCTTCACATCTGAAGACTTTGTCATCTCTCCTTGCCTTCCTTCCTGGCTCATGAATTGACCACCATCCACCCACTCCCTTCCCAGCATGTGGTAGGTTTTTGAATGTAATTTATCTATCTATCTATCTATCTATCTATCTGTCTGTCTGTCTGTCTGTCTGTCTGTCTGTCTATCTATCTATCTATCTATCTATCTATCTATCTATCTATCTATCTATCTATATCTATCATCTACATGGAGAAAGGAGAGAGAATAAGTGAGAGACAGAAAATATGAGAAGGGGGGCTGGAGAGATGGTCTAGCAGTTTAAGGTACTTGCCTGTGAAGCCTAAGGACCCATGTTTGATTCTCCAGGTCCCACGTAAGCCAGAGGCACAACATGACACAAGCATGCAAGGTTACACATGCATACAAGAGGGCACATGTGTCTGGAGTTCGATTTCAGTGGCTGAAGCCCTGGCATGCCAATTCTCTCATTCTCTCTCTCTCTCTCTCTCTCTCTCTCACACACACACACACGCACACAAACACTCTCACACACAAAAACAAAAAAGTCCAGTCTGTTGGGCTTGCCTCAAAAAAAAAAAAAAAAAAAAAAAAAAAAAAAAAGAAAGAAAAAGGAAAAATGAGAATGGGTGCAGCAAAGCCTCTTGCCACTGTAAACAAACTCCAGACAAATGCGCCACTTTGTGCATCTGGCTTTTCATGGGTACTGGGGAATCGAACCCAGGCTGTGAGGCCTTGCAAGCAAACACCTTTAATTGCTGAGCCATTTCTCCAGCCCACGAGTGGTGGTTTGAATGTAAAATGTCACCCACAGCCTCATGTGTAATGTCACCTGTAGCCTCATGTGTTTGTGAGCACATGTCACTTAATCTCTAGCTGGTGGCGTTGTTTGTGGAGCCTTTAGGAGGTGGAGCCTTGCTGGAGGAGGTGTGTCTCTGGGCTGGACCTTGGGGTTTATTAAGCCATCACTGCACTCAGCTTTTTCCCTGTTGACAGGGAGATGTGACACTGTCTGCCCTTGCCACAAGGGCTATTCCCACCAGGATAGAAACTTCCCCTCAAAACTGTAATCTGAATAAACCCTTTCCTTCCATAAGCTGCTTCTGGTTAGGTATTTTGTCTTAGAAACAAAAAAGTGACTGCTGCACAGAGTGTCCTCCAGGGAGTGCAAGAGGCAAATCAGTCCTTCCTTAAATCAGCCATGCACTGCTCTGGGGCTGCCTTGCCCTCTGGCCTGTGGGAAGTCAAAGGTCTGCTGGGAAGGACTCCTGAGAAGATGGCTTGCATGGGGTCTGTAGGAAGGCAGTTGTGGGAGGGATTCTTGGCTGGGCAGGAGGGTTCGAGGCCATCAGAAAGGAAGCTTGTTTTCCCTTTTCAAGAAAGCCTTGATGGGGATGCAAGAGGGTAGATGTCTGCTCTCCACGTTACCACTGCTGGAGGATACTTATCCAAGGCTCCTGCTGGGGCTGAGAGAGCCATCTCTGCTCTCCACACAGACCCTGTTTGTGTTACCCGTTCCAGAAATGGCCCAACTCAGCTGTCTCTTCAGGAGTCACTTTCCAGAAGCACTTTGATTTTTATGTAGGCAAGAGGGCAGAGGAATGCAAGGCAGTGCGTATCTGATGTAAGGTAGCCAGGAGGAGGGCGTGGAATCTCCCTGTGGATTTTATAAACCCAGAGATATCTGCATGTACACCTCTCTGGGCGAGTTCCCTGTTCATGTTTCCACGTGGGTGTATTTTTTCCTGATTTTGTTCATGTTTTAAGGCCAATTAGCTCTTACAGAATGCAATTTACTATAGGTATAACTGGATTAAAAATTATATACAGGGCTGGAGAGATGGCTTAGTGGTTAAGGCACTTTCCTGCCAAGCCTAAGGACCCAGGTTTGATTCCCCAGGACCCATGTAAGCCAGATGTACAAAGTGGCACATGTGTCTGAAGCTTGTTTGCAGTGGCTGGAGGCCCTAGTGTGCCCATTCTCTGTCTCTGTCTGCCTCTTTCTCTCTCTGTCAAATAAATAAATAATTTATATATAATATGTAATATATATAATTATATATAATATAGTATATATTATATTACAATATTATGTATTATATTACATGTGTATTATATTACATAGTATGTATATATATACATATATATGTCTCTGTGTGTGTGTATATATATATATATATATATATATATACACACACACACACACACACACATATGCACACACACACACACACGTGTTTAAATCTTAACTCTATAGTTGTATGAATGAATACAGCATTTGAGCCCTGATCAAGATAGCTGACATTTTGCTCATGCAACAAAGTTCCCTGACATCCTTTCCTGGTCAGTGCTTGCTGCCCCCTCCAGAAGCAAACAGGTTCTGATTTGTTTTTAACCATAAATTAGTTGTTTTTAACCATAAATTAGTTTTTTCCCATAAATTTGTTGTTGTGTCTATCCTAGAACTTCATGTAGGTGGGACTGTGTAGTGCAGACCCTGTCATGTCCAGCTCTATGTAGCCTCTGTGGCATTTTGCCCATGTAGCTAGGTATCGGGAGTCTGTTCCTTTTTATTGCTGAGTAATGTTTCACCATATGAACACGCCACAGTTCGTTTGCTTGTTTCCTGTTGGGGGTCATTTGGGTTGTTTGGACTTTTAGCATAACAACAGGCTAAAAGCTACAAACATTCTAGTGTATGTTTTTGTTTTTGTTTTGTTTGGGCATGCGTTTCCAGTTCTTTTAGGTGTCTATTTCTAGGAGTAGAATTGCTGTGTCAGACTGGTGAATTTTTAACTTTATTTTCATTGATTTATTCTTTTTACAAAATATATTTTATTTGTTTATTTGAGAGAGGGAGAGACACAGAGCAGAGGCAGATAGATGAGAGAGAGAATGGGTGTGTCAAGGCCACTTAGCCACTGCAAATGAACTTCAGATACGTGCACCACCTTGTGCATCTCACTTTATGTGGCTACTGGGGAATCAAACCTGGGTCCTTTGGCTTTGTTGGCAAGTGCCTTAACTGCTGAGCCATCTCTCCAGTCCCTCATTTATTTATTTTTTGTGTGATGCTGGGGATTGAACCCATAGCCTAAGCATGCTAGGCAAGTACTCTGCCACTGGGCTGTATCCCAGCCTCATAGTTTATATTATATTATTATTTACTTATGGCTGAGATGATAGCTCAGTGGGTAAAGTAATTTCCTCATAAGCATAATGACACGAGTTCAGTGCTCTGTACCTAGGTGAAATGTGGGGTGTGGTGGCCTGCACCTGTAATCCCAGCACTGGGGAGGCAGAGACAGGAGGATCCGTGTGACTTGCTGGCTAGCCAGTCTAGCCTACGTGGCGAGCTCCAGGCTAGTGAGAAACCCTGCCTCAGAAGGTAGATGACATCCCTAAAGATGACACTGAGGGCCTCCTCTGGCATCTACACGCATGTGGCCCCACGAGCATGTACACATATAATAAAAATAGGGCTGGAGAAATGGCTTGGCAGTTAAGGTGCTTGCTTGTAAAGGCTCAGGACCCAGGTTCTACTCCCCAGAACCCACATAAGCCATACGCACATGGTGGCGCTCGAGTCTGGAGTTTGTCTGCAGTGGCTGGGCGCCCTGGTGCACCTGTTCTCTCTCTCTCTTTCCTTCTTTCATAACTAAAATAAAAATAAACTTATTTATTTGTGTGGCTAGGGATTTAACCCTGTTTATCTTCTAGGCAAGTGCTTTGCCACTGAGCTACATCCTCAGCTTTATGTCTTTAACTTCATATGCATCTGCCAGACTCTCCCAGTGCGTGTGTCATTTTACATTCTCACCAGCAACACCATCAGAGTCCTGGCGCTCCACACTCTCACCAAGATCGGCCATTGTCAGTCTTTTCCTTTTAGCCACTTAGAGCAGGTGTGGTTTAATTTGCATTTTTCTGATGACTGATCGTGTTGAACCTGTGGGGATCCATCTCCATTTACCTTGTGTATGGCTTGATGTAAGAGCTGGGCCCACGTATTCTTATGTGGACATCCTATCATTCGAGCGTCATCTACCAGAGTGACCTTTTCATTTCCCCACTGAATTGCTTCGGTGTCTTAGTCAAAAATCTGCTGGCATAGAAGTGTGCCCATGGGGCTGGAGAGATTGCTCAGCAATTAAGAGCATTTCCTGTGCAAGCACAAGGGCCTGAGGAGGCCTGAGAGACAGCTAAAAATTGATCACCAGGACCCACATAAATAGCTGGGCATCACTATGTATGTCTTAAAGCCAGTCTTGTGTGGAGCAGAGACCAGCTTATGAAAAAATGGCAAGCTCTGGGATCAGTAAGAGATTCTGGCTCAGGTAAGAATGTGTGGAAGAGTGGAGGTGGACACCTGATATTCTCCAGCCACCACTAGTGAGCACACTGCTGTAGGCAGGCACATAATACACGTGCATATACCACACATACACACTACACCCCTACCCACCCATACACACACATTAATGAATAAATAAAAGGAAGGAGAAGTGTGGGCTGGAGAGATGGATCAGTAGTTAAGGCACTTGCTTGCAAAGCCTGATGCCCTGGGTTTGAATCCCCAGTACCCATGTAAAGCCAGATGCAAAAAGCGGTGAATATGCCTGGAGTTCATTTGCAGTGGCAAGAAGCCTGGGCATGCCAATTCTTCACTCTCTCTTCCTCTCTCCATGCAAATAAATAAATAAAAAACATTAAAAAAGAAGTGTGCCATATGTTTGTATGGTCTCTGTAAGCCACAGAGTTTCTCTAGATGAAGAGTGGGAGACATGTGACGATCATGTCACTCGTCTCTCAGTTCTGTGGTGAAGAGCAGTAATGGATCATGATTCCCTTCACCGTGCTGACAGTTTCCACATTGCTTCAGAAACTCTTCCAACCAAGCTCTGGGCAGTTCCTGACAGTCGTTTGGAGTTGTTGTTCTAGTGGAGTCACTTCTGGCATCTCTAGTTGAGATTGTCACAGGAGGACTTGTTATTTGCTCAAGGTCTCACAACAGGTAAGAGGCAAGTCTGCCTGTGTGTTCTTTGTGAAGCCTGTGACTTAACCTCTCTTCCACACTGCTCTACTGTGATTTTTTTTACTTTTGATTTTTTAAGCATTTATTTATTTATTGAAGAGAGGGAAAGAGGCAGAAGATATATATATATATATGGAGAGAGAGAGAGAGAGAGAGAGAGAGAGAATGGGCACAACAGGGCCTCCACCCACTGCAAACAAACTCCAGATACATGCATCACCTTGTGCATCTGGCCTACGTAGGCACTGGGGAATTGAACCTGGGCTCTTAGGCTTCGTAGGCAAATGCCTTAACCACTAAGCCATCTCTCCAGCCCCCTCCTCCCCCCCCTTTTTTTATTTTTCGAGGTAGGGTTTCACTCTAGCCCAGGCTGACCTGGAATTCACTGTAGTCTGAAGGTGGCCTCGAACTCACAATGATCCTCCTACCTCTGCCTCCCAAGTGCTGGGATTAAAGGTGTGTGCCACCACGCCCGGCCTAGCCCTCCCTTTTAAGTGTGAGATTTGGAGATCTGAACTCAGGTACTCATGCTTGCATCACAAGCACTTTATCCATTGAGCCAACTCTCCAGTCTTCTATAGAGATATTTGGAGTAAGTTCATGGTCTCCCTGACAGTCTTTTCCCCTGTGTGATCGGGATAGTGACCCCCTGCAGGGTTTCTTTGAGCTGCAGTGAGGTAACCCACCAAGTAGCTAATGGGGTTCCCCACACGTTGGTGCTTAGTACTGGGCTGTGATGCCAGTTGTGATGACCTTGATGACGATGATTGGTTGAAGTCCTTAGCCTTAAGAAGCAGACAGTCACTGCTTCTCTTTAGGGAACCCAGAATTGCCAGCTTTTAGGTATCCATCACCTGTTTCCATAGGTCTTTGGGTCCCTGGTCTTCTGAGTGGTGGCTTCTGAGGGGAACCCAGCTTCTTAGAAATTGCTAATGGAGTTCCAGCCGCAGGCCTTGGCCTAGGCCTCCAGGCTGCCTGGGCTGTGTTCTTTTTCTCCTCTGTATGGGAGGACCAAGGAAGCTGGGCTTCTGAGTTCTCTTTCTGGGACCCTCTCCTTTGATTCTGCAGCTCATTTCTCTATAAAACCTCACGCTAGCACATGACTCTCCCTCTGTGGATGTCAGACCTGGTCCCAGCTCCCCAAGGTGCTTCTATGAAGTGACCAATTCCTATAGGTGGGAAAATTGTCAAATGTTGGGAGCCGGTTTGTCTTGGATTAGGTATTTCTTAGTGTAGCAACTTCTCTTAGCCTCACCTTCCTCCTTTGTTGACTAGGAAGAGTAAAAGTTTCTTCCTGGTGGCTGTCATGAGGTTGTCATTAATTGAGATTTATCACTTAGCTCCAGGCCATGAGACACCCTATCTTATAGGAGTTGGATGGTTTTCCTGAGGATGACCCCAATATGCATGTGCACACACTTGTGCACCACCCATAGGAGCATGCGCGCACTCACATTGTTTTTTTTTTTTTTTTGGTTTCTTGAGGTAGGCTTTGACTCTATCCTAGGCTAACCTGGAATTCACTATGTAGTCTCAGGGTGGCCTCAAACTCGAGGCGATCCTTCTACCTCTGCCTCCCAAGTGCTGGGATTAAAGGCGTGCATCTCCATGCCAGGCTAAATTCTTTTTAAAAAATATATTTGTCTATTTGCAGTGCAGGAGATTGGACTCAGGGCCTTGCTTGTGCTAGGCTCATGTTCTACCACTGAGGTACATCCCCAGCCTTGAATCTTTAACTTGATATGAATACACCCTTCACGTATGTATAACATGTACTACTTAAGCATTAGTCATTATAATTCTTCCAAAAAAGCTTTGTTTCTGAAAGATGAAACTTTGATCCTAAGGCATCAATGCTTAGGAAGTCTAGAAGGAAGCACATCCTAGTCCTGTTGGTGATGATATCTCCTCAGGACTTCTGCCCTGCCTGGTGTCCACAGCTGAGGGGCTTGACCTCGATAGGATGGACAAGAACTGACATTGTGTTTTGTGTGAGTTGTCCCTGTGTATCAGACACAAGATCATAAATGTGAGTTATGATGAGGGTGTGAGGAGAAAGACAATATAAGGATGTAGATTAACAAACCAACAGACGTGGGGGAGAGGCCTTCTGGGAAGCATGTCTACATTGTGCTCCCAGCTCTGGCCTTCTGAGGCAGGTGGCTGTGACCTAAGCAGAAGTCACAGGCCAGGTGGTCCTTCTGGGCATCAGAAGAATCTGCAAGGCCAGCACCCTCTAGAGGTTTCTGGAATGGGACTGAATAGAGACTTGGAGAGTTCTGGGTTTTGAGGAGTTCTGAGGTTGACCTTGGAACATATTTTATGATATATTTATTCCCATGGGAAGTTTCCTTCCTAATTCTTTTTTTTGCCTCCAGTTAATATTCAAATGTGCTTATATTTCTGGGATACATGTTGACCTTGGAAGGCAGCAAGCAGGGCATAGAGGCTCTGGAAGGCCACGAGAGGTGCAGTGAGCTGCCTCTCTACCTGAGCAGTTCCTTGTCTAGATGTCTGGCAAAGGTGCTGGATTGCCAGGCCTCCTTCCTGAGACCTCTCCTTCCAGAGAGACCCTGGGCTGAAGCTCATCCTGCCCCCCCTTGCATTCAGAAGATCTTGACAGAGTGCCTGTCACTGAGGGCACTTCCTTGGTGAAGCTTCCTAGGCTCATTTGTCCCCAGTCATGCCACCTGCCTGTGAGACCTGACCAGCTGCCACCTGCCTGTGAGACCTGACCGGTTGTCCCGCACCAGAGCTCACCATCCGGTTCTATGACCTCCCTGCTTGTTTCAGGTCCCGCCTTCCCCACTAGAGTGTGCTGGGTCCCCTGGCACAGAGCCTTGGTTCTGGGATTTAGTAACCAACTATGCCACCCTGTGCAAATTAGCAATGTTCTGAGAACCTTAGCTCTGCGTTCATATACCTGAACTTGGCCTATAGGGCTGCTGTGAGGATGAGGGCACGTGCACTGGCAAGGGCTGTGTGAGGGTCTCTCCCAGTGCTGCAGTCAGGTCCGCATTGCTGGTAGAAATCACCCAACCAAGAGCAGCTTCTGGAAAAAGAGATTTATTTCGGCTTATAGGCTCGAGGGGAAGCTCCACGATGGCAGGGGAAAACGATGGCATGAGCAGAGGGTGGACATCACCCCCTGGCCAACATAAGGTGGACCACAGCAACAGGAGGGTGTGGTGTGCCAAACACTGGCATGGGGAAACTGGCTATAGCGCCCATAAACCCGCCCCCAACAATACACTGCCTCCAGGAGGCGTTAATTCCCAAATATCCATCAGCTGGAAACCTAGCATTCAGAACACCTAAGTTTATAGGGGACGCCTGAATCAAACCACCACACCCAGGCAGGTTGTATATATTATTCCATATGGAGGTTTATGGTTGTCATCATGGCCAGTGAGCCAGACACTTGAAGGGTGGCTCTAGTGATAAGCCTAGTTTCCCTTCCAGCCTCTAGTCACACTTCACTGTCCCCTCCCACCCCCACACCATGCGCGAACATCATTTACTGTCCCACAAACCTGGTATCTTGGGCTTCGGGGACTGGTGGGTGGTGGCTTCTTCCCGAGAGGCGTCACCTGTGTGGTGCTGAACCCCGCTGGCCATCTCCTGTGTATCTCACTCCCTGCTGCTGGCTGAGGGTGGAGAATGGAGTCTTGGGAACTTGGGGTGTGTATTCATTACTACAGATCGCCTCAAACTTGGTGGGTGTCTTAAAAGAACATAAATTTATTTTCCTATGCTTCTTGCATCCAGAAGTCTGAAATCAAAGTGACAGCAGGGCCTTGTTCCCGCCACAGGCTCCGGCGGAGAATCCTTGCATGTTCTTCCAGCTAGTACCAGATCCAGGCTTTCTTGTCCCCAATCTCTGCCTCCATCTTCCTGTGGCCTGCCTTTTCCCTAGGAGTCTCGTGTGTGTGTGTGTGTCTTGTCTGGACACTTGTCATCAGATGGAGAGTCTCGTGTGTGTGTGTCTTATGTGGACTCTTGTCATCAGATGGAGAGTTCACTGACTAGTCCTGATGTGATCACATTTTGAGACCAGTATCTTAATTCTATCTAGTGTTTCCACCTGTTTGTGTTTCTCTACTTTAGACTGGGTAATTTATAAACACAGGACCTTTTTTTTTTTTAAATTAATGTAGCTCAGCGTAGTGGTGCACACCTTTAATCCCAGCACTAGGGAGGCAGAGATAGGAGGATCACAGTGAGTTCAAGGCCACTCTGAGGCTACATAGTGAATTCCAGGTTGGCCTGGGCTAGAGTGAGACCCTACCTTGAAAACAAACAAATAAAAAAAAAAAACAAAACAAAAAGAATGTGTGTGTATATGTGTGTGTGTGTGTGTGTCAAGTGCAGTGTGTGCCTGTGTGTGGAGGAAAGCCTCAAGAATATTGTCTACTTCCTTCAAGACAGGGTCTCTCATTGGCCTGCACCCCAGGGATCCTGCTGTCTCTGCTCCCCAGTGCTGGGATTATAGGTGTATGTCATTATGCCTGGCAGTTTTGTAGTTACTGGGGGTTGAACCCAAGCCCTTATGCTTGTAAGGCAGGCACTTTATCACCTGATTTACCTGTTCAGTCCATATGCCAGACATTGTTCCTCCATAGTTCTGGGGGCTAGGAAGTCTAAGGTCAACGTGTTGGTGGCCTTGGAGTCTGGTAAAAACTTGCTTCCTGCTTCTGAGATGTGCTGTGTCCTCACGTGTGGGACGGGGGAGAGCCAAAGGGTCCAGTTAGCTCCCTCCAGCCCTTTTATAGGGACACTAATCACAATGGTGAAACCGACGCACGCTAATCGTCCTCCATAGGCCTCACCTTCTGATGCCTTACCTCGGGGCTTAAATTTGAGCATATATATTTTAGAGGGACACATACATTCAAACAATAGCATTTGCCAAGACCTGTGTTTTGTTTTAATACGTGTGTGCATGTGTGCGTGTGCGTGTGTGCGTGTGTGCGTGTGTGCGTGTATATTGACAACTTCTATACTTACAGAGAACAAACCATGGTATTTCTCTCCCCTCCCCCACTTTCCCCTTCATAGCTTTGTTCTCCATCATATCCCCGCCCTCTCTCCATTAGTCTCTTTTAATTTGATGTCATCATCTTTTTCCCCTACTATGAGGGTCTTGTGAAGGTATTGCTAGGCACTGCGAGGTCTTGGATATCGAGGCCAAATTCTTTCTGGACAGTTGTATGTAGGGAGTGGTACCCTTCCTTTGGCTCTTACATTCTTTCCACCACCTCTTCCACAATGGACCCTGAGCCTTGGTAGGTGTGAGATGTTTCAGTGCTGAACTCTCCTCCATCCCTTCTTCTCAGCACTATGTTGCCTTTTGGGTCATCCCAGTGATTATTGCCATCTGAAAAGAGAAGCTTCTCTAACCAAAAGTGAGAGTAGAATTAATATATGAATATTAACATTAAGTGTAGTGCTTGCAGGGCAATTTGGTGAGAATAATATATGCATTTATTCAGACAAGAGCAGGCTTTATACCCCTAAGGCTCATGACCTCCCCTGCCATAGGCTTTTGATTAGGTTTTCAGTATCAGGCAAGTATTTCCTCCCATAGAGTGGGCCTCCAGTCCAATTAAAGAGCAGTTGGTTTCCCCCAGAGCAGACATGCCGCTATTGCACTCCTTCAGTCATCTGGCCTGTCTGGCCAAACCTGAAGCTTCCAGTATCCACTGTTTTCACCTCTGATGACTTCTGTCATAAGGCTGCACGCAGTGCAGGTTTTTCCAGCTTTCACTTGGCTGGGCTACAGGGAGAAGATTTTCTGCTCAGTACCAGCTTGGTTTCTCAGTGACTTTGCTGCTCAGGCATGTGAAGTCTTCAGCAATAGGGTCTTACCATCTCTTTCTCATGGGAAACCAAGGGCCTTGGCAATAACCTGTAATGTTTTGGAGGCAACAGGGACCTCCTTGGCCAACAACTCACTGGATGGTATCCTGACCTTTTTTTTTTTTTTTTTTTTTTTTTCTTCTTCTTCTTCTTCTTCTTCTTCTTCTTCTTCTTCTTCTTCTTCTTCTTCTTCAAATAAGGTCACATTCATATGCTTTTGGACGAGCACATATCTTTTTTTGGGGGGGGGTGGAATACCATTTAACCCTTACCACTCTGGGTTAGTCTACCCTGGGAGCTCCTGCTGGGAGCATGATGAGGCCCAGGGTCCTGCCAGCACCTGGCAGCTGTTTCCTCTTGTGTAGTTGGGTGTCACATGTGACGGCAGAGTTCCCGTGAATGGGGCATGCCATGGGAGGAGCAGCCCCATGCAGCTGCAGCTTACACAGTCAGGGCTGGGCATGTTCCGTTCCTACTTGCCACCACAGAACCTGCTGTGCAAAGAGCCCACAAGAAGGTGCCGATAAATCATCAAGTGTAAGTGACTGATGAAGACTCATGGATAAATCTACACTAGGGATGTGGCTATGCAGGCTAGAGAGATAGCTCGTGTGGTGGTTTGATTCATGTGTCCCCTATAAACTTAGGTGTTCTGAATGCCAGTTTCCCAGCT
The DNA here is from genome assembly GCA_036346955.1 of Dipus sagitta. Lineage (NCBI taxonomy): Eukaryota > Metazoa > Chordata > Mammalia > Rodentia > Dipodidae > Dipus > Dipus sagitta. Next base: position 60,386,114 of record CM070778.1, read on the forward strand.
GATGGAGATTTAGGAATTAACGTCTCCTGGAGGCAGTGTATTGTTGGGGATGGGCTTATGGGTGTTATAGCCAGTTTCCCCTTGCCAGTGTTTGGCACACTCTCCTGTTCCTGTTGTCTACCTGATGTTGGCCAGGGGGTGATGTCCACCCTCTGCTCATGCCATCATTTTCCCTGCCATTGTGGAGCTTCCCCTCGAGCCTGTAAGCCAAAATAAACCTCTTTTTTCCCAGAAGCTGCTCTTGGTTGGGTGATTTCTGTCAGCAATGAGAACCTGACTGCAACAGCTCTGTTGGTAAAACAGCTCTGTGCAAGGATGAAGACCTGAGTTCAATCCTTAGAACCCATGTAAAAGTGAGGCTTGTTGGTCACAGCCAATCTATCTTAATTGGTGAGCTCTAGGCCAATGAGAGACTCCGTCTCCAAAACGGTAGGCAGTGTTCCTGAGGAATGATACCCAAGACTGTCTTCTGGCTTCCACACACATGTCCCCCTTCCCCCGCCACACCACAGGGAACTTAGAGAATTTTCATAAGACTCCTCTTTTTTGCAGCTAAACAGCAAAAACAACAAAAACCAACTACATACATAATTTTAAACAAAATGATATATACTTATTGTAAAACATTTAAGTGATAGTCAAGCACAAAGAAGTACATTATTAAAATCTTAATAATGCCTTAATATTCCTGCCACCAGAGCTATCCATTATTACCATTTGCTGAGCATCTGTAGCTTAGTCTCTCACCCAGATAGAGCCATGCGTAAATGAGAGCACTCTGTTCACACCCCCTTTGTAATAAAGAGTTCAATTTGATTTTCCTTGCATTTATCCAATGACAACAAAACAAAATAAAAAACCCAAGTGGCTTAAAAGGAATTGCTTAAGTGTAGAGAGATATTTACTTTCTAGAAGAGATAGAATTGTTATGAGTTCTCTAAAGATGCAGAAAAAGATTATTATAAAAAAAAAAAGAACCAAGCCAGGCATGGTGGCACATACCTATAACCCTAGCACCTAGAGAATGGAGGTAGGAGGATCAGGAATTCAAGGTCATCCTCAGTTAGCTAGCATGTTCGAGGCCAGCCTGGGGTACATGAAGCTCTGTTTTAAAAAACAAAACCAGAACAAATAAACAAAAGAAACAAACCTTTGAGGGTACAGATGACTAGTAAATGAATTATTTCAGCTCTCTATATTGTGGCTGGCTCCCCGGTTTGAAATAGGAAAGCCAGGTATTTTGGAGAGAAGGCCGTGCAGCCTGTGGGCCTGACCCCTCAGAGCGTGCTTCCTTAGAGGGGAGCTGCTGCTCTCAGAACAGGAAGCTGAGGCAGTGCCTTTGTCTCCCCAGCTGTGTGCAGGGAGCCCTCCAGACAGCCTGGGCTCCGTTACACAAGGAAACCATGCTGAGCCTATCTTGGGTTTGTGAGCAAATGACATGGGTCGAGCTGATTTGATTTGGCAGTGGGACCAAGAAGTTTCTGAAATGTCAGATGTTAATATGATGGCTGGCTGACTCTACATGGGAAGCCAGAAGTGGGGGGTGCCTGGCCAGGCGGTGGCATCTGTTGTAGAGGAGGAATGTGGGAGAAAGGGAGGAAAGGGAGAAGAGGCCAGGGGAGCAAGGAGGCAAGGAGGGAAGGAAGGTGGGAGGAGGAGAGGAGCAGGAAGAGGGAGCAGGGGAGGGGAGGTGGAGGCAGGCTTGCCCCATCAAGGACAACAGGCTGCAGGTCTGGGCTGAATTTACCTCAGACAGGTTTGGGCCAACAAAGTGTTAAGAAACATTTTCAGGGTTGGGGAGATGGATCAGTGCTGGTCTTGCAAGAATGAGAACTTGCTCTCCAGAACCCACATAAAAAGTTGGTCATGGGGTTTTTGCCTGTAATCCCAGAGTTGGGGAGATGGAGACAGGAGGATCCCTGGGCCTCACTGGCCAGCCAGTCTAGCCTAATTGGTGAGCTGTAGGCCAGTGAAAGATACTGTTTCAGAAAGCGATGGAAGATAAGACTATCTTTGGAGCATTTTTTTTCATTTTTTAAAGATTGAGGGGTACACTAATAAATGAGAGAAATTAGAGGTAATTTATATTTTATATGCAGATTTCAAGACATTTGCTGATTTTGTAGTTTCATGTGATTAGTTTCCAAAGGTTATAGATAATTTAAAAAATCAGAAATGTCACCTTTTTAAGAACTGCATGTTTTTAAAATTTATTTATTTATTTATTTATTTATTCATTTATTTATTTATTTAAGAGCGACAGAGAGAAGGAGGCAGAGAGAGAGAGAGAGAGAGAGAGAGAGGGAGAGAATGGGCACGCCAGAGCTTCCAGCCTCTGTAAACGAACTCCAGATGCGTGCGCCCCCTTGTGCATCTGGCTAACGTGGGTCCTGGGGAATTGAGCCTCGAACCGGGGTCCTTAGGCTTCATAGGCAAGCGCTTAACCGCTAAGCCATCTCTCCAGCCCTGCATGTTTTTTAGACACACCTATTAGCGTATTAAGAAGGAAGCAAAAAGTAATTGTCTATTTAAAAAATGTTTTATTTATTTGTATTTATTTGCAAGCAGTTACTTGACTAACTTTACTCCCTCATGGCTTAAACTTGGCTCTCTCAGGAACAGCCTTTCATAGAGAGGGAGTATTGTATTGAGAAGAAAATGGTACTAGACAATTGACTAAAAGTAAATTTAGAGAAACTTAAACCTTAGCAAGACCCTATCTTGAAAAACAAACAAACAAACAAACAAACAAAAACAAGAAAAAGAAAAGGCTGGAGTGATGACTTAAATGGTTAAGGCACTTGCCTGGAGTTTGTTTGCAGTGGCTGGAGGCCCTGGTGCACCCATTCTCACTTTCTCTGCCTCTTTCTCTCTCTATCAAATACATAAAAATGTTTTAGAAATTTAAAAAAAGGAGGATTTCCATGAGTTTGAGGCCACCCTGAGACTACGAAGTGAGTTCCAGGTCAGCCTGGGCTAGAGTGAAACCCTGCCTGGGAAAAACAAAACAAAACAAACAAACAAACAAACAAAAAAAAAAAAAGAAAAAAAAAGTAGAAAGAAAAGAAAAGAAAAAGAAAAAGAGGTGGATGGCACATGAGAAGAATAGCACCGAGGTTTTCCTCCAGCCTCCATACATACCCCTGTATGAGTAGACACACATACACTCACGCACATACACACACTCCCCAGGTCTTTTTTTTTGAGGCAAGCCCAACAGATTGGCCTTTTTTTTTTTTTTTTTTTTTAAGAGAGAGAGAGAGGGAGGGAGAGAATTGGTGTCCTCCATATGCATGTGCCACCTTTTGTTCATGTGTGACCTTGTGCATCGGCTTATGTGGGATCTGGAGAGTCAAACATGGGTCCTTAGGCTTTGTAGGCAAGCACCTTCTTTTTTAAAAAAAATTTTTATTTATTTATTTATTGGAGAGACTGAGAGAAATAGGCAGAAAGAGAGAGAGAGAGAGAGAGAGAGAGACAGAGAGAGAGAGAGACAGAGAGAAAGAGAGTGTGGGTGTGGGTGGGTGTGCCAGGGCCTCCAGCCACGGCAAACAAACTCCAGATGCGTGTGTCACTTTGTGCATCTGTCTTATGTCCCTGCTGGGATCCAACCTGGTCCTTAGGCTTTGCAGGCAAGCACCTTAACTGTTAAGCCATCTCTCCAACCGTGGCAAATACCTTCTTAACCGCTAAGCCGTCTCTCCAGCCCCACAGTTCATTTTAATACTGTTTATAGGCATGTGCTTTCCAGTCCTTTGCAATATGTCCTACTGTGTGTTTCTGGAGCTTTCTTCCCAGGTATGACCTGACCTTCAAAGTGACCAGAACTACATCTCACCTCAGATGATGAGAGGGTCAGATGATTCAGAGAATCAGGCTGGGTTCACTCATGGCTTCATCCCCCTGGATGTCCAGATGGGACTCAGGACTGTCCTTTTATGTGTCCCTTGCATCACCAGCACGTCAGGACCCTGGGAGATAGGAGGCAGCTGCTGGGCTCAGTTATGGTAGGCCTCATGTTTGGTAGCTCCTGGCTTAATTGTGTAATATGGTCTGTAGGACTTGAGGGCATAACAGCTACGGGTACACCAGGGTCTTCAGCCACTGCAACGAATTCCAGATGTATGTGCCACTATCTATCGGGCTTTACGTGGGTACTGTGGAATCAAGCTTGGGTTTTTAGGCTTTACGGGAAAGTGTCTTAACCATCTTTCCAGTCCGAGAATATCTTTTTTTAAAGTCAGGATATCCTAAGATAGTGACTTCCCTGTCATACCTGAAGACAGGATTGACTTGGGAGTCCACTGGGGCAACTTCCAGGCCACCTAGCTTCCAAGTCCCTCAAGCATCAGTGTAGCAAAGCAGGTCAGGAGCTGACGTCTGTTCTCAGGAGCAGGAAGGTGGTCTGCAAACCCTGGGCGGGTCCAGTAGGCCCTGGGCTGGGGCAGGGTTAAGGAGCCTTGTCACAGAACACAGACGCCTGAGGTTCGTGCTGGTGACAGAGGTGGAAGCTGGGAGGCCAGGCCTTGCTGCTGTGCATGGCACTACCTCCCACTGGCAAGTCTCAAACCTCGTTGGCACAGTGTGTCTCTCTAGGGACAGTTTGGGTTGCTTGCCTTGTGAACGCTGGGTCTAGGGGCAGTCAGGAATCTGTACTTAACTTCTTGAGGAGTAGCCCGGAGCTTTGGGAGAGAAATCAGAGTCAAGTTCACTCCACACTGGGTACATGTCACATAGCATTTTCAGGTTAAAATTTTTGTTTGTTTGTTGTGGCCAGGCATGATGATGCATGCCTTTTAATCCCAGCACTCAGGAGGCAGAGATGGATCACTATGAGTTCAAGACCAGCCTGTGACTACAAAGAGATTTACAGGACAGCCTGGGCTATAGTGAAATTCTACCTTGAAAAACCAAAAAAAAATTTTAAATGTATTTATTTATTTATTTGCAAGGAGTGAGAGAGGAGAGGAGAGAGACAGACAGAAAGGGCACACCAGGACTTCTAGCCACTGCAAACAAACTCCGGATACATGCGCCACTTTGTGCATCTGGCTTTACATAGGTACTGGGGAATCAAACTCATGTTAGGTTTTGCAGGCAAGTGCCTTAAACACTAAGTCATCTCTCCAGCTCCCCCAACTTTTTTTGAGGCAGGTTTTTTTTGTGTGTGTGTGTGCGTGTGTGTGTTGCCTAGAGTGGTCTAGAACCTTGACCTCCTGATGTGCCACCTCCAGAGTGCTGAGACTATAGGCATGTACCACCACGCCTGGCTTGACGTTTTGAGTAGCAGCGAAAAGTTTTTAGTCAAAGACATGCTACTGAAATGTCAGATTGCTCTTTTCTCATTGAGCCAGACTGGATGTACCTGTCAGGAAGTCTCTGTTAATTGCTTATGGCTGCTGTGAACAAATGGCCACAGACTTGGACTTAAGACAATATAGATTTTTCTGTGGATCCAGAAATCTGAATTGGCTCTTTTTCCTTCCCCTCCTCTCCTCCCCTCCCTTCCCCTTCCTCTTCCTCTTCCCCTTCCCTTTCCTTCCCCTCCCTCCATCTATTTATTGATTTATTTTAAATATTTTTTATTGACAACTTCCATAATTGTAAACAATATCCTAAGGTAATTCCCTACCTCCCCCCACTTTCCCCTTTGAAACTTCACTCTCCATCATGTCTCCTCCTCCTCTCAAATAGTCTCTCTTTTATTTTGATGTCATGATCTTTTCTTCCTATTATGATGGTCTTGTGTAGGTAGTGTCAGGCACTGTGAGGTTATGGATATCCAGGCCATTTTGTGTCTGGAGGAGCATGTTATAAGGAGTCCTACCCTTCCTTTGGCTCTTACATTCTTTCTACCACCTCTTCTGCAATGGACCCTGAGCCATGGGAGGTGTGATTGAGATATTTCAGTGCTGAGCACTCCTCTGTCACTTCTTCTCAGCACCATGGTGCCTTCTGAGTCATCCCAAGGTCACTGCCGTCTAAAAAGAGAAGGATCTCTACCAAAAGTGAGAGTAGCATTAATATATGGGTATGAACATTAAGAGGAGTGCTTACTGGGCAGTTTGGTGAGCATGGTATATACTTTTAGCCAGACAGCAGCAGATGTTACACTCCTAGGGCTCATGACCACCTCTGTTGTAGGTTTTCAGTATCAGGGATGTATTCGCTCCCATGGAGCAGGCCGTCAGTCCAATTAGAGGGCAGTTGGTTTTCCCCATAACAGACGTGCTACTGTTACACCCGTTGGCTCATTTGGCCTGGCTGGTGAAATATGAGACTTGCATTGTCCACTGTTGGGTATCTTCACTGGTGATTTCTCTCTCTCCCATTGAACTGCATGCAGCAGGGCTTTTTCCAGCTTTCTGTCGGCTGGTCTACGTAGAGGAGGTTTTCAGCTCAGTTCCAGCAAGGTTTTCAGTGACCTTGCAGCCCAAGTATGTGGAGTCTTCAGCAATAGGGTCTTACCATCTATTTCTGGTGGGAAACCAAGGGCCTCAGCAATGGCCTGTAATGTTTGGGGGCATCAGGGACCTCCCTGGCCAACAACTCACTGGAAGGTATCCCATCCCTGGCACTGAAAATTTTCTAGTAACAATCTATGGCTCCTGTGTGTTCCATTGTCAAAAAAGTAGGTTTCCATATGACTTATTTATATCCTCTCGGATTTTGATTAGCCTTCCGTCCATCTTTCCTTTACTCAATCTCTTCCCCTGACCTCACTTAGGCCTTTTCACCTCCATTAATCTGTTCTTCTACTTACATATATACAATACCATCCTATTAGGTCCCCCCTCCCTTTCTATTCCCTTTCTATTTCCTTTCTAGCTTACTGGCCTGTGCTATTGAGTTTTCTTCCTACTCACCCAGAAGTCCAGTTGTTTGTAGCTAGGATCCACATATGAGAGAGAACATGCGACGCTTGGCTTTCTGGGCCTGGGTTACCTCACTTAGTATAATCCTTTCCAGAGCCATCCATTTTCTTGCAAATTTCATAACTTCATTTCCTCCATTTATTTATAAACAGAGAGAGATAGAAGAGAAACAGAGAGAATGGATGCTCCAGGACTTCCAGCTGCTATAAATGAACTCCAGATACATGTGCCACTTTGTGCATCTGGCTTTACGTGGGTACTAGGGAATTAAACCCTTGTTAGGCTTTGCAGGCAAGGGTCTTAACTTCTAAGCCAGCTCTTCAGCCCTTGAATTAGATCTCGTTGGGTAAAATCAAGATAACTGGCAAGGCTGTCTTTCTCCAGTGCTGCAGGGGAGGATCGCTTCCTTTTTACAGCTTCTAGAAGGCCACCTGTTTCACTTGCAGCTGGCCTCCTGTGCCTGTCTTCAGGACCAGTGACTCTGAGTCAAACCCTGCTTATGCTGTCACCCCTCTGGTTGTCTTTTTTTCTGCTATCTTGTGATGAAACGAGCTCTTCTGATGACACAGGGCCCACCTGGGTCATCTAGATACTCTTCCCATCTCAGAGTCAGCTGTAGGCATCCTTAATTCTGTCTGCAATTGTAATCCCTATCCTGGGTAACCTCATGCATGCACAGCTTCAGGGCAGGACAAGGGCATCGTTGGTGGGGCTGATGGGTCATTATTCTGCCATCACAGGGTCAGGTCCCCCTCAGTTCAGTGGTGGGGACTGGGCTTTGTTCAAATGTGGCTTCCTCATGTGTAAATGGGGAACTTATCTGCTGAGGAATTTGTGGGGCTCCGTAGTTCCTTGACTGAGATCCACCATCCAGATTTCTTTATTGAAAACCTGATTGTACAACCACGAAGTCAGAGGAATGCAGAGTGTCCCTGCACTTTCCGGCACGGACGAGACCACTCATCGCTCCTTTTGTCAGTTCAAAGTTGAGACATGGCCTAATTTCATAACCTCCAGTTTGCAACTTATAGATCCTACGTGGAAACGTAATGGAAAAAAAGACACATGTGGGCTTCATTGACTTAGCCAAAGGGACTTGTCCAGTTCCTCTCTCTCTCTCTCTGTGTGTGTGTGTTTTGAGGTAGTAGCCCAAGCTGACTTGGAATTCACTATGTGGTCTCAGGCTTAACAGTGATCCTCCTACCTTTGCCTCCTGAGTGCTGGGATTAAAGGCGTGTGCCACCATACCTAGCTGGATTATTTTTTTGTTTTTTTTTTGAGGTAGGGTCTCAGTCTAGCCCAGGCTGACCTAGAATTCAGTCTGTATTCTCAGGGTGGCCTCAAACTCATGGCAATTCTCCTACCTCTGCCTCCCGAGTGCTGGAATTAAAGGCGTGCGCCACCATGCCAGGTGGTCCCTTGATACTTTTCGAGAAAGGGTCTTGCTGTGTTAATGAGGCTGACCTGGAACTTTCTATGTAGCCCAGGCTCATGATTTTCCTACCTTAGCTTTCCAAGTGCTGGGATTATACACATGTACCATTATGCCTCCGTCTTTGTTCAATGTTTTTATTTTCTTTTTTTATTTTTTTTCAAGGTAGGATCTCACTCTAGCCCAGGATGTCCTGGAACGCTCTCTATAGTCCCAGGCTAGTCTGGAATTCTCACAATGATCCTTCTCCTTCTGCCTCTGCCTCCCAAGTGCTGCGATTAAAAGTGTGCACCACTATGCCTGTTTTGTCCAGTCCAATCTTTTTATTTTTATTTATTTATTTTTTCAAGGCAGGGTCTCACTCTAGCCCAGCCTAACCTGGAATTCACTCTGTAGTCTCAGGGTGGCTTCAAACTCACAGAAATCCTCTTACCTCTGCCTTCTGAGTGCTGGGATTAAAAGTGTGTGCCACCATACTGAGATATCCAATCTTTTCTTGAAAGTGTCACTGCTTACTTCCAGTCACACATTGACATCTTCGTCTGATCTTACCTGCATCTTTCTTTTCTTTTCCTTTTTTTTTTTTTAAAGGTAGGCTCTCACTCTAGTCCAGGCTGACCTGGAATTCACAATGTATTCTCAGGGTGTTCTTGAACTCAAGGTGATCCTTCTACCTCTGCCTCCCAAGTGCTGGAATTAAAGGCGTACACCACTACATCCAGCTTAACTTTTTAAATTTTTATTTATTTGAGAGAGAGAGAAAGAGACAAAGAGAGAAAGAAGTGGAGAGAGAGAAAGAAAGAGAGAGAGAGAAAACAGGTCATCAGGGCCTTCAGCCACTGTGAACAAACCTGGATGCATGTGCCACCTTGGGCATCTGGCTTATGTGGGTTCTGGGGAATTGAACGTGGGTCCTTTGGCTTTGCAGGCAAACAATTCAATCACTAAACCATCTCTTCAGTCCTCAGCTGCATCTTTCTTGCTGCCGTGACAGACTGTTGACTCTCAGTTTGCCCGCTGAGGAAATAGCAAAGCTGTTCACAGGTGGACAATGACCACTAATCCCCGTGATCTTCTTCTGTCATGTTTTAACCATGCTACCATTTTGGTTCCAAGGACAGGGGCCACCTTGTCCCTGTTGGACTGGACTGGACTGGACATCTGCGGTGAAGTGTGTGAGTCTGGGGACATCGGGCTGAGGGTGGGAAGAGAGGGAACTCTTCATTCTGCTCAGACTGGCTGTGCTTAGATAACCCTCCCCAGGTGACCTGCCTGGCATGAAAAGTCCCCCTCCTGGTTCCCCAGGTCAGATAGCGTTGCTTGGCTACAAGAGGCTCTGCCAGGGAGAGAAAACAGGCACACATGTTTAAAATTCAATATCAAGGCCTGGCAAACACTCCAGCAGGGCCTTCCAGCCCACCAATCGTTTTCAGTTCCCCTCTGTGCGGGTGGGGATTTGCACCAAACCCAGATGGTCTCTTCTGGGAATTGCCCATCAGCTGCTGTGAGGCGCAGGGTGGGGGTGGGCCAGTCATATCCTTGGCCTCATGAGGACTGTCACCTCAGTCAATCTGAGCAGACTCCCTTGTGCCCTGAGCTGGCCTGGGCTCGCAAACAGACGGAGCTTTAAGAACAGGGCCTCTAGGGGTGTCTTGTTCAGACTCCCGCGGCCTTGCGCTGCGGAGAAGCGGCTGTGCAGAGCCCTGTGCTGTGGAAGGTGTGCACATGGTGTCCAGCACGGGTGAGGTGAGCGATGAAACATCTTTTGAAAGGAAGGCAGAACTTTTCTAATCAGGCCATTCAGAGAGGCACTCTGTTCCAGGTCCCACAAAGACCCTTAGTAGTGTAGCCTTGGCCTGCTGAACAGAAACTTGCTAAGCTGGTTGAATCTTGATGACAGCAGATGGTGTTCCAAGTGTGACATGGCTGGCTCCCAGAAGCCTTATTTCCTCCTGAGGTAGAACAGGGGCTCTGGTAGCAGGGGTCCTAATGGGCAGTCAGGGGAGGTGAGCAGACCTACTCCTTTTGTACGATGGGAAGGTAGGCCAGCTCTCCTTGCCTGGAGGTGCACATGGCTGCTTGGGGCATCTCACAGGGTACTTAGTGGGATGTGGCCCTTCTTGGCAGGGAGGGATCATTTGACATCAGCATGGGACCTCTAGAGCAGGCCAGGGGGATTGTTCTCCCTGCGTGGGTTTCTGGTATTCTTCTCTTCTGTAGCACAGCTCCACCCCCCCCCTCGCTCCAGGCTTAGCTAGGATGCTGCCCACCCTAGGAAGCCTTCCATGCTAGGTGGAGGCTTCCACACTTTGCACTTTGGGGTGCTAGTCTGATCCCTTCATCTGCTTGCAAGGTAAAGTTCTGGGAACATACACAGCAGACTAGGTTCCTGCCCTCAGGCAGCATGCCTTTAGGTGAGAGACACTGAGTCAGAAACCAGCACCATTACTCAAACTCCGCCAGGTGTTCTGATGGAGAGACAAGTATGGTATTTTAGCGCTCGTGACATCCAGGATGGGAGGGAGAAGTGGCCTTCCAAAGGGGGTGGGCATAGGAAGACCCCTGAAGGAGGTGGCAGGTAAGTTGTTCCCTGAAGGATGGGGGCTGTGTGTGTGAAGGGCGGGGAGTGAGCGTGCTTGGGCTCTGGAAATAATAAGGGCCAAGTCACCTGGGCAGGGCTGAGTTTTTACCTTGGGAACAGAAAGGAGGCCCGTGTGGCTGCAGTGGCATGGACAATGGGATAATCCTGAGGCAGAACGCATGGCCTATATGAAACCTGGGAGGGCGCTTGGATTTTAACTAGCAGTGTGAAGTGATTTATACCTGGTGGCCATGTGGACTGGCAGACATGAGAGGAGGGAGGCCCAGTGAGAGGCTGCTGCTGGAGCCAGGGGCCTTGCATCTGGGTGGACAGAGGAGATGGTGAGAATGGGTGGAGGGAGTTTGTGAGAGAGGTCAAGACAACAGGATAGGGTAATGGATCCGATGTGGCAGGAGAGGGAGAGGAGGAAACTAGATGTCCAGCCATCCGGGACTGGGCTTGACCCAGGGGGTGGTTTTTTGGTCCCATTTTTATGCTCAAATGGAGATGCTTTTAGAGGGGCAGATCCAAGGAGGACATACCTTTTATTTTTATTTATTTATTTATTTGAGAGCGACAGAGAGAGAGAGAGAGAGAGAGAGAGAGAGAGAGAGAGAGAGAATGAGGCAGAGAGAAGGAGAGAGAGAATGGTCGAGCCAGGGCTTCCAGCCACTGCAAACGGACTCCAGACACGTGCGCCCCTTTGTGCAACTGGTTAACGTGGGTCCTGGGGAATTGAGCCTTGAACCAGGGTCCATAGGCTTCACAGGCAAGCGCTTAATCACTAAGCCATCTCCCCAGCCCCGAGGACATACCTTTTGAGTTGCTGGTGAGACAGTGAAGTGGAAATATTAAACTTTCATCTGGAGATGCTCATGTCGGGCTCCAAGGAAAGGTCACAGTTGGAGGCACCCATGTAGGGATGGTATCAAGTCCCTGGGAATGGATGGGTCGCTTGGCTAGGGCCGTGTGGATACAGGTGACAGGTCACTTACGGGGATCTGTTTTTAGAGGTCATAGAGAAGAGGTGAAGGTGGCAAGGAGGTCTGAAGGAAGGACAACAAGGAAGGCAACACAAGGAGGGGGTGGTGCTGAGAGAAGATGAAGACCAAAGTGCTTCTGGGATTTGGCAACATGGAGGTCATTGGCGACCTTGATGAATGCAGTTGCAGGGACCTCATCACTGAGGTGGGGTGGTGTGCAGAATTTCATGGAGCTGAGCAGGCGGGCAAGCCATTAGAAGCCCGAGACTCCATTCACTGCAGCAGAAAGAGGGTCCCCTATCTGTGTAAGGCGGCCAGGCTCCAGGCCGTCACCATCCTCCCACAGCCTCTGTGGCTGCCTTGCTTGCTTGCTGCCGTACACTGTTTCTCAGAAGTTGTCAACCCACATTGCTTGCTGGTTACAGAATGCCTTGCTCTTCAGGCTGTGCTATGTGCCCTGCTAAGCCCGAAGTCCGGGGTCACTCCTCCAGCATCCTGTCCTCCAATCATGTCACGATTTCATGTCCCTCGTCCTTTCACACTGGTTATTCACAGGGCGTCAGTTCACCCTTCCCTTTGGTCAACCATGTGGCTAATGGCCCTCCCAATTTAGTGAAAATGTCTGGACACGGTGAGATAAGAGGCTTGAAAATTCAAGGCCAGTCTGGGCTATGGAGTGAGACTTATTTCAAAAAAATACCAAATGAGCAAACAGAAAACAATCTAGTGAAATCAGTCTGTGCCTTGGAGCCAGCACACCTGCCCTTTGGGGAGCTGAGAGCCCCGAAGCACTTCTGGGACTGTGGGAGGCCGGGTCTGTGCGCTCTCTGGACCTCGCTCACTCACTCACCATCCTGGGAGCTGACCTGGAGCTCCGGGGCACCAGCTGCGGGCCTGCTTCTCCCTCCCACCCACTACCCGTGACACCCCTTGTGGCCAACACCATCAATGCCAGATGTTAGCCTGTGGCTGGGGCAGAGTGGGGAGGGATGACAAGCCCACTGTGCCAGATGGGAAGACCCACCATGCCCACTGCCAGCCTCACTGGCAGGAGACCCTGGAGACCACTGGAGCCAGGAATTACAGCAGCTTCCTCTCTCTGAACAAGGGCTTCTGGAGGGCCTGTCATTCCCTGCTTTGCAGGCTGGTCAGTTGTTTCAGTCTTGCTTTCAGCTTGAGTCCCAGGTCTGCAAGGTGGCCTGATCCCCCGGGGATTGGGGCCAGGGTCACTTCCAGCACACGCGCTGCATGCTTCGATTGCTTTAGGTAGCAAGGCACGGGGCTCATGGGCAGAAGGCCAGGAGTCTCCCTTGTTGTCTGTGTGCTTTTGAGTCAGGGACTGCTGGGCGTACAAATTGGAACCAATCACACATGATGGCTGTTTATGACAGGAGGGCATGTGCAGCTGGTCTCTTTCCTTTCGGGGCCCATAAACCTCATGAGGACCATGCATGTTTGAGATGAGCAAGTGTTTGTGTGTGTATGTGTGTGTGTGAGTGTTTGTAACAGGGAGGAGGATAAGTGAGGCTGGGGCAGATGTGAATGCAAATGTTTTGTGTAGCTCTTTGTTGTGCCATCCCTGTGTCTGGGGTGTCTGGGGTGTCTGGGGGTAGATATTGTAATGTATTTGCTACCAAATCATTTCCCCAAGCAGGACAGCTGGGCCTGGGATGGCCAGTCAGTGTTACTGTCATAAGCCTAGTTGGGGTCTCTATTTGCCCCAGCACTACGTTCATCAGCCCCAGCTGGCGAAGCGGGGAGGGGCAATCGTGTTATTTGACATATGGTTTATGGAGAAGAGAGCTGTTTAGCGTCAAAGTCCTCATGTGCTGTACATGTATAATTAGGCCGTTGGTGCTTGGGGAGGGAAGCACTTATTTAAGTAATCATTAACTAGAAGATGGAGAAGGAAAGGAACATGTAATTTGCAAATGTCCCCACTTTCCTGCAGATTAACCTGAAATGAAACTCCAAGCTGCCTCTCAGTCTTCCCCTGCTGTCACCCTGTGGTAAGGAAGGTCGGGGGTCTTTTAGGGGCAGCCCTGCGTAGATGACGTGGATCACATCTCTCACCATGATTCCCCTCCCCTGCTCCCTAGTTACCAGTTTCTTAGGAGTTCCTTTCTGATAACCCTGTGGCACCCAAATACTGATGTATTCACTTCTCGACCAAGAATATTTTTAAGGACCTGCTGTGTGCTCAGCAAGAGACAAGCTTCAGTGAAATCCCAGGGATCTATTGTCCTAGGGGGAGGAGGCTGTTTATAGGAAGAGCCCAGGTGACTGAAATGCTGCTTCAGCTTATCTTTTTTTGTTGTTGTTTTTAGGGTAGAGTCTCACTCTAGCCCAGGCTGATCTAGTCCTCACTGTCTCAGGCTGGCCTCAAACTCACAGCGATCCTCCTACCTCTGTCTCCTCCTATCAGGGCTGTGATTAAAGGTGTGTGCCACCATGCCCAGCTCAGCTCATCTTTAAACCTTCATTTGACACTACCAGTGCTGGCATGGGCAGGGGGTAAGGTGTTTTGTGTTTCACCTTAAAGAAGAAGGACGGTTCTGGAGCAGCAAAGTCCCAGGACAACACTGGCTGCTGCTGGTGATAGGGCACCAAACTATCCCTCAGAGGACAACCGTAGCCCCCATGGGGAAGTGTCCAACTGCATACCTCACAATAAGTGTGGAAAGTGAGGCACGGAGAAAGAAGAGGCCCGTCGGGAAGGTTGTGGGTGGGTGGTATGTCTGGGAATTTGGCACCTGTTTCCAGAACAGTGTGAAGTTGCATCCTTTGACTGGGTTTTCCCCAAGCAGCCCTGGCAGTGAGGCGGGTAGTGGAATATTGTATTGTGGAGACCAGTCCACTGAGCTGGGGACACACCAAGTTACTGGCAGGACTTGGGCGCCCTCCCTGGGGTAGCTGAGTTCACAGTTCCCTGAGATGATGCAGGAGTTAGTCTGCAGGGGAAGGGAGATGGAAGGGAGCTCGGGCAGGGGTCAGCATCCGAGGTGGAGATGGGAGAAGGTGCTGTGGGGCTGGTTACAGGTGCCATATCCGGCCTGTGATGAGTTCTTGCTGGATGGAAAGGCCCAGAAGCCGCTTTACCTCCTTGCTCCCTGGGCACAAGTCCAGGTTAGCTCTGGGAACAAGGCTGATGGATACGGGGCTCTCCAGCACGCGGGGCTCCAAACTTACCTGAGGAAGATGAGGGGCAGTGGCCGAAGCTTCTGCTGGTGAGTTCTTAACCCAGTGTCCAGGTGTGCACCATAGCCAGCTGAGCTCAAAGCTCCAGGAGGGCTGGGGAGATGGCCTAGCTGTTAAAGGCATTTGCTTGCAAAACCTGTTGGCCTAGGTTCGATTCCCCAGTACCCGTATAACCCCCCCCCCACAAGCATCTGGAGTTTGTTGGCAGCGGCTAGTGTGCCCATACTCTCTTTCACCCTCTGTCTCTTTTTCAAATAAATTAATAAAAATAATTTTTTTAAAAGAAAAGAGACAGGATAGGAAGAGTAATGAGTGATGTGTAGAGCTGGAAGATGCCGTGGATTGTGCACAACCTTGTCTGGGGAGCAGAGACCGCTGCAGAGTCATAGAGGAGGCAAGCATACCTCCAGCATGACTAATCTCACTGTACCAGGGCCAGCCAGGGGACAACTGTGGTCTAGGGGTAAGGAAGCTTGGAAGGAAGTAGAGATTTTGGGGGGTCATCCTTGGCTGTCCCTTTCAGCCCTGTGGGTCCTCTGCCCTTCAGGAAGAGGCACATGAGGAAGCCTTATCAGCTCCTGTGGCCACTGTGAGACCAAAGCCCACCCACCTGGCCTCAGCTTCCTGCCTCCGGGCCTTTGCTCAGGCTCTGCTTTCTGGAAACACTGAATCTGCCAGTTGAGCCAGTCACAGGCCCAACTGAGTTTGTCTCAAATAACCTGGTGAGATTTCCACTTATTTTTTTTACCCCCCCCCCTCCCTGGTATGTTCAGACCTGAAGCTGAGTCCCATTTTGTGGAAAAGACTGGATCAAGGCCAGGGCCCAGAGAATCTCCACGGGATAGATGCCTGTACCTCGGGCAGCACCGCACAGCTTGGGAGCTGGAGTCCAGTTGTGTCTGGGAAGAGGGGCTGATTGTCCCAGGGCAGTTTTGCTCTTACTGTGCCCTTTGTACGTACCTGCGAGCTTCTCAGATACCTCCTGGCAGTGTCTGCAGTAGATGAGTCATCCATCCATCCGTCCACCATCCTCATGAATGTTGAGATATATATGCTGTTACAAAAATGCCTTTTTTTTTTTTTATAAAGAAAAGTCTTATTTTGGATCACGTTTATGGAGGTCCAAGGAAGGCAAGCTCTCATCTGGTGATGGAGTTGCTGACAGAATCCCAAGGCATTATGGGGCAAAAGATAGGGAGCACATGTGTGTCTCTTCTGGTCCCTCTCTTCCTTTAAAGCCACCAGTATTCAGTCACGGGCTCTACCCTGATGCTCTTATCATATCCCCATTAGCTCCCAAAGACCCTACCTCTCAGTACTTCACAGTGGGGAATCAGATGTGAAGGCATGAGCCCTGGGGCGCACACCCTGACCATATCCATACCTGACAGGGACCATTGTCCATCTTCATTTTCATCCTGTTTCTAGTTTAGGCTGGTGCAGTGCTATACAGCCTCAAACCACTTTCTCTAACTTCTTCTGGTTCTCATAGCTACCCCATGTGAAAACGATTATTTCTCCACTTTACAGATGAGAAAATTGAGGCTTAGCGAGATATATGAAGCTTTCCCCTTAACCAGCTGGTAAGACACAAACCCATCTTGCGCATTTCAATCCAGTGTTCTTTACACAATACTAGGAAATAATTACTGAGTACAAATAATTACTGAGTAACTGCTACTGTGTTTCATAGCTTCAGAGATACATCTCCCTGCTTCATTTAGCCACTGTGAGATCAAGAGTGTTTCACACTCAATAGCATGCCATAGCTCGCTTTATTAGTGGGGCATAAAAGAATGCCCATCTTACAATGGATACTGTTTTAGACTTGAGATAACCTAGTGTGTATATAACTCTGGTGTGTGTAGGCACAGCTTCTGCCCACCGGGGGTTTCTAGTTTAGAGAAAGGATCAGACCTAGCCACTAACTGTACATAATATGATACCTGTCCAAACCTGTGTCAAGTGCTGTGGGAACTGGAGCTGCGGGTTTCAGCAAGGCTTTAAGGGCTAGAGGTATATCTCAGTGACACTACGCATGCATGAGGCTCTAGGAGAGGGAGGGAGAAGGAAGAGAGAAACCTGTTCTACTGAGACAGGATGGTGGGAGTTAAACCCTGAGATTCCTGTTCTCTTTATCAGCCAGCTTTTTGCAGCAAATCCAAGCTACCAATGTAATGTGCTGGTATAAACTTGAACCTTGAAAGCTGGCTGCGATGTGCATTACAGCCTGTTGGTCTATTTCTTTACTTCTCAGCCTCCAGCCTCAGTTTCTTTATGTGCACAGTGGGCCTGACAAGAGCTCTTGCTACACTGGTGGCCGGCCATGAAGGTCAGGTACAAGACGTGTGTGAAGTGTTCGGTCAGGGTCTGGCACTTAGCCACAGTGAGAGCTTAGTAAATGTCAACACTTCCCCAAAATTCGTCCTATGAATTCAGTAGCTGTAGAGCCAGCGGGCATTTATTGATGACTACTGTCCCATGCAGTGGGTACATCTGCATTTGTCATCTCAGATCATTCTCAGAAACACCCGGGGTGTGGCATGGGGTTCATTATTCCAATTTACTGGGGGGAGAAAATGAGGCCCAAGGTCCCAGGGCTGGCTGGTAGATGCATGGTGGCTTGGATGCCAGTCTGTCTGACTGTCAGTGGGCCCTCTTTTCCTTGGACCACAGCTACTGGGGCAAATCTGAGGCAGGAAAGGAAGTTCTGCTGATCCAGGGCACTGTGGCCTTGCACGCGGCTTCTTCACTGGACCAGTGCTGCTGTGTGTCCTGAATGACAGCACTGGGGATGAGAAGGAAGAGGGGTCTTCTCAGAGTCAGCCGAGGCTCATCTGGCAGAGGAGAAGCTAGCATGGAGATTACTCTCCTCTTCCACCTCTGCTTCCATGGCCGGGGGATAGTTGTACTTCGCAAGAAGAACTGCTGTGTTCCTGGCTCTCACTCTTCTCTGCTTGGTTTTCCTTGGGGCTGAGGGCTGCTTTGGCCAGTGAGGAGTGTCCTTTCTGCCCTTCCTGCCTTCAGAGCTTGACACAAACCCATTCACCTTCTTCTACCTTGCCACCCTCTTCCTTTCTGTTTTCCCTCCTCACTCCCTCGTTGACCTAGCATGCAGCACGTGACTCGGCTGCAAGCAGGCGGAGTGACCTTCAGCAGGCCAAGTAACTCCCTGAACTTTAGTGACCCATCACTCCCAATTAAATACCCCTGAAGGCCAAATGAGAGGTAGTAGGAATGCATCCAGGGTCTGGATGAAGTGCAGTGGGTAGGGAGGAGAGGGACTGTTGCAGTCAGGTTTGCATTGCTGGTAGAAATCACCCAACCAAGAGCAGGTTGTGTGAAAAAGAGGTCTATTTTGGCTTACAGGCTCGAGGGGAAGCTCCACGACGGCAGGGAAAAACGACAGCATGAGCAGAGGGTGGACATCACCCCCTGACCCACATAAGGTAGACAATAGCACCAGGAGAGTGTGCCAAACACTGGCAAGGGGAAACTGGCTATAACACCCATAAACCCACCCAACAGTACACTGCCTCCAGGAGGCGTTAATTCCCAAATCTCCATCAGCTGGGAACCTAGCATTTAGAATACCTAAGTTTATAGGGGACACCTGAAACAAACTACCACATTCCGCCCCTGGCCCCCATAGACTGATAACCATACATGATGTAAAGTGCAGTGCATTCATCCAACTTAAAGTCCCCACAGTTTTTTTAAAAATCAATTCCAATGATGTTCATACATCCCCATAATTCGAGGTCTTTTAACTGAGCCATAATACCAAAAATAACCTAAAAAAAACCATAATGGCACAGAATACACATTCACACTGCAAAAGATGGCATTGGGCATAGCAAAGAATTCAACCAATACAAGATTTAAATAGGACAAACATCAAACTCTAGTTCCAAGTACAACAACTCTAGTCAATGACAAGTCTCCAAGTCCGATAATTCTAACCAGCAACAAGTCTCTGGAGTTCCAATTCCACCCCTCCAGCTAGACTACTCATAGTCCTGGAAAACTTCATCAGGGCCGGCAGCTCCTTGGCAGCCGTCTCATGGTCCCGGCATCTCCACTAGGTCTTCACTGCAAGCCACGGTTCATCCTCATGGTCCCATGGGGTCTCCATGCAGGCATCCAGCAAACCTGCTTCACAGTGCCAATGGCCATTTCCAAAACACAAGACTGTGTTGCAAACTCAATGACCCTCTCTTTCCTGCATTTCTTATACTCCACAATACTGGGTTATTACCATATTATTACCATATTGTTAATCCAGGGGGGGAATAAAGCAGACTTTGAAGAACAGGACACTTCTTGAGCACTCAAGCCCCTCCCAAAGAGTCTACATTCTTCCTGTTGCCCCAGCACAGGTCAGCTAGCCCAGTCTCAAAGGTTGTAATCTCTCAATTGCAGCTGAATGGGCAGCAGTTCACCCAAAGATTTTTCTTTCTGTGCCATATCCCTTTGCTCACACCAGTCCATTTCTACGCAAAGCAACCCTGCACAACTTCTCAGGACATGGGCATAATAGCAAGCTTCACACAAACTGCTAGTCCAGTCTAGGCAAAGCTCTTTCTCACCCTCATAAGCTAAACCTCATAGTCCATAGTTCTTACTGCATTCAGGTCTTACAGCTCAGACCAGAATAGTCCATCAGGCTGTACTTATAGCACTTCAAGGCATCTCTTAGGCCAGGGTTTCAAGTCCTTCCACATTCCTCTTGAAAATCAGCTCCAAAAGGCCACAGCCACACAGTCAGGTGTCTAGCAACAATCCCACTCCTCAGTACCACTTTACTGTTGCAATCAGGTTTGCATTGCTGGTAGAAATCACCCAACCAAGAGCAGCTTGTGGGAAAAAGAGGTTTATTTTGGCTTACAGGCTCGAGAGGAAGCTCCACGGTGGCAGGGGAAAACGATGGCATGAGCAGAGAGGGTGGACATCATCCCCTGGCCCACATAAGGTGGGCCATCGCAACAGGAGAGTGTACCAAACACTGGCAAGAGGAAGCTGGCTATAACACTCATAAGCCCGCCCCCAACAATACACTGCCTCCAGGAGGTGTTAATTCCCAAATCTCCATCAGCTGGGAACCTAGCATTCAGAACACCTAAGTTTATGGGGGGACACCTGAATCAGATCACTACAGGGACCAAGGCTGTTCTTCCCAGGCCTCCATCCCCAGCCAGTGCCTGGTCCAAGATCACTAAGCTTGCTCTCCACCTCTCACCTTCCTTGCTACCTTTTAATACACTTCTGTGTAGAGGAAGGAGTTTGGACCGTAGGTATGCTGTGACCATGGGGGTAGCAGAAGGGTCCTGGATATGGTGTGTCCTGTTACCCAGGGCCTGCCATGTCTCTGGGCTTGTAGGAATGAATGTGACAGGGTTAGGTAGGGGACTCTACTGAATGACTCATGGGCCTTGAGCAGGAATGGGGAGGAGCTGGAAGCAGGTGTGGAAGGAGACAGGGAGGACACCGAGCATGCAGGAACCCTATTCCTGGGCTTAGTTGGGTCAGGGAGGTCCATGAGCCTCAGAGCATCACTTCTACTGGTGTATGTGTTGCATACATGTCTATGTGTGTATGTATGTATGTATGTATGTATGTATGTATGTATGTATGTATGTGGGAGCATGTGGGAATATGTGGAGGCCAGAGGACAACCTTGGGTGTTATCCTCAAGAATGTTGTCTAGGGCTGGAGAGATGGCTTAGCGGGTAAGGCACATGCCTGTGAAGCCTAAGGACCCCGGTTCGCTTCTCCAAGTCCCACATAAGCCAGATGCACATGGTGGTGCATGTGTCTAGAGTTTGTTTGCAGTGGCTAGAGGCCCTGGCATGCCCATTCTCTCTCTCCCCCTCTCTAATAAACAAACAAACAAACAATTTTTTTAAAAAAAGAATTGTGTTGGGCTGGAGAGATGGCTTAGCATTTAAAGCGTTTGCCTGTGAAGCCTAAGGACCTCCGTTCAAGGCTTGATTCCCCAGGACCCACATAAGCCAGATGTACAAGATGGCGCATGTATCTGGAGTTCACTTGTAGTGGCTGGAGGCCCTGGCGTGCCTATTCTCTATCTATCTGCCTCTTTCTCTGTCTCTCGCTCTCAAATAAATTAATAAAAAATTTAAAAAAAGAATTCAGAAGACAGAAACAATATTAAAAAAGAATTGTGTTTCCTTTTTCTTTTCTTTATTTATTAGAAAGATATAATATGAATGGGTGTGCCAGGGCAAATGAACTCCAGGCGCATGCGCCACCATGACTATGTGCGTCATAGGTTCTGGGGACTCAAACCTGCATCCTTAGGCTTTGCAGGCAAGTACCTTAACTGCTAAGCCATCTCTCCAGCCTTTGTCCACCTGCTTTTGAAAGAGGATCTCTCATTGGCTTGAAGTTCACCAATTAGGCTAGAGTGTTTGATCTGCAAAATCCAGAGACACACCTATCTCTGCCCCCCTTGCACTGGGATTGCAGGTGCTTGCCATCACGCCTAGCATTTTACAAGGGTTCTGGGCTTGTTCTCAGGTCCTCATGCTTGTGAAGAAAACACTTTACCCACTGAGCTATCTCCCCATAGTCTTTTTTTGTTTTTGTTTTTTGAGGCAGCCCAGGCTGACCTGGAATTCACTATGTAGTCTCAGGGTGGCCTTGAACTCACAGTGATCTTTTACATTAGCATTTTAGGAGTTGGAAGGATATTGCCAGTGGTCTGCACAAGCTGGATTCCCTCTTGCATATGACCTCTGCAAGTGAGTGAGATGGTCCAGGCCACATCTAGCCTTCTGCTCCTCTATTCTCCATTGCTTCTCTAATATTGTTTCAAGCCCCAGCGTTGTTGGATTTGTGCCAAGGCTTCTATTGAGCTGTGCCCTCTCTGAGCCCCAGGGGGTCCTTTTCTGACTGTCCTTGGGATGCTAGTGGGATTTCTGGAGCAGACATAGGCCAAGCTGTGTTGGAAGGGGCATGGGGTGGGCTGTGTGCCTACGGGTTGGCTGGTCAGGAATGGAGACACTACAAGATGGGCTTCTTTTTGTGCTGGCTTAGAACTGGCGTTGAAGAGCCAGGGCAGATCTGGGAGGAAAGATGAGGCATCACCATGGTGTCATTCATGGAGGATATTTCATGTCTTGTCTCACAGTGGACTGGGCAGAGTGGCCCCCTCATCACCTCAGAACCATGAGGTGAAGCGTGCCCGCCATACACTAAATCCAGGGCTGCTTCTCCCCCACCAAATTCCTTTTTGAGAGATTTAAAAATGACCCTCTTTTCCTTGTAAGCTGGGGGCCTCACTTCCCTCTCACAGCTGAGCCTGCAGTGAGGGCTGTGGAGGGCGTGGAGTCCCTCCCTAGTGTTGGGGAGAGACTTGCTGATCTAGGGGAGCGTCTGGCTCCCTTCCCATTCCTTGCTCCTCCCAGCAGGGCACCCAGGCACTTCTTTCCCCAGCTACGGATGCACTGAGTCTCCTCAAGCCATTTGCCTCTCTTAGTTTTCAATTTTTCTCATGGGACAGCTGAAGGGAAAGAATAAACTACTATTTGCTTTTTTGTTTGTTTGTTTGTTTGTTTGTTTGTTTTCAAGGCAAGGTCTCCCTCTAGCTCAGGTTGACCTGGAGCTCCCTGTGTAGTCCCAGGCTGGCCTCGAGCTCACAGCAGTCTTCCTACTTCAGCCTCCCAAGTGCTGGGATTAAAGGTGTGCACCACCACTTGCAGTTTACTACTGTGCGTTTAACAAAATATTTATTTGGTGTCAGTGTGGATATGGATGAGGTGCGTGTGTGTGCATGTTTACGTGTGTGAGTGTGGGGCCATGCATGCCACAGCACACTCGTGGAGGTCAGAGGACAGTTTCAGATGTCATGACATTTGAAGCATGGGCTCTTATCCATTGCTCAGTTTGCTAGGCAAGCCGGTCTGCCAGCTTCTGGGAAGTTCTCCTGTCTCTACCTCCTGTCTTGGAATTGCAGGAGCCTCGCACAGCTCCTGGCTTTCACAGGGGCCTGGGGGAAGCAAACTTGGGCACTCAGTGTTGCACGGCAAGTTCTTTACTCACTGATCCATCTCCCCAGCTCTGCTTTCTGTTTTTTTTTTTAATTTACTTGTTTATTTATTTAACTTGTGTGTGTGTGTGTGTGTGTGTGTGTGTGCACGCGCGCGTGTGTGCATGCATGTGCCAGAGTCTCTTGCCACTGCAATTACCCATTTGGCTTTATATGGGTGGCTGGGGAATTGAACCTGGGCTGGTTGGCTTTGCAAGCAAACACCTCAAAACCACTGACCCATCTCCTCAGACCCCCACTGTCTCTTTTTAAAGTGCATTAATTTTTTTTTAAACAAAGAAGTGTATTTAATAGATTAAAAAAGAATCTAGGTTCTCCCTTAAAGTGGTTTCCATGCCTCTGGCCTCCTTCCCAGGAGCCCCCATGCTCTCACATGCCTCCAAGCAGCCGCTTGTTCCTTTAGTGTCTCTTCCACTTTGGGAATTGGTATTTTACGCCCTATGTGGCGCACGGGGATGCAGGCACCTGCTGTGTCTTTGACATTGTATTTTCCTGGCACTTAGGGCTTTCTAATTCACAGGTGGGGCCACTGAGACTCTTACCAAGTGAGGCTTATCTTGAGTCCCGCAGCACTGGGACGCTGGTCTTCAATGCGGGCGGGCGTGGTTGTTGCTGGCCTCCTGTGCTTTTGAGACGGGATGAAAGGGGAGCCTCTTTCCTGGGCCTCAGGTGAATTCCTCTCATAAGCCACCAGGGGTGTGTGCCTCTCCCTTAGGAGGAACCCCTTGTTCTTATGACACAGGACCCTTGATGGCTCCACCAGCCCTGGGCTGCTCAGTAAAACAGCCCTGGCAGCGGAGAGGCCAAAGGTCAGAGCGAGTCAATGCGGACTAACAGCTTTGGGCGGGCGGAGACCCAAATCCTGTAGTTCCTTGTTTGATCTTAAGGAAGTTGTCCAACGTAAGCAGCTGCCACAAGGCATTGGTGGCAGCAGTCATTGTGGCGGTGCTGCTAAGGGGAGAGGGTCTGTGCCTCATGGGGAGATAGGGGCAGGAAGATGATGGACTTCTTAAGGAACCTTGTGGTGAGTGTCCCCTGGGCTACACAGGAGCCCCACCTAGGCCCTGGAGGGGCTGGGGCTAGAGCCTTCCCTGCTGTCACCTGGCAGGGAGCCCTGAGAGGCTGTTTGCCTACCAAGGGCAAAAGAAACCTCCTGTCACCCAGGGGAAGGAGGAGCAGAGGTCAGAGACAGAAGGGATTCTGTGTGTGTGTGTGTGTGTGTGTGTGTGTGTGTGTGTGTGTGTTTGGGGGATGAGGGTGTGGGAAGACATGACTGTCAGGGTCAGGTCTTTTTCCTCCCAGCCCAGAAATCTGAGGTGGGTTCTTGGCTTGGACTGTGTAGGCTTTGCCTGTGTGCTCCTCTGAGCAGTTCAGGGCCCAGGGGGAGCAACTACCCACTGAAGGCCATGTTGTAAGTGGGTCTTTCCAGGATGTGAGAGAAAAGGACTCTTGCTGGGTTTTCACTTGGCCTGGACAGCTGGAGCTGGCCAGCCCAGCCCTATGGTCTGGCTCAGCTCTTCTTTGGGCTATGACCTGGGGTGGCCCCACTAGAGGACTCTGTATTCTGTCACAGGGGCACAGAGTTTGATTCGTGTGAGACTTGGAGAGAGAGAGCCATCTCCTGGGTGCCCAGTTCTCTTGCTCCTGGAGGCTCAGTGGGTCCCTTTTGAGCTCTGCTGGGCCTTTGTGCCCCTCCTGGTAGACATGTGGGGCCCAGGCTGACATAGCTAGGCCAGGACTAGTGGCTCCCTTGCTCACACACCTTTCTGGACCATGGCAGCGACATGATGTGGTAAATTGAAATGTTTTAAGCTGGGTATTAAATATCATTGGCTATATCTTTCCAGAAGTCCATGTAGCTGTCATCTCTGGAACTGAGGGAGGGATGATGGGAAAGCTGCTGAATGGTCCATGGGGCTGATGAAATGATGAAAGCAGGGAGGCCTGGACTTACTGCAGATTGTATATGGGAATGAGGAGTGGAGAAATTGAGGATGACTCTTAGCGCTTTTAGTTATTTATTTGCAAGGGGCGGGGGAGAGAGAAGACAGATAGACACTGGGTGCACTGGGGCCTCTTGCCACTGCAAGCAAACTCCAGACATGTGTGCTACTTTGTGCATCTGGCTTTATGTGGGTCCTGGGAATCACACCTGGGCCAGAAGGCTTTGCAAGCCAACACCTTTAACCACTGAGCCATCTCCCCATGCCGACTCTTAGGGTTTTGTCTTGAGATTTGGATGGAGTTCTACTCTATGGTGGGGGGGGGGCTGGCTGTGGTAGATGAAGGCTTTTGAGGGAGAGATGAAATGAGAGTTCTCTTTGGCCTTGATAAATTTGAGATGACTGAAAGGCACACAAGGTGAGATGTCGCCCTGGCACACTCAGATGCATCTGGTCTCAACTCTGCTTCTGCCGTCGTTAAGAGTGTCCACTTTGGGCAGGTTGCCTAACCACTCTCAGCCTTCAGCTCTGCCTCCTGTCTCCCCTCCTCCTGTGATGATAGGCATCTGGCTGATGTTTGTAAAGTGCCTGGTTGGTACCCTGTGCAGCTGGTACATCCTGGAGTCCTCAACAGAGGACACCTTGGGACTCGTTAAGACACTGCTTGTGTCACCTACTGACCTAAGCTGGAAGTATTCCACCGCCTCCCTGTTGTCCAGAGCAGAGCTTGATGCTGTGACTTGTGGGGCTGATTTGGCTCGCAGAGTTATCGTGTCCATCCCAGGTAGGGAATTTTTAAGCACTAAGTGGATTAACAGTGAGTTGATTATCAGTGTGTGAAAATTGAGAGAGGACTGGAGAGATGGTGTAGTGGTTAAGGCGCATGCCTATAAAGCCAAAGGACCCAGGTTTGATTCCTCAGTACCCATGTAAGCCAGATGCACAAGGTGGCACATGTGTCTGGAGTTCGTTTTCTGTGGCTAGAGGCCCTGGTGCACCCATTCTCTCTCTCTATACACACACACATACACATATATATAGATATAGATATATAGATATATATATTCCTCTCAAATAAAAAATATATTTTTAAAAAATTTGAGAGAGCTTACATGAAAATTTGGATATTTGGTTTATCTTGAAAACTAGTGACATTAAGCTTGCATTTCTACATGGCAGCTTATTTAGAGATGAGAAATGGCTGCCTCTTTTTGGAAATTAACATTGACTTACTCCTCCATTCCTTTTTTACAAATAAATTGAGGTGAACTTTATATAACATAAACTCAGTCATTTTAAAGTGAACAATTTGGTGGCATTTAGTACATCCACAATACTGTACAACTGCCAACTAGAACTGTCTAGTTCAAAAATATTTTATTTTCATCCTCCTCAAATAAAATCCCAAGGCTGGGATAAAAATCAACAAGGCTGGGGAAATGGCTCAGTGGTTAAAGGCCACTTGCTTGCAAAGCCTGCCAGCCCAGGTTCGATTCCCCAGTACCCATGTCAAGCCAGATGCACAAAGTGGTATATGTGTCTGTAGTTTGTTTGCAGAGCCAAGGGGCCCTGGTGTACCCATGTGTATGTGTGTATTATCTCTTTCAAATAAATAAATAAATAAATAATCAGCCAACCAGTCAATAAATAAATCAAACCCCATTAACAGTTAGACCTCACCCTTTCCTCCCTCTACCCCCAGTCCCTGGAAATCACTAGACTGTTTTTGGCTTTCCTAAGATTTTATAGCAATACAATTATTATACTTCTGTGTCATAAGAGAAATAATCAACAGAATGAAAAGGCATTCTTTGGCATGAGAGTAAATATTCACAAACCATATATTAGATAAGGGGTTAATTTCCAAACTATGTAGAAGGTCCTGGACTTCAAGCATGGCAAGACCCTAACAGCATGATTAAAAATCATGCTAAGGCTTAAGAAGACTTTTCTCTGAGGAAGACATGCAGATGGCCACCAGGTGTATGAAAAGATGCACCACATCACTGACCCTCAGGGAAATGCAGATCAAGACCACAGCGAAGTCGCAGCAGTTTTTTTTGTTTGTTTTTTGAGGTAGGGTCTCATACTAGCCCAGGCTGACCTAGAATTCACTATGTAGTCAGTCTCAGGGTAGCCTCGAACTCACAGCGATCCTCCTACCTCTGCCTCCCGAGTGCTGGATTAAAGGCGTGCACCACCATGCCCAGTACTGGTGAGGCTGTGGGGAAACTGGAACTGCCATAACACAGCTAGCGGGAATGGGAAATGCTGCCCCTGCTTCAGATTCAGAAAGCAGGATGGAGATTACTCAAATAAAAAATTAAAATGGATCTGCCAGCTTCATCTTTTACATATGGATATTTGGGGTTTTCTCTTTACCATTGCTTATTGGAAAGGCTGTTGTTCCTCTGGAGATTGGTGCTGGCATCTCCTCAAAAATCAGTTAGCCATAGATGTGAGTTTATCTCTGGACTCTCAATTTTATTCCACTCATGGATGTCTGTATCTTTATGCTGATAGCACAGTTTTGGTGGCTGTGGCTATGTGGTAAGTTTTGAAATTGGGAAGTGTGAGTCCTCCAAATTCGTTCTACCTTTTCAAGAATGTCTTGGCTGTTTTGGAGTCCTTGAATTTCCATATCAAATTTAGGCTTAGCTTCTCGGTTTCCACAAAATTGTCCCTATCAGCCAGGATTCTGTTACTGGTTACTTTGTAGCAGTGACAGACGCAGCTTTAGGGTGGAAAGGTTGGCTTTGGCTCATGGTCTCAGAGGGATTTCAGTTGCTGTGTAGTAGACAGCTTCAGGTCACTAGGATGAACCTTCAAACCAGGCACAGTTATGAAGAAGGGAATTCATTTGAAGCTTACAGATCCAGGGGAAGTTCCTTAATGGTAGAAGAAGCTAGCCCGCTTTCACAGGTCCAAGCAGAGAGAGAAAAAGCCACAAGCCACACCAGCACCATAAGCAAGCACATTTAGGAACTCCAGGCAGAACTCAAGCACTTTGCATATCGTTAGACTGGAATTCCAAATCCATCCCCACATCTTAGGGCTAGACCCTAGGATCTTCCCAGTAACACCTCCAGCCAGGTGGCTGCAAATCTATATTACCAACTTTAATAAAATCCTGAGTATATCGGGGCCATCATTCAAACTATCAGTCACTGTGGCCATGTAAGTAAGTTTTGAAATTGGGAGGTGTGAGTCCTCTAACTTTGTTCTACCTTTTCAAGAACGTCTTGGCTATTTTGGCTTCCTTGAATTTCCATATCAAATTTAGGCTCGGCTTTTCAGTTTCTACAAAATAGTCCCTATCAGCCAGAATTTGGTTACTATGGTTGTTGCAATGACAGACGCAGCTTCAGGGTGGAAAGGCTGGCTTTGGCTCATGGGCTCAGAGGGATTTCAGTTGGCGGCAGAAGCATGTGCTGGAGGCTTCTCCACATGCTGCAGATGAGGAAGTAGAGAAAACCGGCTGGAGCCAGATGCAAGTGTAACCTTCAAAGGTCTGCCCTGGTAACTCACTTTTGCCAGCTGGACCCCACCTTTAGGCACCACAGTATTCAAAATAGCACCAGGGCTGGGGAACCAGTGCTCCAAACAGCGGCTACGGGAGGCATTCCAGATTCAGCGCATAAAACCATCTTAGTATTTTGTCTTCCAACCCATAAATACAAGGGTAGCATTTTATTTATTGTGTTTGTCTTTCTTTCATCAATGTTTTATACTTTTCAATGTGTAAGACTTTTGGTTAAATGTGTTCCTAGGTATGTTATATTTTATGCTATAGTAAATGGAATTTTTTCTTGTTTCTTTTTAGACTGTTCATTGCTGATAGAAACACACCTGGTTTTTGTACTCTGCAGTTTTATTAGTTCTGGTAGCTCTTCTCTGTGTATGGGTTTGTTAAAGTTGTCTATCTAGGGTAATGTCAGAGGGAAATAGTTTTGCCACTTTCTTTACATTGTGGGTGCTTTTTTTTCTTTCTCTCCTTGGGCTGGAACTTTGAGCACACCAAACAGTGGTGGTGAAAGCAGGCATCCGTATCTTGTTCTTAATCCTAGCGAGAAAGAAGCCTTTCACACTTTTCCTCCCAGTGGTGCTGTTTGCTGTCAATATTTTTAAAATGACCCTTCTCATGTTGAGGAAGCTATCTTTTATTGTTAGGGTCTCAGGCTGACCTGGAATTCACTATGTAGTCTCAGGGTGGCCTCAAACTCATGCGATCCACCTACCTCTGCCTTCCAAGTGCTGGGATTACAGGTGTACGCCACCGCGCCCGGCTTTTCTGAGTCTTTCTAAAAATCACAGTGTATTGAGTTTTGTCAAGTGCCTCTTGCATCAGTTGAGATGATTGTTTCCCTCCTTCTATTAATGACCCATTTTATATAAAATTATCTTATGTTGAACCAAGCTTGCATTCCTGGAATAAATTCCACATGGTCATGGTATAATATAATAATGTGCCGCTGGATTTGGCTTGCTGGTATTTTGTTGAGGATTTTTACCTCTATGTCTGCTGTGGTATTTCTGTAATATTCCTTTGCCTTTGGTAGTGAGTTAGGAAGTGTGCTCTTCTCTTGTAGTTTTTGGTAATTTCTTCAGAGGATTGGTGTTAACTCCTTAAATGGTTGACAAAGCTTGGAGCCATATATCGTAGACTTTTTCTTTTTAAAAGATATTTTGTTTATTTGAGATAGAATTAATGAGAGTGGGTGAGTGCCGGGACCTTTTGCTACAGTAAAGGAACATCGGATGCATGCGCCACTTCGTGCATCTGGCTTTATGTGGGCAATGGAAAATGAACCTGGCCTGGCAGGCTTTACAAGCAAGCATCATCAACTGCTGAGCCAGCTCCCCAGTCCCTAGACTTTTCTTTCTTTTTTAAAAAATATTTTATGAATTGGAAGGATGGCTTAGTGGTTAAGGTGTTTGCCTGCAAAGCCAAAGGGCCCAGGTTCGATTCCCTAGGACCCACGTTAGCCAGATGCACAAAGGGGGCGCACGTGTCTAGAGTTTGTTTACAGTGGCTGGAGGCCCTGGTGCACCCATTCTCTCTCTCCCTCTTTCTCTGTCAGATAATTTAAAAAATATTTTATTTTATTTATTTTTGAGAGAGAGAAAGGGAAAAAAAGTGACAGAGAAAAAGAGAGAGAGAGAATGGTTGTACCAGGGCCCTCTCATTGCTGCAAATGAACTCCAGATGCATGTGCCCCCTTGTGCATCTGGCTTATGTGGTTCCTGGGAATTGGAACTGGGTCCTTTGGTTTTGCAGGCAAGCGTTTTAACTGCTAAGCCATCTCTCCAGCTCTAGACATTTCTTAGGAGGGTTTAAATTTTTGATCCAACTTCTTGTTTTTTTTCTTTGTGCATATGTATACGTGTATTATGTGGTGTTGCAGTAAGGTTTGCATTGCTGGCAGAAATCACCCAACCAAGAGCAGCTTTTTTTTTGGGAAAAAGGGTTTATTTTGGCTTATAGGCTTGAGGGGAAGCTCCATCATGGTAGGGAAAACGATGCATGGTAGGGAAAATGATGGCCACGGAGGGTGGACATCACTTCCTGGCCAACATTAGGTGGACAACAGGAACAGGAGGGTGTGCTAAACACTGGCAAGGGGTCACTGGCTATAATACCCATAAGGCTGTCCCCAACAATACTCTGCCTCCAGTAGGCATTAATTCCCAAATCTCCATCATCTGGGAACCCAACATTCAGGACACCTAAGTTTATGGGGGACACCTGAATCAAACCACCACGTGGTGCTTATGTGTGCGAATACGTGTGGTATATGCATGAGTGTTTACAGACGCATATTTCCTGTGTGCAAGGGAACAGAGGCAAGAAAGGGACTCTGGGTGTCTTCATGTCCTCCTCCATGGTTCCTCTACCCTATTTCTTTGAGACAGGGTCTCTCACTGAACCTGGTGCTTTCTGGTTTTTTTTTTGCCACACTGGTTGACCAGTGAGCCCCTGTGATTCTTCTGTCTCTGCCCCCCATGTCAGTGCTGGGGTTACAGGTATGTGTGGCTGTGCCTGGCTTCTTACCTGGGTACTGGAGACTGACTCAGGTCCTCACGCCTGCTCAGCAAACACTCTTACTTCCTGCGCTGTTTCCCTAGTCTGTCCTTCTTATTCCTTTACTCCTTCATGGCCTGGCTGGTACCTAGTGTTTTGTATCTTCAAGTCCTGTCTTAGAGGTTTAAATGTATCCATCTAATATTTCAGATACTGTCTTTATAAAGCCCCAGTCATTGTCACTCCCTTCTGCACCTTGTATCTCTGCTCTAGTCTCTTTGGTCAGAGATAGTCTCTTTGGCACACCATTCTCTTTAACCCAATTAATCCCATAGTTCAGTGGCTCGCAAAGTGTGGTAACCTGGAAACTTGTTGAAACACACATTCTGTAGCTAAGAGAGGGACCCTGGGGAGGGACCCAGGAAGCTGTGTTTGGTCAAACCTTTCTTGTGATTTTGTTGTGATCCAACTGTGCTGGTAGTAGGGAGCCCTTGCAGGCCCCTGACCCTAGGTGACATAGGAAAGGACTACCTCTGAAGTTTTCCAGTAGCAGCATAGGGTACAGTGTGGGTTGGCAGGAGGGGTGATCAAAGGAAGGAATGAGAAGCATGTAGGTGTTTTGATGCTGGTGGTTGGGGAGACTTGATTAGAAAAGTACTTGATTCTGGAAGGCAACTCGTCATTGAGGGCATCCATCTGAGGTGGGGTTGGCTATTCTGAGTGAGGGGTGCAGTCTGTGGCCAGAGAACAGACAGATCTGACTAACAGGAACTCTGCCTAGCCATCTTGAGCCATCTCCAGGAGCCAGGCCTGGCTGGTCCAAGGCCAAAGACTCAGTTTTTACAGTTTTCATTCTCATCTTCCCCAGAGTATTCAGCTGGTCATCCAGCAAGTATTTCTTGAACACCTGCTATCTAGGCCCAGGGAGGAGGCTACAGTGGCTGGGTCAGTGGCCCTGGTCCTCCTCCTGCCCATCCTGTGGATGAGGACCTTTGACATAGCAACAGAGCTAGGCTGCGTGGTGTACTTGATGTCCATGCAACATGAGGCACATCTGATGGCGCCTAACAGGATGTGTGCTCTGGTGTCTATGTCTGGCTCCCTTAGCTTTACATAAACTTGTTTGTTGACAAAATTCCATAAGGCCTTATATTTTTATTTTTAAAAATATTTTTATTGTGCTGGAGAGATAGCTTAGTGGTTAAGGCACTTGCCTACGAAGCCTAAGGTTTGATTCCCCAGTACCCATGTAAGCCAGATGCACAAAGTGGTGCACACATCTGGGGTTCATTTGCAGTGGCTGGAGGCCCTGGCATACCCATTCTCTCTC
The DNA here is from genome assembly GCA_036346955.1 of Dipus sagitta. Taxonomy (NCBI): domain Eukaryota; kingdom Metazoa; phylum Chordata; class Mammalia; order Rodentia; family Dipodidae; genus Dipus; species Dipus sagitta. The sequence continues at coordinate 60,418,546 of CM070778.1, forward strand.
TTTCTATCTGCCTCTTCCTCTGTGTTTCTCTCAAATAAAAATATTAAAAATTAGTTTTATTTATTTATTTGTTTGCAATAGAGAAAGATAGAAGGAGAGAGAGAGAGGAAGAATGTGGGTGCACCAGTCTCTTGCTTTTGCAAACATACCTGGGTACTGGGGAAAAGAATCCTTGAATCTGGTGTAGCAGGCTTTTCAAGCAAGCACCCTTAACTGCTGAGCCATCTCCACATCCCCAGAAGTGATTGTTTTTCAATGTCTCCCCTCGTCTGGAAGACCAGGAGCTTGCTCTGGCCGTGGGTTTCTTCTTCCCTCCGCTGTGTACATTCCGCATCTCCACTTGGTTTTCCCAGGACCTGTGTGCATGGGAAACACTTTCTCCTTCATCCTTGATTCAGGAATTTTCCTTTTACCATTGACCTTGCTTCTGTTTCCCCAGTGTGAGGTGAGCAGGGACAGCAAGGCCTTTGCTGCTGGGCATATAGTGTGTGCTGGGGGTGAGGCTCTGTTACGCACATGCTATAATGGGGTCTTGGGCAGCACCTGGGGTTGGTGGTGCCACTAGCTCTATTCTGAGGCATGAAGAGCTCAGACCACATGGTTCTGTACTGTGAGCTACTCCAAGTTGTCTGTCTTCAAGTAGGCAATAGCAAGGCTGGGCTGCTCACTTATAAGCACTTCTCCAGGAGCGGAGGAGCAGAGCCCAGCACTCGGGGCAGGGTGAGCAAATGGGTGGGAATGGGCATCATGTCTCCAAGCAGGAAGAGGAATGTGTTAGGGGTCCCATTGTTGCAGTCAGGTTCGCATTGCTGTCAGAAATCACCCGACCAAGAGCAGTTTTTGGGGAAAATGGATTTATTTTGGCTTAAAGACTCGAAGGGGGGGGGGAGAGATGGCTTAGCGGTTAAGCACTTGCCTGTGAAGGCTAATGACTCCGGTTCGAGGCTTGATTCCCCAGGACCCACGTTAGCCAGATGTACAAGGGGGTGCAGGCGTCTGGAGTTCATTTGCAGTGGCTGGAAGCCCTAGTGCGCCCATTCTCTCTCTGTCTATCTGCCCCCCACCCTCTCTCTCTCTCTCTCTGTCACTCTGAAATAAACAAATTAAAAAATGAACCAAAAAAAAATATTTAAGACTCGAGGGGAAGCTCCATGATAGCAGGGGAAAATGATGTCATGAGCAAAGGGTGGACATCCCTCCTCCCTGGCCAACATCAGGTGGACAGTAAGAAAAGGACAGTGTGCTAAACACTGGCAAAAGGAAACTGGATATATTACCCTTAAGCCCACCCCCAACAATACACTGCCTCCAGGAAGCATTAATTCCCAAATCTCCATCAGCTGGGAACCTAGCATTCAGAACACCTAAGTTTATGGGGGACACTTGAATCAAAGCACCACATTCCACCCCTGGTCCCCATAAACTGATAACCATCTATGATGTAAAATGCAATGCATTCAGTCCATCTTTAAAAGTTCCCATATTTTTTTTATCAATCCTAATGATGTTCAAACATCCTCATAATCCAAGGTTTTTTAACTGAGCCATAATACCAAAAAACATACCCCCCAAACCTATAATGGTACAGAATAAACATACTGCAAAAGATGGCATTGGGCATAGCAAAGAAATACTCAACCAATACAAGATTTAGACAGGGCAAACATCAAACTCTGTAGTTGCAAGTCCAGCAACTCTAGTCAATGACAAATCTCCAAGTCCAGTAATTCTAACCAGCAACAAGTCTCTGGAGTTTCAATTCTGCCCCACCAGCTAGGCCACTCACAGTCCTGGAAAACTTCATCGGGGCTGGCAGCTTTCTTAGCAGCCATCTCGTGGTCCTGGCATCTCCACTGGGTCTCTACTGCAATCCACGGTTCATCCTTACGCCTCCATTGGGTCTCTGTGCAGGCATCCAGCAAACCTGCTTCACACTGCCCATGGCCCTTTCCAAAACACAAGAATGCATTGCATACTCCATGACCCTCTCTTTCCTGCATTTCTTATACTCCACAATACCAGGTAGGGTGCCAATTTGTTAGTCCAGGGGGGAATAAAGAAGACTTTGAAGAACAGGACACTCCTTGAGCACTCAGGCCCCTTCAAAAGAGTGTACATTCTTCCTGTTGCCCCAGTGCAGGTCACCTGGCCCAATTTCAAAGGCTGTTATCTCTCATATAATTGCAGCTGAAGATTTCTGTGCCTTATCCCTCTGCTCACACCAGTCCGTTTCTATGCAATGCAACCCTGCACAACTTCTCAGGACACGGGCATAACAGCAAGCCTTTCACATAAACTGCTTCTAGCCCAGTCCAGACAAAGCTCCTTTTCACCTCCATAAGCCAAACCTCACAGTCCATAGTTCTTACTGCATTCAGGTCTTTCAACTCTGACCAGGATAGTCCATCAGGCTGTACTTACAGCACTTCAAGGTGTCTCTTAGGCCAAGGTTTCAAGTCCTTCCACATTCTTCTTGAAAATCAGCTCCAAAAGGCCATAGCCACACAGTCAGGTGTCTAGCAGCAACAACACTCTCAGTACCAACAGTATGGTTGCAGTCAGGTTTGCATTGCTGGTAGAAATCACCCAACCAAGAGCATCTTTGGGAAAAAAGGGTTTATTTTGGCTTACAGGCTTGAGGGGGAATCTCCATGATGGCAGGGGAAAACAATGGCATGAGCAGAGGATGGACATCACTCCCTGGCCAACGTCAAGTAGGCAATAAGAACAGGAGAGTGTGCCAAGCACTGGGAAGGGCAAACTAGCTATATTACCTATAAGCCTGCCCCCAACAATACACTGCCTTCCAGGAGGTGTTAATTCCCAAATTGCCATCAGCTGGGAACCTAGCATTCAGAACACCTAAGTTTGTGGGGACACCTGAATCAAACCACCACACAGGCTGGGGTGCATAAGGGAGAAAGATCAGGTGGCTGTCTGCACATAAGTGTATAGTGCTGCTGTGGGTCAGTGGGAGGCAGGCAGGTGCTCTTGCCTGTAGGAAGAGGACAGGAGTTAAAATGCACTTCCATATTCCTCCTGTACAGCCAGCCCTGGGCACCTAGGAGTCCTGCATCTAGATCCAACACACCGTGGGTCAATATTCAAATAAGAAATTGACTGGCTGGGCCTGGTGGTGGAAGCTTACAATCCCAGCTGCATGGGAGGCTGAGGCAAGAGGATCACAACGTCAAGGCCTGCCTGGGCTACAGAATGAGTTCAGAGTTAGTCTGGGCAACTTTGTGGGACTCAAAATAAAACTTAAAAAAAAAAGGCTGGGGATAAAATCAGTGGTAGAGCACTTATCTAGTATGTGCAAGGCTCTAGATCGCGGGAGGGGGGTGGAGAGAGAGAGAGAGGGAGAGATTGTTATGCATTTACTATTCCCTAAACAATGGAGCAGAAGAGCCATTCACATTGCATTCGATATTACAAGTGGAACCGAGGGGATCTGGATTTGAAGTACATGGGAGGACATATGTAGATGATATTCAAATGCTATGGCATTTCACTTAGGAGCCTTGAGCATCTGGGTTTTCTGTAGAGGACCCTGCAGCTAATCCCCTGCAGATATCCAGGGACAAACTGCCGTGCTCCTGCCATTGCTTCTGCTGCTGACTGCCTGGGCTGAACCAGCAAAAGGGAGCTTGGTGAGATTTTTTTTGAGAATTCTTAAACCCAAGTGACTCTCTGCAGTTCCCATCCACACCTGCTGCTGCTTCCTCAGAACTTCTCTAGGGACTTACTTGCCCTCCAGAGGGAGGCCAGGCAGCTGCTAAATTGGGAAGTGAGGAGGACAGGGATTGAATGGGCCGAACCCTAGGGCTTAGCCTGTGACTTCCCTGGATGTGCTGGCTCTGATTATTTCACGGCCTACTTGACCAGCTGTTACAGCAGAGCCCAGGGTGGGGGGCGGTGGCCAGTGCTCTGACTTGGGTGACAACGGCTGTTGCTAATAATAAATTAGACAGCTGAGCTGACACTGCTGTTGGTGAAGAGGCCAGATCACATGGGCTGGGTTCTTGATGGCGGGGGTCCCCTTCCTTAGGATGCCCTGCCCGGGGCCTCCATCTGCGCTGCAGGTCATGTGGGGTCAGTGAGCATGTATGGAGTGATGCTGTGTGCCCCGGGCTGGGTGAAGTGTTCCCAGCATGTGAGTGAGGGATGGTCTGAATGCCTGCAGTGCTGCCCCTGGGTGGTCTGTGTCACCTTGATTTTGGGTAGAAAAGGAGACTTGCTCCTTGCCAAGGGTGGAACTGTCCCATTGGAAAGTTCAGCGACTCACCGAGAAGTGGGGCCAGCTTGCACTGGCTGATTTCTGCTCCAGGATGCGCATGACCCACACAGAAACCATCACCTGGTGTGTGACGGCTAAGGAGGAATCATGGCCCTTCTTACCCCGGGGCCAGCCCTGAGCCTATAGAGCGTCTTCATTCAGGAAACAGGCATTCCTTTGTAACAGTACCAGGCAGCCAGAGGCATCATCTAGGAAGACCAACAAACTATCCTGAAGCTGCTAGACCATCTCCTCACATGGAAAGAACGTTTCCTTAGCCAGCTTCCTAATAGTTCCTGTCAGCAGCTGCTGCTTGCTAAGGATATGCCGTGACCAGGCCTTAGCTGGATGCATCTTCCCATTCCGCTTCATCCACATAAGAGCCCTGAAGGTCAGGGATTATTTTAGTTTTCAGGAGAGGAAGTTAAGAGAAGAATTGAGCTGGGCATGGTGGCGCACCCCTTTAATCCCAGGACTTGGGAGGCAGAGGTAGGAGGATCATCATGAGTTTGAGGCCACCCTGAGACTACATAGTGAATTCCAGGTCAGCCTGGACTAGAGTGAGACCCTGCCTCAACAAATAAAAAGAAGGGCTGGAGGGATGGCTTAGCAGTTAAGGTTTTGCCTGCAAAGCCAAAGGACCCAGGTTCAATCCCCAGGACCTACATAAGCCAGATGCAAAAGGGGGCACATGCGTCTGGAGTTTGTTAGCAGTGGCTGGAGCCCTGGCACACCCATTCTCTCTCCCTCTCTTTCTCCCTCTTTCTCTCTGTCAAATAAATAAATAAAAATAAAATATTTTTTTAAAAAAGAAAAAAAAAGAGAAGAATTGGGAGAGAGTGATACATGTCATGCCTCACAGCTGGGCAGTAGCAGCATGGCCACTCTCCAGACTTGGGCTCTAAACCTTGGGCTAGGCTGCCTCCAGTCTTTTTCTAAAAATTATTTTAAAAAAGTTTTTGTTTTTATTTATTGAGACAGAGAGTGAGGGAGGGGAGAGAAAGAGAGAGAATGGGCACACCAGGGCCTCTAGCCACTGTAAACCAACTCCAGATGCATGCACTATCCTGTGCAGCTGGCTTATGTGGGACCTGGAGAATCGAACCTGGGTCCTTAGGCTTTGTAGGCAAGTGACTTTAACAGCTGAACCATCTCCCCAACCCCTAATATATATATTTGAGAAAAAGGCAGATAGAGAAAATGGGCATAATTTTATTTCTTTCTTTATTTATGTGTGTGAGTGAGAGAGAGAGAGAATATGAATATGGGCATGCCAGGGCCTCTAGCTACTGCAAACAAACTCCAGATGCATCCACTACCTTGTGCATCTGGTTTTATATGGGTGCTGGGAAATCCAACTGGGGTCCTTAGGCTTTGCAGGCAAGTGCCTTAACCACTGAGCCATCTCTCCAGCCCATGCCTCCAGTCTTTCTATGGCACCCAACTCTAAGTAGCCCCTGCTTTGCCTTGCAGGTGAAGCCAGAGTCCTGGTGTTCAGTTCCTCAGGCCGAGACCCCAGCACTAATTCCATTGTGACCTTCAGGATGTCTGACCCAGAGGCCTCAGTCCAGCTGGGCTGGTTCACCCTGCATCTGTCACCTATGTCTTTCCCTTTTCTACCTTTGCCATACAGTTCCTACTGTATGTTCTTCATCCCCATCAACTGATTTCTTTTTATCCTGTAAGGTCTCCTGTGTTCCCGAGTCTTGAAGAAAGCTTTCTCTGATGTGTTGATTTTAAGATACGTCCATGCTTTCTTTATGAAGGGGTAAAAACTTCCTTGCCCCGTGAGGGCTGGATTTCCTAGTCATTACTTCTTTGTTGTTTTTTTGCTTATGTGTATGTCATACAGCTCGTGTGTAAGTTTGGGTGTGTGTGGTTGTGTGCTGTAAGCACATGTATGTGCCCATGTGGCACCTCACACACTTGCCTGTGGCAGTGTGCACTCACCTGCTGTGGCTGAGTGGCCTGCCAGGTGTCCAACTCCATTATTCTGCCCGTTCTTATCTGAGCTGGAGTCTTACTGATCCCAGGTCTTGTTGTGTGTGTCTGTACACCCTCCTGTGTTTCTTGGGTCTCTGCGGTCCTATGAAACTGGGGTTAAAGACACATAGTGGCCATATACATCTATTTATAGGGGTCTTGGAGATCAAACTTTAGTGGTCTCTCAGGCCTCCTCAGTCCCTCATGTTTGCACAGGAAGGGCTGTTAACTGCTGAGCAATCTCTGCAGCCCTATTTGTTGCTTCTAATGTATAGGATAAAGTGTGTGTGGGGGTGATGGAGTATGATTTCATATGGTATCACACATGATGTTACAGCTTCCTTTGTGCTTGTTCTGGGGGAGTTGCCCAGCATGTTTGAGAACTGTGGTGGTTTGATTCGGGTGTCCCCCATAAACTTAGGTATTCTGAATTGGAAATTAAAGTCTCCTGGAGGCAGTGTATTGTTGGGGGCAGGTTTATGGATATTATAGCCAGTTTTCTCATGCCAGTGTTTGGCACACTCTCCTGTTGCTATTGTCCATATTATGTTGGCCAGGGGGTGATGTACACCCTCTGCTCATGCCATTGTTTTCCCCTGCCATCATGGAGCTTCCCCTCAAGTCTATAAGCCAAAATAAACTTTTTTTTTCCCAAAAGTTGCTCTTGGTCAGGTGATTTCTTCCAGCAATGCGAAGCTGACTGCAACAAGAACACTCAAGCAGCCAGTGGAAAAGGCCCCTGTGATGAGCAACTGAGTCCTCCTGCTAATGTCCATGTGTGTATAGCATTTTGAAGTGAAGGCTTTAGTCCCAGTTAGGCCTCCAGGTGACATTTTGCTTGCGACTACATGAGAAACCTTGAGCCAGAACTGATCAATCTGCTCTTGAACGCATGCCTCTCGAACCACTAGTTTTGGGGTCACCTGTTAGATAAGAACAGGGGTATGTATTTGATGTCTCAGAGAAGTGACTCATGCTCCTCTGAACCATGGTGGCACCAGTCACTTGTAACCCTGAATAGCTTTGTCTCACAGTGAGATCAAATGCCTGGGAAGCTGGGCGTCCTGCCTATGCCTTGAAGGTGTTTAACTAACTGATCCTTGGCAAGGGTGCTGAGGAATACAGCTACAGACTGTTGACTGCCAGCTAGAAAACAGTGAGCTGGATTTGGGGGTGACTCAGGGGAGCTTGTTAGTCAATAATACAGAGAGCTAAGTATTTACTCAAGGACAAGCTGGCATGAATCCAGGGCTCTCTGCAGGCACCAAAGGCTGTGACCTGTGTCCCTGGAAACTCCCTGTTATGAAGTCCTGGGAAGGGTGTGGAGAAAGAACTAGCAGAGCCTCTGTGTATACGTTGAAGTGTTTAAAACATAGATTAAAAACAAAAAGCAATCTATAAAAATACTGAAAAGCAAAAGGCAAAAGAACCATCCTTAGCAAATATCTCATCTTTCATATCTTTTAAAACCCTCCTCTGTGGAGGGATGAGGGCATTACTCTCCCTTCCCCTCCCCTCCCCTCCCCTCCCCTCCCCTCCCCTCCCCTCCCCTCCCCTCCCCTCCCCTCCCCTCCCCTCCCCTCCCCTCCCCTCCCCCCTCCCCTCCCCTTCCCTCCCCTCCCCTCTCCCCCTCCTCTCCCCTTCCCTCCCCTCCCCTTACCTCTCCTCCCCTCTCCTTTCTTGTTTTGGTGTTTTGAGGTAGGGTTTCACTCTAACCCAGGCTGACTAGGAAGGAATTCACTGTGTAGTCTCAGGGTAGCCTCACGGAGATCCTCCTTCCTCTACCTCCCGAGTGCTGGGATTAAAGGCCTGTGCTACCACACCCAGCTCTTTTCCTATCTTTTTTTAAAAATTAATTAATTAATTTTTAAATTTTTATTTATTTGCAAGGAGAGAGAGAGAGACAGAGAGAGAATGGGCGTGCCAGGGCCTATAGCCACTGCAAACAAACTCCAGACGCATGTGCCTCTTATGCATCTGGCTTATGTGGGTCCTGGGGAATTGAACCTGGGTCCTTTGGCTTAGCAGGCAAACGCCTTAACCGTTAAGCCATCTCTCCAGCCCTCTTTTCTTGAGTCAGGGTCTTATGTAGTCCAGGCTGGCCTTGAACTCACTATGTGGCTGAGGATGACCTTGACGTTCTGATCCTCCTTTCTCCACCTCTCACGTTCAGGGGTCACAGGTGTGTGCCACTAGGCCCCACTCTCAAGGATGCTATTGTGTGGGCATACCCTTGTTCTTTTAATCAGTATATCCTTTGCTTTGTTTTTTACCCAGTTTAATGTACTTCAGAAAGGTATATCTGCTGCTTTCTCTCTTTCCCTCCCTCCCACCCTCCTTCACTGCTGGGTGTCACCCGACCAGTTCCATTTCCGATGCTTTGCCTGTGAACAGCGCTGTGACAAGCAGCCATCCTGTGCCTTTGTCCTTGTGAAGTTGATCAGATATTGCTTTAGGGGAAATTTCTAAGAGCAGGTTTCTTTTTTAAAATTTGCAAGGCAGGCTCTCACTCTAGCAAAGGCAGAACCCCAAGTTAACCTTGAACTCAGGGTGATCCTTCTACCTCAGCCTCCTGAGTACTGGGATTAAAGGTGGGCACCACCATGCCCAGCCTCATATCCAAGAGCAGGTGTATAGGACCAAAGGATGTGAACATTTTGAAGACCTTGGATGTCTAGTGTCCAGTTGCTCTCTGGAAGCTTGTACCAGGTGCGCACTTACCTTTAGTGCTTGCTTCCTTGGCCCTAGATCCCTGCCAGTCTGACTGATGGGGCTGCGTGTGCTTCCTGCTCATTTGTTCTCTCTCCTTTAGCAGTTGGTCCTTACACGTTTTTTTGTTTGTCTTACAGACTTTATTTGTTCAAAGGTTAATTACACACATAATATGGGTTTGCATATTTGTGGAGTAGGCCAAATATAGAATTATAGCTTCCCCCTCTGCTCTCATATGCCCTTTATAATGACCTGTAAATATTTGGAAGTATATTATTTCAGATGGTTTTCCATGCATACATACAGCTTTTCTTGATTTTATTTTAAAGGTTTTTTTTTTAATTATAAAAGAGAATTTACTCAGTGTAATATTCTCTGTTGTGCCTCTTTACCCAACTTAATGTACCTCAGAAAGGTATTACTGTTGATTTCTCTCTTTTTCCTCTCTTCCTCCCTTCTTCCCTCCTTTTCCATCTCTCTTTCTTTCTTTGTTTTTTCTTTTTATTATATTTTGTTTTTTTTTCTTTTTTATTAATTAGTTTTGTATTCATCAAATACAGTCAGTTTGGTACCATTATTAGGCTCATCCGTGACCTACCCCCTCCCCTTGGCCCCTCCTTGTTGAGGTATATGGGTCATGCATTGTGGAGTTAGCCCACAGTTATGGGTAAGATAAATGTCTCTGCATATCATGACCCAACATGTGGCTCTGACATTCTTTCCACCCCCTCTTCCGCAAAATTCCCCTGAGCCATGTTGGGTTCATTTTTGGTCTGCTTCAGTGATGAGGTGTTGGGGGCCTCTGGGTCTCTGGCTCTCTGATTTGGTAGCAGTTGATTTTTCTCTCTGTTGATCTCCTTCCCCCTCGTGCTGGTATCCGGTTCATCAGGAAAACAGCACCCTTGCTTGTTTCACCAGTTTTTCTTAGTTTGAGCTGGGGCCCTTTTGAGGTATGATGGGGTGGCTCTCTCCTTAGGATCTACATCTATCTGAAAAAGAGAAGCAGATTCTCCAACGGAGAGTAAGCACCAGGACAAAAGAGATAACCCTTACTTTTTTTTTTATAGAGAATTTAATAGGTGTAGGCCCTCTTGTAGCCCATGATTGATGGTAGCTTGATAATGGCGAGTAGGCTTATGTTTGGATATGGTTCTGACTTGTTTCCCAGCTCCAGCTATGGGTCCCATACCACTGAGGGGATCAGTTAGCCAAATCGAGAGCAGTTGGTTCCCCACCATGGCTGTGTGCCACTATTGCACTTGTGTGGGCATCACAACAGGTTATTTGCTGCTAAGTAGGTTAGACCATGAGTTGCTTGGACAGATATTGGTCATTTTCCCCCAGTCGCCCATGTAGCACCTTCTGGCACCAGACGCGCTGACTGTCTGGGGACTGACTCTCTTCCAACTACCAGCCATGCCATTCCATTTTGCATGTCAACGACATAAGGTGTCTTCAACAGTAGGGTCTTGCCACTAACCTTTGGTGGGTCATCAAGTACTCTGACAGAAATCTGTCTGTCTTTTAGGGAACCTTGTAGGTCTCTCTGATCAAAAGCTCATTGTGGATGATAGCCACATGCTGGTACTGGGAGTTACAGGTCAGTGCCCACTAAGAAAAGGAGGAAAAAGATAACTAATATACAAGAGTTAGAGAGGAGAGAGAGAGAGAGAGCAAGGGAAGGAGGGAGGGAGGGAGGGGGGAGGGGGAGAGGGAGAGGGAGAGGGAGAGAGGGAAGATGTAGAAGATTAAGGTTAGTCTTCATCATACCCTCTCCAGTATCTTGTGGTTCAGGTGTTCTCTGTAAGGGCCTGGTGAAGGTTCAGCCATTTGGTATGCCTTTTAGGAAGTAGAATTTTATGGTACCATTGCTGTTTGGGTCTAGATTTGTGTTTCCCACCCCTTCAATGCCCTCCCCTCCCTCCCCATCCATCCTAGTGTCTAGTCCACGAGATGCTTGCTGGGTATGTAAGGTATCTTGGGTAGATTCAGGTTAGGTGCTGTAGATGAGTGAGACTATGTGGCGATTTTTTTTCTGTGATTGGGTAAGTTCACTGAGAATGATCTGTTCCAGGTTCAACCATTTTTCCTCAAATTTCATTGTGTCATTTTTTCTTACTGCTGTATAGAATTCCATTTTGTAGATATACCACATCTTAGTTATCCATTCTTCTACTGATGGACATCTGGGTTGATTCCAGCTCTTAGCTATTACAAATTGAGCTGCTATAAACATGGTTGAGCAAATCTCTCTGGCCTGTGGTTTGAAGGTTTTAGGGTAGATGCCCAGTAAGGGAATAACTGGGTATGTTGGTATCTCTATAGTCCGCTTTTTCAGGAGTCTCCATATTGCTTTCCAACGTGGTTGTACCATCTTACATTCCCACCAACAGTGGATGAGTGTTCCTATTTCTTCACATCCTCGCCAGCGTTTATTTTCTTGTGATTTTTTGATGTTTGCTATCCTTATTGGGGTAAGGTGGAATCTCATAGTTGTTTTAATTTGCATTTCTCTGATGATTAGGGATAATGAACATTTTCTTAAGTGTGTGTTTGCCATTTGTATTTCTTCCTCTGTGAACTGCCTGTTCAGCTCTTTGCCCCATTTTGTGAGTGGGGTGTTTGACTTCTTATTGTTTAGATTTTTGAGTTCTTTGTATATTCTAGAGATTAGGCCTCTGTCAGTTGGATAACCCACAAATATTTTCTCCCATTCTGTGGGTAATCTATTGGCTTTGCTTATTGTATGCTTGTCTGTAAAGAAACTCTTCAGCTTCATGTGATCCCATTGGTTGAGTGACTGTTTAAGATTGTGAGCTACTGGGGTTTTGTTCAGGAAGGTTTTTTCCATTCCTATATCATGGAAAGTACTTCCTAAATTTTCTTCCAATAGTGGTCGAGTTTCTAGTCATATATTGAGGTCTTTGATCCATTTGGACTTGAGTGTAGTGCATGGAGAAATGTGTGGATCAAGTTTCAGTTTCCTGCATATGGTTATCCAGTTTGTCCAGCACCATTTGTTGAAGATGCTGTCTTTTTTCCAGCCTATATTGTTAGGGCCTTTGTCAAATATCAAGTAGCTATAGTTGCTTGACCCAAAGTCCGGGTCCTCAGGTCTATTCCATTGGTCTATACTTCTGTTTTTATGCCAGTACCATGCTGTTTTTATTACTATGGCTTTGTAATATAGCTTTAGATCAGGTATGGTGATGCCTCCAGAGGTATTTCTTTTGCTGAGGATATGTTCATTTTGTTTTTAATAATTTTTTAATTTTTTTGAGGTAGGGTCTCATGCTAGCCCAGCCTTGCCGGGTTCTCTGGCAGGTAGGGCTATAGGAGAGCCCGTCCGCCAGTCTCTCCTTGGGGCTGAGCGGGATGGTGAGTGTCGAGGACCCGTCCTTCTCCTAGGCCCCGGAGAGAAACACACTGAGTCGGGAGACTTGTCGAAGCAGGATCTGACTTCATTGTAACAGGCAGTTGCTTATAAAGCGTTGAGAACGAGGGTGGGGAACCTCAGGATGGGGTGAGGTGGAAGGGCCAGTAGCATACCGCGACTTTTGAAATGATTGGTTCTAAGCGTGTGCGCGTGCGCGCCGGAACTCTAACTTCCTACGCGGAAGCAGCAGGCCAGAGGCAATGTGGCACCCTGCTGAGTCATAGCTGGCCAGAGGCAGGTTGCCAAACTTTAGCTAGGCTCAGGAAGTTCGACTAGGCCTCTAGTCGGGGCCTCTCAAGGCCCAACACAGCCTGACCTGAAATTCACTATGTTGTCTCAGGCTGGCCTCTTGCCTCCACCTCTTCAGCATTTCCTAACAGTGTGCAGCACCACAACTGGCTCAGGTTGGCCCACACTCACAGCGATACTCCTACGGCTGCTTCCCAAGTGCTGGGATTAAAGGTGTGTGCCACCATGTCCGGCTTTTTTTTTTTTTAAAGCAGGATCTCACTGTAGCTCAGGCTGACCTGGAACTCACCCTGTAGCCCAGGCTGGTCTCAAACTCATGGCACTCCTTCTACCTCAGCCTCCGCTTGTTAACTTTTCCTCTCGCCCGCCTCCTTCCTTCCTTCCCTCCCTCCTTCCCTCCCTCTTTCTTTTCTTTTCTTCTTTCTTCTTTCTTCTTTCTTCTTCTAAGACAGGGCCTCACTGTAGCCCGGGCTGACCTGGAATTCACTGTGTAGTCTCAGGCTGGTCTTGAACTCACAGTGATCCTACTACCTCTGCCTCCCACGTGCTGGGAATAAAGTCATACACCACCACACCCAGTGTCTTGACTTTCCTCTCCCTTTCCCTTCCCCGTCCCCGTCGCCTTCCCCGTCTCCTTCCCTGTCCCCTTACCTGCCCCTTCCCCTTCCCATCCCCGTCCCCTCCTGATTGAGGTAGGGTCTTAATCTAGCCCAGGCTGACCTGGAACTCACTCTTTAGTCCCAGGCTGCCCTCAAACTCAGTGATCGTCCTACCTGTCTCCGGAGTGCTGGGATTAAAGGTGTGCACCATCACGCCTGGCCACTTGTTACTTTCTTTCTGAATTGTGAATTCTGAGTTGTGTCAGTCAGTTTGTTTAAATAGCTCTGTTATGATACCTCACATCCCATAAAGTCATTCATTTAAAATGTACAATTTAGTGGGTTTTGGTGGCGCTAGAGAGGAGTATAACCATCGCCACAATCAATAATCTAACATGTTCATCAATCTGTATGCATATGCCTATTCTGGACATTTTATATAAATCAGATCATCTAATATGTTGGCTTTTCTTCTGTTGCACCTAGTATAATGTGTTCAGGGTTCAGCTGTGGGGTAGTATGTGTCAGTATTTCTTTCCTTCTTATAGCCAAATGCTGTTTATTATACACATATGCCCTTTCTTATCTGCTGTCTCCACTTGGTGGGCATATGGGGTGCCCCTCTGCCTTTTGGAAAGTGTGAGTAATGACGCTGTGACACTTGTATAAATATTTGTTTCCAGTTCTCTTGGGTATATATACATGGAATGGATATTCTGGGTCAGGTGGCAACTCTATGTTTAATTGTTCTTGAGGAATTTCAGAATTATTTTCCAGTGTCTGCAGCATTTTACATTCTACTAGCAATGTATGAGGGCTCCAATTTTCTCACATCCTTGCTTGCACTGCCTGTTTTTTGATTGTAGTCATCTGAGCTGTGTGAGTGGGCTCATCATGTTTTTTAAAATTAAAAAAATTATTGTTATTTATTCATTTTAAAGAGGGAGATAGATAGATAGAGAGAGAGAGAGAGAGAGAGAGAAAATGAGAATGGGTATGCCAAAACCTCTAGCCTATGGAAACGAACTCCAGACTCATATGCCACCTTGTGCATCTGGCTTACGTGGGTCCTGGGGAGTTGAACCTGGGTCCTTTGGCTTTGAAGGCAAGTGCCTTAACTGCTAAACCATCTCTGTAGTCTCATCTTTTCAAAAACTTTTTTTGACAACTTCCATCATTGTAAACAATATCCCATGGTAAGTCCCTCCCTCCCCCCCTTTTCCCCGTTGAAACTCCACTCCATCATATCCCCTCCCCCTCTCAAATAGTCTCTCTTTTATTTTGATGTCATGATCTTTTCTTCCGATTGTGATGGTATTGTGTAAGTAGTGTCAGGCACTGTGAGGTCATGGATATCCAAGCCATTTTGTGTCTGGAGGAGCACATTGTAAGTAGTCCTTCCCTTCCTTACATTCTTTTGGCTGCCTCTTCCACAGTGGACCCTGAGCTACAGAAGGTGTGATTGAGATATTTCAGTGCTGAGTACTCCTCTGTCACTTCTTCTCAGCACCATTGTGCCTTCTGAGTTATCCCAAGGTCACTGTCATCTGAAAAGAGAAGGTTCTGTAACCAAAAGTGAGAGTAGCATTAATGTATGGGTATGAACATTAAGAGAAGTGCTTACCAGGCAGTTTGGTGAGCATAGTATAAACTTTTAGCCAGACAGCAGCAGATGTTACACCCCTAGGGCTCATGACTACCTCTGTTGTAGGTTTTCAGTATCAGATTTTTTTTTTTTTTTAACTAGAGTGAGAGGGAGAATTGGCACGCTAGGGCCTCTAGCCACTGCAGTCAAACTTCAGATGCATGTACCACCATGTGCACATGTGTGACTTTGTGCACATCATGACCTTGTGCATCTGGCTTTCATGGGTTCTGGGGAGTCAAACCTGGGACCTTAGGCTTCATAGGCAATTGTCTTAACCACTAAGCCATCTTTCTAGCCCTCATCATGGTTTGTTTATTTATTTATTTATTTATTTATTTAAGAGTGACAGAGAAAGGAAGAGGCAGATAGAGACAGAGAGAGAGAATGGGCGCGCCAGGGCCTCTAGCCACTGCAAATGAACTCCAGACGCATGTGCCCCCTTGTGCATCTGGCTAACGTGGGTCCTGGGGAATTGAGCCTCGAACTGGGGTCCTTAGGCTTCACAGGCAAGTGCTTAACTGCTAAGCCATATATCCAGCCCCTCATCATGATTTTGATTGGTATTTATTGATGGCTTATGGTGCTGAGTGTCTTCTAATAAGCTTATTGTCCTTTGTGTGTCTTCTTTGGGGGAAATATCAATTCAGATCCTCTGCCCAGTTTTAAAAAATATTTTATTTTTATTTATTTACTTATTTGACAGAGAAAGAGGGGGAGAGAGAGAGAGAATATGGGTGTGCCAGGGACTCCAGCCATTGCAAACAAACTAGACACGTGCTCCCCCTTGTGCATCTGGCTAACGTGGATCCTGGGGAATCAAACCTGGGTCCTTTGACTTTGCAGGCAAACGCCTTAACTGCTAAGCCATCCCTCCAGACCCTCTCTGCCCAATTTTAAATGCAACTATCTGCCTTTATTACTGTGTTGTTAGAATTCATGACACAGCCTATGTGCTTAGCAAATATTATCTCCTGGTCTGTGGATTGTCTTTTCACTTTCGTCATAGTGATTATGAGGAATTAGTATTAATGTATTTTTAATATTTGGTAGAAAATTACAGATCAGCAAAAAAAAAAAAATGAGGGGGTGCTGGGGAAATGGCTCAGCAGTTAAGGCATTTGCCTGAGAAGCGTAAGGACCCTGGTTCAATTCCCCAGGACCCATGTAAGTCAGATGCATCTGGAGTTTGTTTGCA
Source organism: Dipus sagitta (assembly GCA_036346955.1). Taxonomy (NCBI): domain Eukaryota; kingdom Metazoa; phylum Chordata; class Mammalia; order Rodentia; family Dipodidae; genus Dipus; species Dipus sagitta. Next base: position 60,434,644 of record CM070778.1, read on the forward strand.
GTGGCTAGAGGCCCTGGTGTGCACACTCTCTCTTTCTCTCTGCTTCTTCCTGAACTTCTCTCTCAAATAAATAAATTAATAAATTAACCCCCCCAAAAAATGAACTAGGGTTGGAGAGATGGCTTGGCACTTAAGGCGCTTGCCTGCAAAGCCAAAGGACCGAGGTTCAATTCCCCGGGACCTATGTAAGCCAGATGCACAAGGTGGCACATGCATCTGGAGTTCATTTGCAATGGATGAAGACCCTGATGTGTCCATTCTCTCTCTCTCTCCCTATTTCTCTCTCTCTCAAATAAATGAAAATAAAATATTTTTAAAAAGCCAGGCATGGTGGCACATGCCTTTAATCCCAGCACTTGGGAGGCAGAGGTAGGAGGATAACAGTGAGTTCAAGGCCACCCTGAAACTACATAGTGAATTCCAGGTCAGCCTGGGCTAGAGTGCGACCCTACCTCAAAAAACAAAACAAAACAAAACAAAACAAAACAAAAAATTGTTAGAATTTACAGATATTTGTATTACAAATATTTATAAAAATTGTTTTGTAAACATTTTGTTTATTTATTTGAGAGAGACAGAGACAGATAGCATGAGAATGGACATGCCAGGGCCTCTAGCCCCTGAAAACAAACTCCAGATGCATGTGTCACCTTGTGCATCTGGCTTACACGGGTACTGGGGAATTGAGCCTTGGTCCTTAGGCTTGGCAGGCAAGTGCCTTAACCACTAAGCCATCTCTTCAGCTCCCCAAATTTGTTTTTGATCACTAACTAGGTTTCTTTATTTTTAATTTTTTTATACATTCTGTTTCTTTTTGGGTCAGTTTTTATAATTTGTGCTTTCCTATGAATTTGCTTATTTCATCTGTGTTGCTTAATTTTTTTAATATACAGTTGTTTATAGTATTTTCATTTTTTGTTTTTTGTTTTTTTGAGGTAGGGTCTCACTGTAACCCAGGGTGACCTGGAATTCACTATGTAGTTTCAGGGTGGCCTCGAACTCACGGTGATCCTCCTACCTCTGCCTCCCAAGTGCTGGGATTAAAGGCATGTGCCACCATGCCTGGGTTAGTATTTTCATTTTATTTTTTTGAATGTAGTTTGGCCAGTTTTTTAAAAATAGATTGGCATTGGTGTTGTTTCATTTTTTTTTTTTTTGTTTTTGTTTTTCTCTTTGTTTTTCGAGATAAGGTCTCGTTCTAGTCCAGGCTGACCTGGAATTCACTGTGTAGTCTCAGGGTGGCCTCAAACTCATGGCGATCCTCCTACCTCTGCCTCCCAAGTGCTGGGACTAAAGGTGTGCGCCATCACACCTGGCTTGTTTCCATTTTTTTAAAAGTACTAACAGATATTTATTTATTTGAGAAAGAGGCAGAGAGAGAGAATGGGCACATCAGGGCCCCTAGCCACTGCAAACGAACTCCAGATGCATGCACTACCTTATGCATCTGGCTTACCTGGGTCTTGAGGAATTGAACCTGGATCCTTTAGCTTTGTAGACAAGCACCTTAACTGCTAAGGCATTTATCAAGCCCTGTTTCCATTTTTAAAGATACTTTCATTTATTTATGTACTTGAGACAGAGAAAACAAGGGAGAGAGAGAGAGAAAGTAAGGGTGGACCAAGGCCCCTTGTTGCTGCAAAGGAACTCCAGGTGCATGCGCCCCTTTTGTATCTGGCTTTACATGGGTCCTGGGGAATCGAACCTGGGCCATTGGGCGTTGCAAGTAAGCACTTTTAGCCACTGAGCCATCTCTCTATCCCTATTTCCATATTTTACTGTTATAAGTACTGCAGTAATGGATATTTTAAGAGCTCTTAGCTGTGAGTATGTGTGCAAGTGTGTTAGGATATAGATTGCTAGGAATGTTGTGTCAGGATATAGATGGCTAGAGTGTTGTGTCAGGATATGGATTGCTAGATTGTTGTATCAGGATAGAGATGGCTGGAGTGTTGTGTCAGGATAGAGATGGCTGGAGTGTTGTGTCAGGATATAAATGGCTAGGTGTGTTGTTGTACAGTCATTTAAAATGCTGATTGTTTCTGTCCTCTTGTCCTCTGCTTTTATTGATCTGTGTTAGCTTCTTATGTCTGGCAAATCAGTCTCCTGGAGCTTGGAGTTGATAAGAATGTAACATATGGCTGGTACATTTGTGCCTAGAGTAAGTGGGTTTGGGGTCTGGGTGTTTGGTGGATGCTCTGAGCAATGTTCTTGGGTGTGGCTCCAAGCTCACCCCTATGCATTCATGTGTGGGATTTCAGACCCTGTGTCCCGGATTGCTGGAAGATCAGAAGCTTTCTGCCACTTAGTAGGCCTGCTTTGGTCTGACAAATGATTGGAGTCTGCAGCAGGAATGAGGCCCTCCAGGTGACTCCCCAGAGGCCCTTGCTATGGCTGTTGTCTTCTGAAGAGTTCTGAGGACAGTGGAGCCCTAGGCAGCTCTAGCTCATGGGACCTGCAGAGCTCCTGGGAGCATGGGGGTCCCTTGCCTGGACATGAAGAAGTGTCAAGGATGCTTGTGTTCCTCCTCAGCACTGCTTCCTTTCCTTGCTCAGTCACCTGGGGCCAGTGTATTCTGGGTAGTCAATGACTCACAGATGTCACAGCCCAGACGTGGGCAGCAAGGCTAGTGCTTGCCTGAGGCGGAACGTGGAGGGCTTCCGAGGGCTCCTGCGTGCCCTCCGCAGTCTTGCTCCTTTTTGTCTTTTCCTGGAGCTTGCAAAGGTGACGTAGAAGTAGGCTAAAGGTCTGGACAGATCCTGCGTGAGCGGCTCCTGGGCACGTGGCTAAGTGGGTTTTTAATTGTTTTTCACCAGCTCTGGACCCACAAAGTGGTGCTTTGGGAGCTGGGGAAGCAGAGGGCCACATCATGGCACATGGGTGCCAGCCGCCCTTGGCCACCGTGGCGGCAGTGGTTCTGCGCTTACTGGTTTTCTCTGCCGGGTCCTGAGGGAGATTTTTATAGGAAGAGACAGAAAAGGCCATGATGCCGCGGATGCCTGAAAACGATGGGTATTAGATATACTGGTCCCACTGTTGACTGAAAACATCCTGAACATGAATCCTGCTGGGGGACGAGTCTTCACAGGCATTCTGGGGAACTTGACTTTTCTTAGCGCCCCCACCCCCATACTCTTTTGTAAGAGATGCGTGGCTGCACTCCCCAGGGCCAGTTGACAGCCCAGACCTGTTTTGTTTCCTCTTTTATTGCATGGGGTGTTCTGGGCCTCCAAGCCTGCAAAGGCAAAATCAAATTATTTTCTCTCTTGACCTAAATGACTCTCGTCCCCGGGGAAGGCCTGGGCTCGGCGTCCAGTAGTTGTTGAAGGGCAGCTTTCCCAGCAGCCCTCCCTGCTGACACCTCCATTTTCTCTCCCTCCCTCTTTGTGTCTTTCAGTCTGCGGAGTTCTTCGAGATGTTGGAGAAAATGCAGGTGAGCACCTCCAAAGCGGGGAAGCAGTCCAGCCCCAGGTGTGAGTGCTGCAGGGATGTGGGGGGCTCAACACAGAGAGGGTCCTCGGAGTGAGTGGTCCACCAGCCCAGACAGCTGAAGCCATTTTGCTAGCGAGTGTCACGAAGCTCCTGAGAGGACTTTTGTCTCAGGATGGAGGAACAAGCAGACCAGTATGTCTTTAACCCTAAGGAAGTGAGAGGGCTTAAAAGAGCCATTATCTCTGGAAAGAAAGTCCCCTCTGAGGACTGTTATTTGGAGTCAGGATGGTAGAGCTATTGGTGAGAGGCAGATCTGAGTTCAAATCCTGCCTCTGATACTTGCTAGTCTAACCTGTTTACCATTCCCAAGTCACCATAAATAAATAAAAATAAAAGTACACACTCTAAAGTGTTGGGAATGAAATAGGATAAGATATGTAAGTAGATGGTAGGCACTACATAAAATCCAATGTTGAAAGCGGACTTGAGGGTTCTTTGTAATTACAGTCCATCTCCACAGATCCAAATTTGGGGTTAAACCAACTCTGGCTGGAGAACACTGGGGAGACATTGCATCTGGATTGAACATGTACAGACTTTCTCTTTGTTGTTCTTCTGCAAACAAGACAGCATAGCAACCATTTACACAGTGTTTACATTGTATAATTTAGCGATGATTTGAAGCACTTGATAGAATGTGTAGGTTCTAGGTGAACATTATGCCTTTGTATATAAGGGAACTGTGTATCCAGGGGTGTTTATATCTGCGTTGCCTGAACCAGTATCCTCCCTCCCCTGAGTCAGGGCTCACAGGTAAGAGCTATTGCCCTAGCGAGTTTGAGCCAAGGCCCACCTTTTAATTGATAAAAGTGGGAAAAGCTGCTGATGTGCATACGTATTTGAAACACTTCTCTGGGCTCATAGATTGACCGGAAGTATTTTGTCCTCCTGAGGCTTTTGGAGCTAGGTGTATCACTGTTTCCATCCCCGCATCACCAGTGAGAAAAGTGAGGCCCAAGCTATTATTAAGTACAGCCCACCAGGTTGCATGGATGGTAAGTGCCTCAGGGCCAGGGTTTGGAAAAAGAGGTTTATATTTTTATTTGCTGAGGAAGGTCTGTCGTAGGGGTCTGGAAGTTCCTGAAGGAGGGGCAGAACAACCTGGAGTTGTTCTGCAAAGCTGGGGTGCTCCCAGTTTCCCTGAGGGAAGGGAAGGGGAGGGACCAGTGGAGGGAGAGCTATCGTTAGTTGTGTCATCACCAGAAGTAAATCATCAGGATTCTTCTCTGTGCTCAGCAGTGTGTGGACTACAAACTCAATTTATATGTGCATTTAGGGAGCTCATAATCCAGTTGTGGAAATGCGGCTGTCGTGTGCTGTCCGTGTGCTGTTTGGAGTGGTGGAAGACAGGGTATCATTAAGTGCTCAACTGCTTAGTGTAAAACAGGGCATGTCCCCTCAAGCCAATGGGAGCCTAGCTTTCTGGAAAGCTGGGAAGTTGATGGTGGGGTGCCTTCTCCCTGGTTGCTCCCACAGCCCGCTTGTCCACACAGCTAGAGTCCCTGCCTCCTTCCATAGGGTGTCCGTGTGTGAATTCAGCCCAGTGGAACCCATCTCAGACTGTTGTTTGAAGATGCTGCTGGGCTTGTCTTTCCAGTTAGATTGGCAGCCTCTCCAGGGCAGGGCTTGTTTCTGTCTCCCAGACTAGACATCCATGATGGTTTGCATCTCAGTGGAAACTGTGGAAGGCAAAGGTCCAGTGTGTAACACTCACCCCCAGAGGACTCAGTTTCCAGCAGCTGTTGGGACAGCGCTGACTGACACGTGGGGAACTGGTAGAGACGGAATGCTGCATGGTGTGGCTAGATTTCGCCCTTGGCTGTGAGCCATATCTCTCGTCTTGCATTTGTGGAAACTGGGTCTCAGAGCTATGAAATACTTTGGTCACTCTGCTAGTTGAGAAGAGTTAAAAGCAGTATTTAGGATCCCCAAGCCCCAGCCCAAGAGTCAAGGAGTTTGAAGTGATTGAGGCCTTGGTCCTTGGTGCATGTGTTACGGACTTCCAGGCCTGGATTTAAGTCTGAGTCTGAGATCAAGTCACTTTCCCTCTCTGAGCCTCCATTGCTTTGTGGAGGCCAGAAAGAAGGGGGCAGAATAGCAGTCCCCATTGCAAAGGATAATACGCAGCCCCACAGCAGAGGCTCCGTGGTGGGGGAGGGGGTGGAGTGGTCATGAGGCTGGGGGAAGTTTGCTCTCCTGCCCTACGGACTGTTCCCAGACAGGGATGACTAATGCAGGACACACAAAATAAACTCCTGACATCACTCCCTACCCACCCAGTGTGCCAACCTGGTCAGGGTCTGCAAGGCCACCCAGGTGGTTTTCTGTCCATGTGTAAGAAGCATCTGCCAGGTGGGAGTGGTGCTCCTACACCCTCTTGAACAATGCTACTGGATGACTCAGTCCCAGAAGTCCAGAGACGCCACGTCTAAACTCACCTAGTTCAGAGGAACTCTGGGGTTCAGGGAGCATGGGATGTGCTTGTGAAATTGGCTTCAAATCCAAGCCCTGTCATTCACTAGCTGTATGACCTTGGGCACACAGCCTCCTTTAGGGCCTCAGTTTCTTTGCTGGCACAAAGGTGCTATGAACTTTAAAGGAGACCACAGGGTGTTCTGTCTGGAGGGTTACCATGCCATGAATTAAGCTGTGACCAGTGGCTTGAAATGGGGTGTTAGGGATTCAGAAAAGTCCTTGAAACACAAACCCTAGGTTCCTGGCTACTTCTAACCAAAGAATTGGATAAAATAAGACTCAGAATGGGCTGGAGAGATGGCTTAGCAGTTAAGGTGCTTGCCTGCTAAGCCTAAGGATTCATGTTCAACTCTTCAGGTCCTACACAAGCCAGATGCACAAAGGTAAGGCAAGCACAAGGTTGTATATACCCACTAGGTGGCACAAAGGTCTGGAATTCAATTGCAGTGGCTAAGGCCCTGGCATGTCAATGTTTTCTCTCTCTCTAAAATAAAATTTAAAAATAAAATTAAAAAAGACTGAGAAGGATAATTATTAAATTATTATTTTTATTTGGGGGAATTACAGAACCAAGGGAAGGAAAATGAATACATCCATATGTGGACCTGGCAAAACCATAACAAGAGAGAGAGGAAAGGAAGTACAAAGAGCTTCTGCCATGTGGAGGGCAGGAGAGGGTAGAGAGCCCATATGAGAGTAGGGGCCGGGGGTTCTCTGTCTCAGCCCAGTTGGACTGAGATGAGAGGAAACTGCCAGTACCTAGAGGTTCAGGAGTGGTCAGGCAGCCCACAGAACTTGCCTTCCCCTCATAAACATATTTATAACTTTATAATGGTAGACCCTACTTTCTAGCTCAGGTGAGCCAGAGAGACAGCTGATTGGTCTGGGTTAGGGGCTGTCTAGAGGCTAGCCATGGTGCCAAGTTTTGGGGGCTGAACTTGACCAACCACAGTGTTAGGATTTTAAATCGTAGGAAAGACCTCCCTCCCAGGAGGGGCCCAGGTTGTGCAAAAAATCTCCTTGCAAGAGATAAGGAGTCAGATCATCCTTTGATCTCTGGCAAAGTGGAGACTGTAAGAATAGGCCCAAAGATATTCTCCTTCTTACTTTCAGGGGCCCAGTCACCCTGACTGTCTAACAAAGTCCTTCCCCTTACTTTCAGGGGCCCAATCACTCTAACTGCCTAACAAAGCTCCTGTTCCCTCTTAGGCTGCTTCTGATTATCTTCTCTGCAGAAGGGAACTGCATCTCTTGGCTGTCCCACTAGCTCACCCTCCCCTGATACATTCAGTCCTGGGAACCCCATCTACTTCCTTCCCTTTTGTAAAACCCAGTGAAGTGAGAACCTGACTGTAGGAGCTGGATATATAGGGCAGGTGACTCTGGCTCAAAGACCTCCTTGCGTCTGGGAGATGGGGGTGGTGGGGATGCTCATTTTCCATGTGCAGCTCGGGAGGCACCAGGGTTACAAATAGGAAGCTGTCAGCAGTATGAGGACCAGGAGCTGGCCTCCTGCCTGCCATTTACACGCTCTCCCTCCAGGGAAGGTAGAGCTAGAAAGCAAGTGGTCCAGTGTGCTGGCTCTGACACCTGTGGGTGTAGGTTCCCGTCTTTTCCACTCACTGTTGGCCCTGTGGCCTTGGAGAAGGTGTTTAAGCTCTGAGTTGATAACCTGTGGTGATGCTGACTTTTGTAGTTACTGTACACCGACCAGTCAGTGTTCAGAAACATAAAGCATTGCCAACTTAGCTGTCACCATGACGGTAGACGCTGGCTTCATGCGTGCTTTATCAGTGATAGCAGGAGGAACTGAGGGGTATCTGTCACTTGTCACTGGTCATCAGCCTAGTAAGTGGTAGTGTTGGCATTTGAACCTGGGTGATCTGGCTCAAGTGCCCATCCTGCTGCCTCACCTGGAGTTGTTAGGGGTTCTGAAACCAACCAAGTGTGGGAAGTGAGAGGGCCTAGTGCCCACCAGCTGGCCAGGTGCTCAGAGGCCCCTCCAATGAGTCTCTCTTTAGTGATCTGTGCTTAACATGGATCTCTCTTCATTGTTTCCACAGGGGATCAAGCTTGAGGAGCAGAGGCCAGGACCTCAGAAGAACAAGGTGGGCTGGACAGTTGAGGCAGTGGCTAGGTGGGCCCAGTAAAGGGGCCAGTGTGGGAGGAGGGCAGGAGGAGTGGCCAGCATGTAGGGCTCTTCTCTCTCCTGCCCACTTAACTCTGGTTTGCACCAGAAGCTACTCAAGCAACAGTGGCCTTGTTAGACTTGTGTCTGGAGGGAGGCAGAGGGGCCCTGGCTCAGTGCCTTTAAGGCTGGTTAGTGGAGGCCTTGACTGACTCCTTCCCACATGTTCTGTGTGCGCACCTGCACGGTGTTAGGCCTGTCAGACTCTGCAGAGGCTTTGGTGGGCTGTCAGCACTCAGCTTCAGGGTCTGTTCTGAAGGCCTGAGATGCAGCTCATCACTTGGAAGGGAGCCTGTTACCTGGAGAGAGCTGCTCCTGGAAACTAGGGTCCCCTTCCTGGTTTTTTTTTGACAGGGTCCCATATAACCCACAGTGTGACCTTAAACTTTCTGTGTAACTGAGGATGACCTTGAACTCATAGTCCTTCTGCTTCCACCTTGGAGAGCTTGGATTACAGACTTGTACAGTCAGCCCTGGCTCTCTTCCTCTTTTAGCACCTCAGGGAAACAACCTGGTTCACTAGGGGTGACAAGTCCCTTTGTGTGCTGTGTCTTTGGCTGTGTCTGCTGACTTGGAGGCGAGTTCAGTAGACAGGGCTGCTGGGTCCTGCAGCTGCTTCTGAGCTGCTCTTCTGTCTCTCTGCTTCCCCCAAAGTCCTAGTGCAGGCTGCTCAGCCCCCAGCGCACCTCCTCCCCAGGCCTGGGCAAGGAACTTGCAGACAATGGTTGGACTGTAGGGCACTTCTGAACTAATGGTGCTGCCTTCTGCTTTGTCTTGCAGGATGACTATATCCCATACCCCAGCATTGATGAGGTAGGAGCCCCTCCCACCAGCTGCACTGAAGACAGGTCTGGTACCCTCCCTAGGGACATCACGGCCTCTCCCAGCCCCACATGGGACAGAACCTTGAGAGTTGAGGGCCTGAAGCCCCTTTCCATCTTTGCCTTTGTGACCTCAGCTTTTCTATGTTTGACTTGGGGGTGTCCATCTAGGTCTTGCAACCCTGGTACCCCAGTGAAGCTGGAGATGCCTAGGGGCTCAGAGGAGAGATTCAAACTATCCTTGGCCTCAGATATCAGGTTTCCCTCCTTGGAACAGTTCAGAGGTGGGTGGGAATGTCACTGGACCCCTCTCCTCAGCAGCCTCAAAGCAGGCCACAGGGCAAGACCCTCCCTCTGCCTCCAGGTTGTGGAGAAGGGAGGCCCGTACCCTCTCATCATCCTGCCCCAGTTTGGGGGCTACTGGATTGAGGACCCAGAGAACGTGGGCACTCCGACGTCGGTGGGCAGCAGCGTCTATGAGGAGGAGGAAGAGGACAGCCTAAATCTCAACACGTTTGGCTACAAGCTTGAGTGCAGGGGTGAAGCCAGGGCCTACCGCCGGCACTTCCTAGGCAAGGTGAGGCCCAGGGTCCTGCCAGAGGGAATGTGCCTGGGGTCGGGGGTGGGAAGGCATCCCTTGCCTAGGACCCCTTTCTTCTCTTTTCCTTCCCAGATCTGTCCGAGGAGGAGTATAGAGTCTTTGTGAGGGGTCTTCTGATGTGATGGAATGAGTAGCAGTGGGGTGGGGGTGAAGGAAGATGGATTTTAACTATTCAAGGGAAGATATGGTCTCACTCCTTGAATGTCTCCATTCATCTACACAGTACCCAACTCTCAGGCTCTTATTCACCCTGCTTCCCTGAGCCCTTAGACTTGATGGTGTGCTGAGAGACCCTGTTGAACAGTGGCGGGTTTACATTTCTTTAAATATATTCTTTCAGACTTGCTAGATGCCCTAAGTCCCACAGATAGCTTCCAGAAGTCTCTAGTCTTAACATAACTTTACAGAGCCTCATCGGGAGGAAGCCATATCCAAACCCTTCTGAATTCTAGGAGTTTTGTTAAAGTATAGAGCCCAGGGCCTCACTGTGGATCTCACTGGGTAGTGGGTTCCAGGAGGCCACGGACAGTCCCCCTTGTGCAGAAGGCTTTAGGCTCCCTTTGTGTGGAGGGTCCCATGGCCTGGATTGGTGAGGGCTAGCCCTTGAGCATGAGAAAATGAACTCAGTATCTGGTAAAAGACTGATCTGGAGAATCCAGACAGATGTGGAGTTAAGCCCTGGATCTGTCACTCAGTGGTTGTGTGATTGGTCCCCACCTGTGGAATGGGGATGATGGTGGCATCTCTCATATACAAATAGGGTGATATTTAAAAAAGAAAATCAATATTCAACCCACTACATAGTGCCTGGCACATCCCACGAACTCAGTGGCTGGTGCCTATTGATATCATCATCTACGTTTTCATCATCCTCCTCCTCACCATCCACATCATCACCACCACCACCAGTAACGGCTGCAACAGTTGCATCCTACCCCTCATTTCTGTGGGGCTCCCCTGTCGGTGAAGGAGGTGATTTGGGGCATCATGTCTAGAGGCTCACGTCTGATTTCTGTTTCTAGGATCACCTAAATTTTTACTGTACCGGCAGCAGCCTGGGGAACCTGATCTTGTCCATCAAGTGTGAGGAAGCCGAGGGCGCTGAGTACCTTCGGGTCATTCTCAGGTGGGGCTGCTGCGCTGGTGGAGACCAGGCCTCTCCCGGGCTGGAGCTGGCATCAGTGAGGGTGGGAGGAGTGCAGGAATACCAGTCTTACCAGTCTGGTCTGGGTGTACAGGAGGGGCAGACCTGCTGGAATCCTGAGGCTGTGTATGCCATTGCCAGGCAGCATGAGCCAGGTGTTCCTACCAGCTGTCTCAAGGTCACCTAGACCAGACCTGTCTGCTTCTTTCTTAGGAGGAACCGTGCCTCTGAGGAGGGTAGACAAAGCAGGGATGGGGTGGCTCCTTAGACTGAGACCTGTTTTAGAACAGGGTTGGCCAGGACCCTGCCCCTGGTGGCCACCTAGTCAGGGAAGGTGGATGTAAACATCTGTTGTGTATACTGAGGTCCGAGAGCTGGAGAGATGGTCACAGCAGGACACCGAAGCCAGGACACCTCTCTCTGGTTTGTGACCTCTTCCAGGGCAGGAACTGGAATTGGTTTCTGTTTGGCTCAACTGTTCTGTAAAACTTCCCTTGAACCAGAAAGTGTTGGGGGTAATGAGGACTGAGACTTGGTCCCTGTTCCCTAAAGGCCAACAATCCTGCTAGACAGAAAACAGAATTTTAATATGTGTCCCGAGTACTATTTTATCTATTTGCATAGAATGCTATGGGATCCCAAAGGAATCTTTGTCTTATTTTTCTCTGACTGTGTTGGGGTTGGGTGGGGACAAGAAGTCAGGAAGAATGATGCTGATCCAATTAGAAGTGTATTTGAAGGTATTTGAAGATAAGAATAATAATTCCTTTCTGCCCAAATCTTGAGATGAATAAGGGAGAGCCCTGCTTTGGGAGCAGTTGGAAGGGGTACATAAGGAAATTGTCAGCATGTATCCAATTTTAGTTTACTTCTTGGTGGGCTGGGGATTGAACTCGGGGACCTATACATGCCAGGCAGGTGATTTGGCAACTGAGCTACATTTCCAGCCCTTGGTTTGCTTCTTATTTAGAAAGGAAGTGGCTGTGTTTGCAGATGTTTACTTGGATAGACATGTTTCAAGGCATGGACGAGTCAATTAAATAGCTATAGATAATTTCTGACTAGGAAGTTCTTGGATCTCTGTCTCCAAATAGGATTTCTACCCAGACAAGTCTCTGTGAAGAACAAAGCTTCCTTTCTTAATTAAAAACCACACCAGGATGGCATGAGGTCTCTGAGTAAGATGACACCTGACACAAGGACTGAAGCTTCCTTTTTCTTTCTTTCTTTCTTTCTTTCTTTTTCTTTCTTTTTTTTTTTTTTTTTTGTTTTTTTGTTTTTTTGTTTTTTTGAGGTAAGGCCTCACTCTAGCCTAGGCTGACCTGGAATTCACTGTGGAGTCTCAGGGTGGCCTCAAACTCTCGGCAATCCTCCTACCTCTGCCTCCCGAGTACTGGGATTAAAGGCGTGCGCCACCATGCCCAGCTTTTTCTTTCTTTTTTTAAATTATTTTTTATTTTTCAAAGTAGGGTCTTGCTCTAGCCCAGGCTGACTGTGAATTCACCATGTACTCTCAGGGTGGCCTTGAATTCACAGCAATCCTCCTACCTCTGCCTCCTGAGTGCTAGGATTCCTTTTTCTTTTTTAAAGACAGGGTCTTAAAAAAAGGGCTAGAGAGATGGCTTAGTGGTTATGGCACTTGCCTGTGAAACCTAAGGACCCAAGTTCAACTCCCCAGAATCCATGTAAGCCAGACTTACAAGGTCACGCATGCACACAAGGTAGTACACACATTTGGAGTTTGATGGCAGTGCCTAGAGGCTCTGGCATGCCAATTCTCTCTCTCTCTCTCTCTCTCTCACACACACACACACACACTAAAAACAAAACAAAAAAACCCAGCCAGGGTCTTTTTCCTGGAACTTGCTGTGTGGTCCAGGCTGACTTTATACTTGCAGTCCGGTGAGAGCTGGGAATTGCAGGAATGTGTCACTGTGCCTGGTTCCCCAGAGCCCTTTCTGATGCCATAGCCCATCTGAAATGCTCACTGGGAACACGAGGTAGAGAAAGCTGCCAGGCATATAGCATACATCTTAGTGGATAGAAAAAAAGAACAACAGTGGAATCTGTGGGACAGTTAGAACCATAGTGTAGGTGACATAATTGGAACCCTAATTGTCCTTCCTTAGAAAGCAGTGTCATGGGAATATATGAAGTTAGAGGTATGGGTGTGGTGGCTCATGCTTATCATCTTGGCACTGGTAGGTCAGTAGTTCAAGACCAGCCTGGGCTACATAGTCAATTCCAGATCAGACTGGACCACAGTAAAACCTTGTTTCAAAAAAAAATATGTACAGGGCTGGGGCCATGGCTCAGCAGTTAAAGGTACTTGCTTGCAAAGACTGACAGCCCAGGTTCATTTCCCAAGTGTTCACATAAAGCCACACTCACAAAGTGTTGCATGTGCCTGGAGTTTGTTTGTAGTGGCAAGAGGCCCTGACATGCCCATACTCTCTCTGTCTCTCCTTTCTGTGTCTCTTGTAAATAAATAAAAGTTTTTTTTAAAAAATCTAAATAAATAAATGGAATTGGAAATTCTGGAAGAATCATGAAGGGTCTTTCCTTGTGGAATCATTTTTGTTGTTTTGGGTCTACAATATCTGGAATCAATACCCTAGGGATCCTGAGAGCAAACTCCAGGGTGGCTCTCCCCATAGAAAGCCAGTAGATAGGGTGGCAGAGGGAGCCCAGCAGTCCTAGCATGTACTTGGAGTGATTACCAGGACAAGTAGAAGCCAGGCACTGACACTGAGCTCATGGCTTAGCAGTTTTACCAGACATAAAGGAAGACTTACCCAGAGATGAAGTTCTCTTGTCGGAAGTGAGTGTCTTCCTCATTCCCCATAGACTTCTGGATTATTTAATTGTGTCCTACATTTATAATAACCAGCTCTCCAGCCTAAGACACAAGAAGAACATTCTCACAGCCTCTGTGTGTGCCATACAATTGGCCAAGTCGACTCCTCCCACCATCTACAGACATCTCATTGTGGATTTAAGGACCACTTGGGAAATCTCTGTCTCTAAGCCTAACTCCTTTTTAAATTAGATCATTGCCTGAAATTTCCACTTAACAGAACCTTGTAAATAGTTTTTATAGCAGGTAGACTTAGAACTTTTGAATCATGAATCTAAATGAATTTCAGAAAGCAAGCATCCTCCTGGAGAGATTCATTTATATTTGACAACAAAGCTAGAAATTAATAACAAAAGAGTGGTTTTGAAAATTTGCTTTACCACCTACAAAGAAGGCATCCCAATACTTTCCTAAGTAACTTTTAGGCCAGAGCAGAAATCAAAGCCACTGTTGTAGAATATTTATAAAGTAATGACATTTACAGTATTGCAATATGGGTTTCATGCAAAGCTGTCTTTAGAAGAAAATTTATTACCTTAAAATTTGATTACTAAATAAGAAAAAATGTTACTTGGAAGTTGTTGCTGTTAGTGACTTCTCAGTGTTCCCTTAGCTATGAGAGAATTGTTAAAATTATTGTAAAAATAATTGAGTACTTATCTGCCCTGGTGAGTTGAGGCATAGTATAGCTACTCAGAAGTGACAACTGCTCTTATTATCAATATTATTATCTAAAGAAAGTAAGAGAAGGAATGAACACAGATGAATATGGAAATAAGTTAGAAATAAAAGAACAAGGGATTTGATAAACTTTGGCTTTTTTTGGGAAACAAAACGATGTAGATGACTAGCAAGTGAAGTAGAAATAAAGAAGAAGTTGGGTGTGTGGTTCACGCCCGTGACCCCCACACCGGGGAGGTGGAGGGAGGTCCTCTTTAGCCGCAGAGTCGGGAGCCAGCCTGGATTACTACAGAAGACCCTGTCTGAAACCCCCCAGTACTGAAAAAGAGAAAATAAAAACTTACAATCTATAGATAGGTTAAAACACAAAGCATGTATGTATAGATGATAAAAAGAGAAAATACAAATATACAAACTTAGGTATAAAATATATAATGACTAGTGTGACAATTAAATATTAATGTTCAACTCATGCTATTAAATTGAAAATGCTGTTAGAAACAGATGCCATTCTAGAGAAAGAAAATATTACCAAATTTAACTCAAGATGAGGCAAAAACCCAGATATACCAATAGTGATGGAATAAATTGGAACAATTCTCAAAGAATTCTATTTCCAAGTGTTTCTAGATCTAAAACCAGGCGTGGTGGCACACACCTTTAATCCCAGCACTTGGGAGGCAGAGGTAGGAGGATCACCGTAAATTCAAGGCCCCCCTGAGACTAAATAACGAATTCTAGGTCAGTCTGGACTAGAGCAAGATACTACCTAGAAGAAAACCACCACCACCACCACCAACAACAAAAAACTCCAAAAAGCAAAAGTACAAATGTTTCTAGGTCTATATGGTTTTGTAGGTGGGTAGATATTCTAAACTTAGAGAAGAGATTTGTGTTATTCAAACTGTTCAGGAGAACAGAAAAACTGTGGAGCACATCTCAGTTAACTTGATAATGCTCAGAAGATCCTAATTTAAAAAAAATTAGGCAGTGGGGCTGGAGAGATGGCTTAGCAGTTAAGGTGCTTGTCTACAAAGTCTAAGGACCCAGGTTCGGTTCCCCAGTACCCATATAAGCCAGATGCACAGGGTGGCACATGCATCTGGAATTTTGCAATGGCTAGAGGCCCTGGCACGTCCATTTTCTCTCTCTCTCTGTCTGCCTCTCTCTCAAATAAATAAACAATATATATATATTTTTAAAATCAGGCAATGATGTGCAAATTGAAAGAAAGGAAAAAAGTAGAACAGGGACCAGTATTTCTTATGAAGACAGAAGAACATTTTAAACAAAATATCAGTCACAGATGCTCAAATCCAAGTGCCCTATTAAAAATCATTTAGTATAGGTAAGAAAGAGTTATTTTAGAAATGCAAGGATGGTTACTATGAGGAAATGCATTGTTCATTCAAGGCTTGTTAAGTCAACATTTAATGTGTCCAGTGTTGTCTAATTGTAGGAATACTGTGAGGAATAAGTTCTTATCTTGTGACTTCTCCATAGGAAACAGTCAGTACATTTTAGATCTTATTCTTTCTATTTTTCCTCCCTCCTGTTTTTTGCAATACTAGGGATTAACCCCACTGCTTGTGTATGCTAGGCACTCTGTACTCCTGAGCCATACCTCCAGCCCTTGCTTAAATATTATTTCTCTTCTTAGTCTTAGTCATCTTCCTGTGGACATGGGTCTTTATGGACTACTGAGAGTGACTAGAATGTCTGGGAGAGCTGCAAGCAGTTCAAAGGCTTGGGTGTGAGATGTGTGTCTCAGTGTGTGTAGGAGTGAGGGATTGTGTTAGAGAGGCAGGGGAAACTAATCATGTATGAAGCTCAAAAGCTTGGATTTTATCATAAGAGTAGCTATAGAAGTTAGAGGTCATAATCACATTTGCAGAGTGATGACTAGCATAGCTCTGAGGGGAACTAAACCAGGGTGGCCTGTACTGAGAATAGAGAAAAGTGGGTGGAAAGTTCCAAACACCTGGGAAAACTGACATTAAGAAAGACAGTCAGAATGCCAACAAATGGAAGAGGGGCTTACTGCTGGTGAAATGCAAATAATGGTATGATTTCAAAATGACTTAAATATATTTAAGACCTTAAAAAGACAAATAAATATTCTCTATAACATGGGTAATAAGTTGCAGAACAGAGAAATGAATTAAGAACATAGGAGTGTATAAAGAAAATAATTAGAATGATAAGAATAAAAAATAGTTGTTGAAATAAACAATACATAGGATAAAATCTAGTCTGTTCAAAGAGTGAACTGGGAGATAGTCCCAAGGAATTCATCCAGAACATTACAAATAAAGAGATTAAGTATAAGAAAGAGAAGATAAGATATGTTGATAATAGATGAGGTGGCCATTAGCATTTATCTCAAAGGCACACAGAAGGAAAGAACAAAGAGATTAGTGAATAATGAGCTGAGAATATTTGAAAATCGAGCAACACTCACAACCTGCTGTGAATCATGATTTTGAGGCAAAAAAAATATGATTGGAGACATGTTGAAGTAAAATATCAGAAGTCAAAGATTAAAAAGGTTTCAAGCCATCTGAAGATAAAAGATAACCTGTGAGGTAATGAAAACAAAGCTGACAGCAGACTTTCTCTGGGTCATAATAGTTGTTGGAAAATACTGGGCCAGTATTTTTAGAGTGTTACAATCAATCAAGCCAGCCACCCGCCAACATGCAATAAATGCTTTTAATTTAAAATTATATACCCAGAAAAACTACCAGCAAAACAAAGCAAACTGTTCAAAAACACAGGGACAGAGTGCCTCTTGAGGTCTCCCTGAAAGAATTACTAAAGGATGTATTTCAGCCAGAAGAGAGCCCAGTAGAAAAGATGCATTAGGGCTAGAGAGATAGAGCAGTGGTTAAGTTACTTGCCTGCAAGCAGAGAGAGAGAGAGAAGACAGATGAGAGAGAGAGAAAGAGAGAATATGAATGAGAGTGGGCACGCTAGGGTCTCCAGCCACTGCAAACGAACTCCAGATGTGTGCTCCACTTTGCACATCTGGCTTACGTGGGTCCTGGGGAATTGAGCCAGGATCCTTTGGCTTTGCAGACAAGTGCTTTAACCACTAAGCCATCTCTCCAGCCCTAATTGTTTTTTTGTTTGTTTTTGTTTTTTGAGGTATGGTCTCACTCTAGCCCAGGCTGACCTGGGATTCACTATGGAGTCACAGGGTGGTCTCAAACTCATGGTGATCCTCCTACTTCTGCCTTCTGAGTGCTGGGATTAAAGGAGATGCACCACCATGCCCTGGCTCCTAAAATATTTTTTAAAAGATACAATAAAAACATAACAAGAAATAGTTAAGTGATATTGACAAATGTAATTATTAAGTGGGAAAAAGAAGTAATTTGTAGCATGTTTAAAAGGAAGATTGAACTACATCTGAAACAAGTAGTAAGGGTGCTGGAAAGGGAAGAAATCACTAGATAAAACAGACAGGCTGGGCGTGGTGTTGCATGCTTTTAATCCCAGCACTTGGGAGGCACAGGTAGGAGGATCAGCCACCCTGAGACTACATAGTGAATCCCCAGGTCAACCTGAGCTAGAGTGAGACCCTACCTTGAAAAACAAACAAACAAAAAACAGACATAGATAATAACTGTAGAGATTACTGGGAAAATCAACACATATTTATTATAAAATGTAGAAACAATTTACACCCTACAAATGAATGAAAACAAAATAATAAAACCAAATCAAACAAAAATTATAAATGTCTACAACTTTACTCAGTTGAATGCTGCAAAGGAAGGGAAAAAGAGGAAGAAAACCCCCCACAAGGAAGAGAAAATATAAAATGATAAATTCAAGGTAATTTCTTTTGGGGGAGGTAGGAGTTTTGAGCTAGGACCTCACTTTAGTCCAGGCTGACCTGGAATTTGCTGCATAGTCCCAGGCTGGCCTTGAACTCATGACAATTCTCCTGACTTAGCCTCCCCAGTGCTGGGATTAAAGGTGTGCATCATCACACATGGCTAATTCAAGACAATTTCAAATGTTAGTAGTTTTAATAAATATAAATAGATTTAATTAACTACTAGAATATTAGCTATTAGATTGAATTAAAAATCCAGCCATATTCTTCTCATAAGAAACACAATTAAGGAAAAGTGACATGGAAGAATTTAAATTGTTTTGTTTATTTTTATTTATTTATTTAAGAGTGACAGAGAAAGAGGGGGAGAGAGAGAGAGAGAGAGAGAGAGAGAGAGAGAGAGAAAGAGAATGGGTGTACCAGGGCCTCCAGCCACTGCAAACAAACTCCAGACATGTGTGCCCCCTTATGCATCTGGCTAACATGGGTCCTGGGGGATCGAGCCTCAAACCGGGGTCCTTAGGCTTCACAGGCAAGCACTTAACCGCTAAGCCATCTCTTTAGCCTGACACGGAGTAATTTAAAAGAAAGGAATGGGAAAAGACACATGGGGAAAATAATATCCCAGAAAGCTGCCGTGGCGCTATTAAAGCCAGACAAGGTAGTGTCAGCAAACAAGCATTAGGGATAAAGGAAGCACTGTTTTGTAAGTTTGGAATCCTTCTTCCCCAGTCCTGATGTTTCCTGCAGTATGGAGGAAACACTTAGGTAGCAGTGGTGTTCTCTCCCCTTGGGACCTTTTCCTCTTGGAACTTTCTCCCAAGCAGTGCCCACAGGAGGGGTCTTGCCCTGCCCAGAAGTGCCTATGATGGGTGGGTAATTCCTGGGCTTGAGTTAAGAGTCCTTTCATCGACACACTAAGCTGTGTGCTCTCACTTGGTCTTCATCAATAAAGCTTTATTTCAACTCCTAACTGCCATAGTCTTTAGTATTGCTATTATTTTTTAGAATACTTTATTATTTATTTGAAAAGAGAGAGAAAGAGATGGAGGGGGCAGGGGGAGAGAGAGGGGAAGAGAGAGAGAGAATGGCATACCAGGGCCTCCAGCCACTGCAAATGAACTCCAGATGCATGTAGCACTTTGTGTATCTGGTACTAGGGAATCAAACATAGTTCACCCAGGTCATTAGGCTTTGCAGGCAAGCACCTTAACACTAAGCAATCTCTTTAGCCCTATTTTGTCTGTTTTGGATGTGTTCAGAAACTTGCCAGGGAAGGGTGCCATTTGCTGCCCCCTGTAGATTTTTGTCTACCTGTAGTGTAGAGGACAGGCCACCCAGACCTACAGGTGGCAGACATGTACTCGGTAGCATAGTCTTGAATTTGAAAACCAAGAACTGGGGCTGGGGATGTAGCTTAGTGAAAGAGTGTAGCCTACCATGTGGAGGTCTTAGTTTCAATCCCCAGCACTAAAAATATGAAGAAAAAAAAAAAAAAGAAAGAAACCCAAAATAAGACCTAATAGAAGTATAAGTAGAGGTGGACTACCAGTTAAGATGGTGGTGTAGGTACCACACCAAAACAGCCTAGGGGGGAAAAAGCCAAAAAAAAACACAGCAAAATACACACTTTTACTAAAAAGTGAAGTGTATAGGAAATTGAAACAGCAGCGGAGAAGTAGGAGAGATCCAGAGCATCCAGAGCCCGCTGGGGCCAGCAGAAGCTGCTACGGCGGGGCACGCCCCTCGGCAGCAGCATGCCAGCCAGCTGCCAGGCTCGGCTTGAGCCGCAGGAACAGCCAGGCGAGGGATTTTCCACTCAAGGAACGTGAAGGGAGAACAGCAGTGAACAACGGAGGAGAACAGCGGGCGAACTAGAGCAGCATCGGCTCCCTCCCTTTCCCCCACTGCCAGTGCCCAGCCCTCGGAACAGAGCAGCGGTCCAGGGACCCGGCCACGCCTACTTGAACTAACAGAGCACCAAAGAGGGACCCAATTAAGAGTGCAGCTGAGACCAAAATCATCCCAAAAGGTAACTGGGATTACACCAGGTCAGTACCCGCCTAATAAACCTGGTATAGGGGCCTGAACCAGAAGTGCTAATTGCACCTTCCATATCAGGATAAATTATATGTTAAATCAGATGGATGGTCAAATTTGCCATTCTTAAAAAAGCTGTATTTTGGGCTTGTTATTTGTTGCTTCTTGAGTTATTAGTGGCTTTGTTTACTCTTCTATTATACATTAGGGAAGGGTCTCAACTGATCACAAGCTGACTTGGAACACTCTACAGACCAGAAATCTTAACTGCCTTGTTGTCAGGATAAGGGAGTGGGTGGGGCACCACACAGCCTAAGGGACAGACAGAGGATCTGGTTGTCATAATACCTACTCTTGGATAAATACTCTGTGCGGTTTTTCATTGAAAGTGTACATTGTTTAGTTAAATTTTAGAATCTCTCTGCATTTTGTTCCACTTAGCCTACTTGAATACTCTCATAGCAGGCACACCCAACACCCAGAGTCACTTTTGTAGATACTTTGAGGGTCTTCAGAGCCACACCTAGCTCCTCAAGCTCCTACCCTGAAGGTATATAACATCAGACTGATTGATACATCTCTTAATACCTAGCTAACTGGAAAATCCAATCATTAAATAATCCAAGATGCAAAAATATATACATTATAACACAAGAAACACCAAAATCAAGACAATATAAATCCACCAAAAAGTATTAATGCATCAGAAATGACCTCCAGTGAGAACAAGTTAGAGGAAATGCCTGAGAAAGATTTCAAAAGAATGATTATAAATATGTTCAAAGAACTCAAAGAAGAAATCAAAGGAAGCAAAGAAGACACAGGACGCCAATTTAATAAAATAAAAAGGTCAATACTAGACATAAATAAGGAAATAGAAACAATAAAGAAAAACCAGTTAGAATTACTAGCAATAAAGAACACAGTTAATGAAATAAGAAACTCTGTAGAAAATCTCACCAGTAGAATGGATGAAGGAGAGGACAGAATATCTAAGCTAGAAGACCAGGTGGCAGATCTAATACAGTCCAACAAAGAGAAAGACAAACTAATAGAAAAGTATGAGTGGGAATTTCAAGATATTCGGGACACTATAAAAAGATCAAACATAAGAATTCAGGGCATAGTAGAAGGAGAAGAATTTCACTCCAAAAGCATAGTTGGCGTCTTCAACAATATCATAGAAGAAAACTTCTCCCAAATTGTGAAAGAGCTGCCAATGCAGATACAGGAATCCTTTAGAACACCCAGCGAGACAAAACATGGAAAGAACCTCTCCTCGCCATATTATAATCAAACTGCCAAACATACAAACCAAAGAAAAAATGTTGAAAGCAGTCAGAGAGAAAAATCAAGTTACCTACAAAGGCAAGCCTATCAGGCTTACAGCAGATTACTCAATACAAACTTTAACAGCCAGAAGGGCTTGGAGTGATGTATTCCAAGTTCTGGAAGATAACAACTGCCAACCAAGGTTACTTTATCCTGCAAAGCTATCCATTCAAATAGACAGAGAAATAAGGACATTCCATGACAAAAGCAGGCTAAAGGACTACTTGAAGACAAAAATCAGCTCTACAGAAAATACTTGAAAAAAATGCTGAAAAAAAAAGAAAAGCACACATATAAGGAACCTGGAAAAAACAAACAATATTCAAATACTAGTTAACACAAGAGAGCAAAGGTAAAACCGGAAGAACTACAAAAAAATGGCAAAAATGAATACACACCTTTCAATAATATCTCTTTATATCAACGGCCTCAGTGCCCCAACCAAAAGACATAGATTTGCAGACTGGGTTAAAAAGCAGGATCCTTCAATTTGTTGCCTCCAAGAAACCCACCTTTCTACAAAGGATGGACACTATCTTAGGGTGAAAGGTTGGAAAACAGTGTTTCAAGAAAATGGACCTAGAAAACAAGCAGGGGTTGCTATCCTAATATCTGACAAGGTAGGCTTCAGTCCAACATTAGTTAAGAAAGATAAGGAAGGCCACTTTATATTGATTAAGGGCACCCTCCAACAGGAGGACATTACAACCCTAAACATATATGCACCTAACATGGGGGCCCCCAAATTCATCAAACAAACGCTATTAGAACTAAGGTCACAGATAACACCAAACACAGTGGTAGTGGGTGACTTCAACACCCCACTCTTATCAATTGACAGGTCATCCCCAGAAAAAATAAGCAAAGAGGCATCTGGACTAAATGTGGTCATAGAAGGAATGGATCTAACAGATATATATAGGACATTTCATCCAAATGCTGCAGAATATATATTCTTTTCGGCAGCACATGGAACATTCTCTAAAATTACCATATATTAGGACACAAAGCAAATCTTAACAAATACAGGAAAATTGAAATAATTCCTTGCATTCTATCTGACCACAATGGAATCAAACTACAAAACAATAGCAAGAAAGGCTATAGAGCATACACAAAATCATGGAAATTAAACAACACATTACTAAATGATGAATGGGTCAATGAAGAAATCAAGAGGGAAATCAAAAAATTTATAGAGTCAAACGATAATGAGAACACAACATACCAAAATCTCTGGGACACAATGAAGGCAGTCCTAAGAGGTAAATTTATAGCTTTAAGTGCCTATATTAAGAAATTAGAAAGGTTGCAAGTAAATGACCTAATGCTTCACCTTAAAGCCTTGGAAAAAGAAAAACAAGGGAAACCCAAAATCAGCAGATGGGAAGAAATAATAAAGATTAGGGCTGGAATTAATGAAATAGAAACTAAAAAAAACAATCCAAAGAATCAATGAAACAAAGATTGGTTCTTTGAAAGGATAAACAAGGTTGATAAACCCTTAGCAAATCTGACAAAAGAAAGAGAGAAGAGACACAAATTAATAAAATTAGAGATGAAAAGGTAACATCACAACAGATGACAGAGAAATTCAAAAAACCATAGGGACATACTATAAAAGCATATACTCCACTAAGTATGAAAATCTGAAAGAAATGGATGATTTCCTTGATTTATATGACCTACCTAAATTAAATCAAGATGAGATTAATCACTTAAATAGACCTATAACAAGCATGGAGATCCGAAAAGTTATCAAAAATCTCCCAACTAAAAAAAGTCCAGGCCCAGATGGATTCACTGCTGAATTTTACCAGACCTTCAGTGAAGAGCTAACACCATTGCTTCTTAAGCTTTTCCATAGAATAGAAAAAGAAGGAATTCTACCAAACTCCTTCTATGAAGCCAGCATCACCCTGATACCAAAACCAGGCAAAGATAGAACAAAAAGAGAAAATTACAGACCAGTCTCCCTCATGAACATAGATGCAAAAATTCTCAACAAAATATTGGCAAACAGAATAAAAGAATATATGAGAAAGATCATTCACCCGGACCAAGTAGGCTTTATACCAGAGATGCAGGGATGGTTCAAGAAACGCAAATCGATAAATGTAATACATTATATAAATGGACTGAAGGACAAAAATCATATGATCAACTCATTAGGTGCAGACAAAGCATTTGACAAAATCCAACATCCCTTCATGATAAAAGTGCTACAGAGACTGGGAATAGAAGGAACATATCTCAGTATAATAAAGGCTATTTATGACAAGCCTACAGCCAACATATTACTAAATGGGGAAAAACTGGAAGCTTTTCCACTAAAATTAGGAACAAGACAAGGGTGTCCACTATCCCCCACTTTTATTTAATATAGTACTGGAAGTTTTAGCCATAGCAGTAAGGCAAGAGATGCGCGTAAAAGGGGTACAAATTGGAAAGGAAGAGATCAAGTTATCGTTATTTGCAGATGACATGATTCTATATATAAAGGTCCCTAAAGACTCTACCAGCAAACTGTTAGGACTGATAAACACCTACAGCCACGTAGCAGGATACAAAATAAATACACAGAAATCAGTAGCATTCCTATATGCTAACAACAAACACACAGAGAATGAAATCAGAGAATCACTCCCATTCACAATTGTATCAAAGAAAATAAAGTACCTTGGAATAAACCTAACCAAGGAAGTAAAGGATCTCTATAATGAAAACTGTAAAACACTCAAGCGAGAAATTGCAGAGGACACGAGGAAATGGAAAAACATCCCTTGTTCCTGGATCGGAAGAATCAATATTGTGAAAATGTCAATCTTACCAAAAGCAATCTACACATTTAATGCAATCCCCACCAAAATTCCAATGGCATTCTTCAAGGAAATAGAAAAAACAATCCAAAAATTCATCTGGAATCACAAAAAACCTCGAATGTCTAAAATAATACTGAGCAACAAAAATGAGGCGGGTGGTATCATTATACCTGATTTTCATCTATACTACAGAGCCATAGTAACAAAAACAGCATTGTACTGGCACAAAAGCAGACATGTAGATCAATGGAACAAAACAGAGGACCCAGATGCAAGTCCAAGTAGCTACAGCCACCTGATATTCGATAAAAATGCCAAAAATACTCATTGGAGAAAAGACATCGTCTTCAGCAAATGGTGCTGGGAAAACTGGATATTTATCTGTAGAAAGATGAAAATAGATTCTTCTCTCTCTCCATGCACAAGAATTAAGTCCAAATGGATTAAAGATCTTAACATCAGACCTGAAACTCTGAAACTGCTAGAGGAAAAAGTAGGAGAAACCCTTCAACATATTGGTCTTGGCAAAGACTTTCTGAATATAACCCCAACTGCTCAGGCAATAAAGCCACAGATTGACTGCTGGGACCTCCTGAAATTACAAAGATTTTGTACAGCAAAGGACACTGTGAATAAAGCAAAGAGGCAACCTACAGAATGGGAAAAAATCTTTGCCAGCTATACATCTGATAGAGGATTAATGTCTAGGATATACAAAGAACTCAAAAAATTAAATAATAAGAAATCAAAGAAGCCAATTAAAAAAATGGGCTATGGAACTGAATAGAGAGTTCTCAAAAGAAGAAATATGAATGGTGTATAAGCATCTAAAAAATATTCTACATCCTTAGTTATCAGGGAAATGCAGATCAAAACTACGTTGAGATTCCATCTCACTCCTATCAGATTGGCTACCATCATGAAAACAAATGACCATAAATGCTGGCAAGGATGCAGAAAAATAGGAACCCTTCTACACTGTTGGTGGGAATGCAATCTGGTCCAGCCATTGTGGAAATCAGTGTGGAGGTTCCTAAAACAGCTAAAGATTGATCTACCATATGACCCAGCTATAGCACTCCTAGGCATATATCCTAAGGACTCGTCTCATTTCATTAGAAGTACATGCTCAACCATGTTTATTGCTGCTCAATTCATAATAGCTGGGAAATGGAAGCAGCCTAGATGTCCCTCAACTGATGAGTGGATAATGAAGATGTGGCACATTTATACAATGGAGTTCTACTCAGCAGTAAAGAAAAATGAAGTTATGAAATTTGCAGAAAAATGGATGGATTTGGAAAGGATTATACTAAGTGAGGTAACACAGGCCCAGAAAGCCAAGTGTCACATGTTCTCTCTCATGTGGATCCTAGCTACAGATGATTGGGCTTCTGTGTGAGAAGGAAAAAACTCAGTAGCAGAGGCCAGTAAGCTAAAAAAGAGATACAAAGGGAAGAGAAGGGAAGGGAGGAGGGTACTTAATAGGTTGGTGTTGTATATATGTAAGTAGAAGAATAGATTAAGGGGGGTGAAAAGGCCCAAAGTGAGGTCAGGGGAGGAGACTGAGTAGAGGAAACATGGAGGGAGGGCTAATCAAAATCTAAGAGGATATAAATAAATCATATGGAATCCTCCGGTTTTGGACAATGGAACACTCACGAGTCATAGATCGTTGCTAGAAAATTTTCACTGCCAGGGATGGGATACCTTCCAGTGAGTTGTTGGCCAGGGAGGTCCCTGGTGCCCCCAAAACATTATAGGCCATTGCTGAGGCCCTTGCTTTCCCACTAGGAATAGATGGTAAGACCCTATTGCTGAAGACTCCACATACTTGGGCTGCAAGGCCACTGAGAAATCCTGCTGGAACTGAGCTGATAACCTACTCCATGTAGACCAGCTGACAGAAAGCTAGAAGAAGCCATTCTGCGAGCAGTTCAATTGGAGAAAGAGATACCACCAGTGAAGACACTAAACAGTGGATACTGCAAGCTTTATAATTGGCCAGCCAGGCCAAATGAGCCACTGGGTGCAATAGTGGCACATCTGTCATGGTGGAAACCAAGTGCCCTCTAATTGGACTGGAGCCCTGCTCCATGGGAGGGAATACATCCCTGATACTGAAAACTTAAAACATGGGTAGTCATGAGCCCTAGGGGTGTAACATCTGCTGATGTCTGGATAAGTGTATATACTATGCTTATCAAACTGCCCAGGAAGCACTTCTCTTAATATTCATACCCTTATATTAATGCTACTCTCACTTTGGGTAGAGAGTCTTCTGTTTTCAGATGATAGTGACCTTGGGATGACTCAGAAGGTATCATGGTGCTGGAAAGAAATGACTTGAGTACCGAGTAACATCTTGATCACACCTTCCAATGCTCAGGGTCTAATGCGGAAGAGGTGGCGGAAAGAATGTGAGAGCCAAAGGAAGGGTAGGACTCCTTACAACGTGCTCCCTCCAGACATAAAATGACCTCAATATCCATGACCTCATAGTGCCTGACACTACCTACACAAGACCATCATAAGAGGAGGGAAAGATCATGATATCAAAATGGAAGAGAGACTGATTGAGATGGGAGGGGATATGATGGAGAATGGTATTTCAAAGGGGGTGAGGGGGGAAGGAAGGTATTACCAGGGGATATTTTTTATAATCATGGAAAATGTTTAAAAAAATAAAATAAAAATTTTTTAAAAAGTTTAAAAAAAAAGAAGTGTAAGTAGACAAACCCAAAGTTTAGTGGATAAACATCCTCATTTTTAGAGATAAAATCTCTCAGAAAACAATGTCGCACACAGATTAAAGATCGTGAGGCTATAAAGGATTTGAATATTTCAATAAACAGATCTGATGTTATGAAATATATTCTTCGGGCTGGAGAGATAAGGTGCTTGACTGGGGAGCCTGATGAACCAGGTTCGATTCCCCAGGACCCACATAAAGCTAGATGCATAAAGTGGCTCATGCATCTGTAGTTTGTAGTGGATGGAGGCCATGATGCACCCATTCTCTCTGTCTCTCTCTGCTTGCAAATACATAAATAAATAAAAATTTTAAAATATGTTCTTGCTCTCAAGGCAGGCATGGTGGCTCACACCTTTAATCCCAGCACTTGGGAGGTAGAGCTAGGAGGATTGCTGTGAGTTCAAGGCCATTTTGAGACTGGTATAGTGAGTTACAGGTCAGCCTGGGCTAGAGGGAGACCCTACCTTGAAAAAGCAAATATATATATATATATATATATATATATATATATATATATATATATATATACACACACACACACATATATCCTTGCTCTCAACAAAAGATTCAAGTCTACTCCATATGAAATGTGAAAATAAAAATAAGAAGGTTTAGCTGGGTACAGTGGTAGAACACATCTTTAGTCCCAGCACTGGGAAGGCTGAGGTTGGGGGATCATTGTGAGTTCAAGGCCAGCATGGGGCTACAGAGTGAGTTCCAGGTCAGCTTGGGCTAGAGTGAAACCCTGCCTCAACTTCTCCCCTAGACCTAAAAAACACAAACATAAACTTTGTATTAAGTTAACAAGATAAAATGATGTCATATAGACTATATTTCCTGCATATGACAGTTAACTTATAAATCAATATTTAAAATACTCAAAGAAAAATTTTTGTATTTGGAAAAATTTTTTTAAAGACCCTTTAAAATAACTCGTGGGCTAAAGAGGAAATCACAAGGGAACTGACAAAATATTTAAAACAAAATGTCAATAAAAATGCTACCTACTAAAGTGGTGTGTGGGATGCAGTTAAAATGATATTTATATAGAGATGCACTTGAGAAAAAGAAGAAAAATGAAATGAGTAAGCTTTCAGGCCAGGAAGTTTGACAAAAAAAAAAAGTAGTAGAAAAAAACCTATCTCTTTGAAAAGATTAATACAATAGACCAACCTCTAGTGAAGACTGATTAAGGAAAACAGGAAAGATATAAATAGGAGCTAAGGTGTAGCTCAATGCTAGAGTACTAGCCTAGCATATGTGAAGCCTTGGGTTTCATCCTAGCACTACAAAACAATACCCCCTGCAAACATAATATTATATCAATGAAGGAGGGACATAGCTACTATGAGAGATGATGTCCCAAGAGGTTATAAGAAAACAACTTTATATACATGTGATGGATACTTTGATAGAAAAATTTAAATTGCTAAAACTGACTCAGTGAGGCATAGGAAAACCTAAACATTTGACACAAAGAATGGTAAGAGGCTTTCTATAAAGGACAGGTGGCTTAGAGACATCACACACGAATTTTAGCAAACCTTTAAGGAACAGGGGGAAAAAAAATCCTTGCATCAAACAAACCATTTCAAAGGATGAAAAGCTATCCTGTGATTTTACTTGGCTGGAATAACACCTTGTTATCAAAATCTGGCAAGGAAAGTACATAAAAAAAGAAAGGAAAAAATAGGCCAGTGTAGCTTCTGAACATAGATATGAAAATCTAAATAAACAATTAACCAATTAAATTTAGCATGAAATTAAAAATCATATATCATAAGCACATGGAGCTTTACCCTGGAATGAAAAGATGGCTTAACAGAGATGTAATCCAAAGGCTAACAGATTAAAAACCATATGATTATCTCAGCAGATGCAGAAAAGCATTCAGTAAAATTCAGCACTTTCATAATGTGCTAATGAGTCAGGGGAACAGGCTAAATTTAGAGTCTTATGTTGAGTCCCTTCCTAAAGCAGATCCCATCTCATTTATATTTTGAGTAAATCCAGATTTTCAAATATTAGATTATCTTTCATATAGATTCATTTGCATGTCAAAATCTAAATATATCCAGAAGGTAGGCCCAGTTTCTTTGGGAGAGTGTGTGTTTGCACGCACGCACGTACACACACACACACACACTCCCATACACACAAATCCACAAAAGCCCAAAATATAATGGTGGCCTTCAAGGTAGCTAGCTACACTTTTTGCATTTCAATGGCAAATATCTTTCTTAAAAACTTTTAAAAAAATATTATTTATTTATTTATTTATTTATTTGCAAACACACACACAGAGAGAGAGAGAGAGAGAGAGAGAGAGAGAGAGAGAGAGAGAGGGAAGAGAGACAGACAGAGCAAATGGGCATGCCAGAGTCTCCAGCCACTACAAATGAATTCTAGATGCATGTATCACTTTATGCATCTGGTTTTATGTGGGTACTGGGGAGTCAAACCAGTCGTTAGGCTTTTCAGGCAAGCACCTTAACCACTGAGCCATCTCTTTGGCTCAAACAAGTATTTCATTTTCAGTTTTATTTACATGTGTGTGTGTGTGTATGTGTGTGTGTTTGTGTGTGTGTGTGTGTGTGTATGAGAGAGAGAGAGACAGAGGGGTAGGGAGAGAATGGGCACATGAGGGCCTATAGCCACTGCAAATGAACTCCAGATGTATGTGCCACCTTATGTGGATACTGGGAAATTGAACCAGGTCCTTGGGCTTTTCAGGCAAGTGCCTTAACTGTTGAGCCATCTCTCCAGCTCAACAACTTTTTTATTGACAGGCTTCATTATATAAATATATATCCTGATCATAACCTCCCACTATCTTCTTTTGTCTCCCCTCTTATAGCTCCCCACCACTGAACTCTTTTTTCTTTGCTCCTTCCCTCCCCCTCTTCCTCCCTCCCTCCCTCCCTCCCTCCCTCCCTCCCTCCCTCCCTCCCTCCCTTCCTTCCTTCCTTCCTTCCTTCCTTCCGGGAAGAGAGAGAGAGAGAGAGACGAGCACGTGAGCATGGACACTTCAGGGCCTCTAGCCATTGCAGACAAACTCTTGATGTGTGTGCCACTTTGTGCATTTGTTTTTACATGGGCACTGGGAAATTGAACCCATATCAGCAGACTTTGCAAGCAAGTGCCTTTAACCACTGAGTCATCTCCAGCCTTCTTTTTACTTTATTTATTTATTTATTTATTTATTTATTTATTTAGTTAGTTAGTTAGTTAGTTAGTTAGTTAGTTTTTGGAGACAGGGTCTCACTCTAGCCCAGGTTGACTTGGAACTCACTTTGTAGCTCTAGGCTGGCCTTGAACGCATGGTGATCCTCTTACCTCAGCCTCCTGAGTGCTGGGAATAAAGGCATGCACCATCACACCTGACTTGAATCCCTTCTTCTTTCTAAATTGTCCTCTTCGATTTTGCTGTCATCAGTGTTTTGCCCTTCATATTATGTAGGTCTTGTGTAGGTCGTGTCAGTCACTTTGAGGTCATGAATGCAGTGGCCAATTAATGTGTGGGAGATAGCATTCCAAAGTTCTTCTTCCCTTCCTTTGGCTTTTACATTCTTTCCATCACCTCTGTGCAATGGTCCCTGAGGAGGGAGGTGATAGAGATGTCTCACTCTGTGATGAACACTTCACTGTCACTTCTCAGCACTTGGATGAATTTTGAATGTCTCCAGTGGTCACTGTTATCTGAAAAGAGAAGCTTCTCTAACCAAAAGTGAGAGTAGCATTAATATATGACATAAACATATATTTAGAGGGAAATTTGGTGAGAATAATAGAGTCATTTAATCAAACAACAGTAGTAGCTTCCACCCAGGGCCTATAACTTCACCAGCTATAGGCTTTTGACTAGGTTTTAGTACCAGGTATGAATTCCCTCCTGTGGAATGGGCCTCAGATTCATTCAACATAACAGTGGCAGATATCTTTAAGTACCCAGCATTCCTGGGCTATGTAGGAAGGATTTTTTCCCACCAGGAGTGTGGTGCCCCACACATGGGCTGGGTTAAAGGAGGCATATCTGTCTCCATGAAGACCAGAGGGGAGGGATTCTGCTTGATGTGACCCCAGCCATCTTCCCCACTGATTTTCTTTTGTGTGGTGGCTTGTCTCACCCTCATTCCCGTGTGCAGGTCTAAAATGAAGACTGTGCATGAACGAATCCCCTTGGCTGGACTGAGCAAGTTGCCCAGCGTACCTCAGATTGCAAAGGTAAAAAACAATTATGAGAGAAGACAGTGTCTTCTATCAACCCAGTCCTGGCTCTAGTCTTGGGCTGCAGGCTCTCCCCCTGGGGTCTGGGAGGTTCTTATAGATGGGGCTTGTGTTGCCGAGATGAACTTCCAAGCCAGACACAGTTATGGAGGAAGGACATTCATTTGAAGCTTACAGATCCGGGGGAAGTTCCATAATGGTAGAAGAAGCTGGCCTGCTTTCACAGGTCCAAGAGAGAGAGAGAAAAGGCACAATCCGCACACACCAGCACCACCACAAAGCAAGCCAGCACACTCAGGAACTCCGGGCAGAACTCAAGCACTCTGCGTATCTTTAGACTGGAATTCCAAATCTACCCCACACCCTAGGGCTGGACCATAGGATCCACACAGTGACAACCTCCTCCAGCCAGGTGGCTGCAGGTCTGAATTACACACTTTAATAAAATCCTGAATATATTGGGGAACCATCCGTTCAAATTACCACGGGTCTGTTGGCAGCTGTGTCTGCCTTCCATATCCACCCCTCCCCAGCTCATCTTTGCTACTGAGGCTGTGTGGGAAATGGTTTAGTCCACGCTCTCTGCCCAAGTAGTTCAGGAGACATGAGAAGTGGACAGACAGGGATGGCCATGGTGAGTGCTGGTCCTTCAGAGGAGGAGAGGAGGGTGGTCAGAGAGGCTTTAATAGCTGGGGAGGGTCCTGAGCTGGGCTCGTGCATGGTCAAGGCCTAACTATGCCCTGACTAAGGGACTCGTCAGCTGGCAGAGGGGCCCATGTCACCACATGTAACTGGGGCTTACATGGCATTAGAAACTGAGTTGGCTAATTGGGGCCAGGAGGATGTTTGACTGGGTTGAGTTGGACTGTCAACTCTGGAAACAGGAATGGTGGCAGAACTATTCCACATACCTTTTGTGGGAGCTTGGGGTGATGGCCTTGTGGTATTCCAGTCAAAATGAGGACGTGTCTGAGACTTCATCTTTTTTCCTCCCGTCACTTTGTTGGGAAACCACTGAAATCTAGTTGGCTGGCCTGGTGTGCTGGCGAGCAGTGGCGTCCCAAGTGCGAGCCCAGCCTCACGATTTTGCATGCCTTGCCCTCTGTGCCGTTTACTCTCTGGGGGCAGAGGAGCCTGTGTGTGCCCTGTGAGGTGGTCCCTGACTCTGTGTCCTCTCTCTCCTCAGGCTTTCTGTGACGATGCCGTGGGGCTCAAATTCAACCCCGTCCTGTTCCCCAAGGTGAGAGACCCTTTCTGTGCTGGCAGCCTGTTACCTAGGGCTCTGCAGTTTGGCATGGATCTGCATACCTCTGGCTCTGTGGGGAGTTTGCTGTAACATGGAGGCTCTGTGAGGTTTCCATAGTAAACCCCCATATTTCCCTCTCTTCTTGCCCTCTTCCACAAACTGGTCTCTTAGGAACCACCACCCAGCTATGCGTGGGTTTCCAGCCCAGCCCGCTGTGAAAGTGACAGAAAGTAGCAGCTTTGTAGCCTGTTCACCTCACCCCAGCCTACCTGCCTGAGGCCAGTGTGCAGGCGTGGAGGTACGGAGCGCAGCTCAAGCCTCTTTTCCTGATGAAGCTCTGAGGCCTCCCAAGCCCCTGCTGTTGTAGTTAATAAAGTGGCTGGCTTTCTGATACTCGTTATCTTATGATTGGCCTAGTCATGACCCCAGTTCTGGTGTGGGGATGCGAGTGGAGGAGTAATAACCAAACAAGACAGTAAACCCAGTCAGGTGCAATTACAGAACGGCAGGACCTAAATCATCCACGGTGAAGAACTGCTTGAACTTGGCCACAGGAGAGGAGCCCGTGCACCACCTGCTTCTTCATGAGCCGGCGGGGGCTCAGGGGACAACATGGAAGCAGAGCTGTGCTTCTGCCCATGGGCTGCTTCTGCTGTGGCTGGAACTCTCTGCCCCAGCTGAGGCTTTCTGGAGCCACCTATGCTACTTGCTGAGTCCCAGCTGGTCCAGGAACCATAAATTGAGATGTCTGGTGGAGAAGAAAGATCCACACCCTTCTGGGACACCCAGAACCTGCTGGAACACATGCCTTAAATATCCATGACAGGGCTGAGACTGCTAGGAGCATTTTTTGGTGGTGAGGAGATGGCTCAGTTGGTGACGTTCTGCTACACAAGCATGAGGACCTGAGTTTGGATCCCCAGCACCCACATAAAAGCCAAGTGTGTTGGTGTGCACCTGTAATCTCACCTTAGGGAGGCAGAGATGGAATCCCTGGGGTTGCTGGATAGGATCAGTGAGCTCTGGGTTCTGTGAGAGACCTTGTCTCAAAAAATAAGGCAGAAAGCCAGGCATGGTGGTGCATGCCTTTAATCCCAGCACTTTGGAGGCAGAGGAGGATAATCGCCGTGAGTTCAAGGCCACCCTGAGATGACATCGTGAATTCCAGGTCAGCCTGAGCTAGAGTGAAACCCTACCTTGAAAAAAAAATAAGGTGGAGGGCTGGAGAGATGGCTTAGCGGTTAAGCACTTGCCTGTGAAGCCTAAGGACTCTGGTTTGAGGCTTGATTCCCCAGGACCCACGTTAGCCAGATGCACAAGGGGCGCATGCGTCTGGAGTTCGTTTGCAGTGGCTGGAAGCCCTGGTGCGCCCATTCTCTCTCTTTCTCTCTCTCTCTCTCTCTCTGCCTCTTTCTCTTTCTGTCTGTTGCTCTCAAATAAATAAATTTTTAAAAAATGAACAAAAAATAAGGTGGAGGTCTGGAGAGATGACTTAGTGGTTATGGCACTTGCCTGCAAAGCCAAAGGACCCAGGTTTGATTCCCCAGTACCCTTGTAAAGCCAAATGCACAAGGTGGTGCATGCATCTGGAGTTCTTTCGCAGTGACAAGAGGCCCTAGCATGCCCATTCTCTCTTAGATAAAAATAAATATAATATTAAAAAAAAAAAAAGCTAAGGAGAAAAAAACTGGGAAGAGCACCCGGGATCAACCTCTGTGTGTACACACTACACACATACACGTGCCCACATGCATACAAACACTCATGCACACACACACAGTTTCAAGAGAAGAAATCAGAAATGGTTTAACTGGGCATGGCTACACATGCTTGTAACTCCAGCCCTGAAGGGGGGTGAAGACAGGTGAACTACTGAGGCTCCCTGGTTAGCCATTCTAACCAAAAATAGCAAGCTCTAGGTTCAGTGAGAGGCTCTGGGAAATAAGGCGGAAGAGTGGTAGAGGAAGGTATCCAGCATCGTCTTCTGGCCTCTGCATGCATGTGAACAGGGCACATGTATACACACATGTGCATGCGCGCACACACACACACACACACACACACACACACACAGAGAGAGAAGCATTTATTTATCCATCTGAGGTTTCTGAGCTAGTGGCAGAGTTCTTGGCTGCACAGCGCTTTTCTCCCAGATGCCTCTCTCTAGCCATTTCAGCATCTGTAGACACTTAGTGGTGGTAATATCCTACACTCCAGCAAATGTTTTCTGTCACTCAGACTGACCTCCATTTGCAATTAAAGCTGAATTAGTAAAACTTAACCACACTTAAAATCCCATCATAAAGGCTTAACTGAACGACAGGTTTGGCAATTTTTGTTGTCAAATCATATTAATCTGAACCCAGTGGTGCTCACAGACAAGGTTCTCTGTTTTCCTTGGAGAGTTCTGGCCAGGTGATAGTTGAAGAGCAGCTGTGTGTTTCTGTCTGTGCTTAAAGGCCAAAGGATATCTGGTTGGGATGTGAATGTGGCTGGGGGTGTGTGTGTTTGTGTATTCTTAAATGTGTAGCATTTAGAAGTGTGTGTGTGTTCTTAAATGTGCAGCATTTAGAAGCTTCCTTGGAAGGTCTCTGGTGCCTTTCCCTGCCAGGGCAGCCTTTCCTCCCCTTTGACTCACCTCAGGCAGCCATGGAGGACAACTCCCAGGGCCTGGCAGCAAGGCTGTCACTGGGGGAGCTGAGAAGCTTCTATTTTCTCAGGCAGCTGAGACCCTCACGAGGTAAAGAGTACCACACATTACAGCCAATAAGCCACACCTGGCTTGCTCTTATGGCATAATACATGGGCCAGTCCCTGCTTCATATTGCAGAGGGTACCCCAGTAGCAACCAAATAGTCTTCTCTTTTCCAGTAAAGCAGCTCTACTCTAATCTTTCTGGAGATATCCACAGATGATGATGATGATGATGATGATGATGATGAAAAAGGAGGAGAAGGAGGAAGGGTGAAGATGAGGAAGAGGAGGAGAAGACAGCTACCCCATGCTCACCACTTTGTGTGTCTGATCTCACTGGATCTTCATTAATTCCACATCTCCATTTAATAGAGGAGGAAATTGAAATCCAAAGATGTTAATTGCCTCACTCAAAGCTACATGGCTCAAAACATCAGATTTGGAATTGGCGTTTAGTGTTTCTGATCCCAGACATTGGTTCTGTGAGGCAAAATGGAAAACTTAGATAGGACCTATGGCCAGGTTTTTTTTTTTTTTTTTTTTTTTTTTTTTTTTTGTCTTTTCTCTTTGCATGTCTTACTAGGGTGAGTTCATTTATGGATAAAGTGATTGAAGTCTGGGCAGGAGCAGTGGCTGGGCATGGTATTCTGAGATGCATCTGTTTGTCCATCTGTAGTGGCTGAGCTGCTGGCAGAGCCCTTGACTCACTCACAATTATATTGCTGAAGGTGGATTAGATCTAGAGTCATCATTGCTGGTCACTTTGGAGGATCTGGCTTTACTTATTATACCATGGATAAAACACTAGGGTAAAGCCAGTCCCCCTAGTGCCATGGAATTGCTTCTGTGTCTCAGCTGTGGCTGGCGCCTCTGGATAGGCACAAAATGGATGATGCAGAGGTTTGACTGCTGCCAGGGAAGCCCGGGTGTTGAGCGATAGCTTGGGCCCTGAGCTGCACCCTGACACCTGTGTGTGTTCTCTCTTCCTCCATCTGTGTGGATGTCTCTTTGTGAGGGCACAGTGTTTGCCAAAATGGGTGCTTCTCTTTCTGTTTGCTTTTCCACTTGCTTCCAAATTAACAACAATCTTGATTTTCCCCCCTTTCCACATTTCCAGGCCTCCCAAATGATTGTGTCTTATGATGAGCATGATGTCAACAACACATTCAAATTTGGAGTCATTTATCAAAAGGCCAGGCAGGTAAGCACCACGAATCCACACTGCTCCTTCTAGCCTCTGGTTTCTCATTTTGGAGTCACAGGAGCTCTGAACGAACTTCTTAAATGTTATGAATACAAACTGTCACATTTGTGTGTGTAGTATGTGTGTGTTCACAGTGTGTATGCATGTGTGTGTCCCGAGTGCTCATGTACAGAGGCCAGGGGAAAAGATGTCAAGTGTTCTCCTCGGTTACTCTTCCACCACAGCCCCCTGAGACAGCCTCTCCCTGGACCTGGAGCTCTCCGTTTTTTGGTTAGACTGTCTGACCAGAGAATCCCAATGATCCTTTTTCTGCCCCCCCCCCCCAGCTCTAGGGTTACAGGGATGCATGGCCATGCCTAACTTTTGATTTTAATGTGGGTGCTGGGATTGAACTCAGGTCCTCATGCTTGGGCAGCAAGTGCTCTTGCCCACTGAGACATCTCCCCAGCCCCATGCAACTGTCAGATTTAAAGCTTGAATTGGATTGGAGGTGGCCAGATCTTCAAGAATAGCTTTTCATGTAGTAAACTAATTCTTCCTGGATACCTCAGCCTCCATCAGAAAATCAAACAAGGTAGAGGGAATGGATTAGCATAAGGTACTTCTCCCTTGGATCCCGGTGACATCATGTTGGTACATTGAGACTAGACAGGATGTAACGATTTACACCATGGAAATAGGCAAAGACACCAGGGATTGTCTTTCCTCATTTGGAAGCAAGTGCCTCTAACCACTGAATCATCTCTCTAGCCCGTCTTTCTTCTTTGGAAAGCCAATTATTAAGGCCAGTTAAAGAATTTACCAGCACATGACTGCTACCTTCTGCCTCTCGTAGCACTCACATGCTTCTTTGAAGTTATTTGGCCAAAGTAGTGTTTTCCAAAGTGTGCTTTCTTGAAACTGTAGTCTGGTGAAGTATTCTATCTGCAGCGAGAGGGGTGGGGTGCTTGCTGTAGAGAAATATTCTAAAGGCTCTAAGAATCCTCTAGGTAAAGAAGTGCTTCTAACTTGCTGAACTCAGTGTTTTGTATATTTATTTGACCACAAACAGCCCATCTTCCCTATCTGTTTCCACAATGAAAGTTTTTAGTATCTCATGAAGAATGCCCAGCTGAAAGAACTGCACATTTGTTTTTCTTTGTATTATCCAGGAGCCTACCATGATATACATACATATGTACATGCATGTGTGTGTGGACACACATACACACAGATACATATGTCTGTTTCTGGTATACACGCATAGTCAATTATGTGAATTAATGAGTCAGTGGAAACCTTGTCCATGCTAACAGAAGGCCATTGTGTATATCATCTGTGGGCTTTTGCATCACCATCTTTGTTGGTTAGATGACAGCTGATTTCCTTGTCTGAAGGTATTAGACCACACAAGACATGCATTTGCTTAAAAACACTAGCTATGTGAAGAGCTTAGGATATGAAAGGCCAACACTGAGGCATCTTATAATACAAGGGAGATTATTCAGCAGCCGCTCTAATTATTTTCACATATTGCATTTTTATTTCATACAGCTCAGCTAATATAACCCCCATAATTAAAGTTCTTTGCTGGAGAAATTTACCCAAACAGATCTTATAAGGTGATTACAATCCAAATGTTCCAGCAAAAAATTATAATTACTGAACATTAGCCATCCACTTCTGAGAAGGAGCCTATGTGTGGATTGTGTACCTGATGCTGTGGGGGGGGGGGAGGGGCAGGAAGACAAAATTATTTTTTTTAAAGAAAACTAGGCAGATTGTTGTTTTGCAAACCTGCAGCTGGGGGACATTTAATATGAACATTTGTTGCATAAAAGCCCTATGCTGGTCTTTGGATATAAATAAATCTCACCTACCTGTCCTGTTTGTCATGTACTGTGCTAAGCACTGTGG
This sequence comes from Dipus sagitta, assembly GCA_036346955.1. Classification (NCBI taxonomy): domain Eukaryota; kingdom Metazoa; phylum Chordata; class Mammalia; order Rodentia; family Dipodidae; genus Dipus; species Dipus sagitta. The sequence continues at coordinate 60,472,963 of CM070778.1, forward strand.
GTGACACAGTGATGACTAAGACCTCCTCCCTGAGTGCATGGTCAAGCTCAAGGCCAGTATAAAAATACTGAAGATGATAATAACCACGCTGGGTGTGACTCCCGGAAGAGTGGTGCCTGCCGCAGAACACACACTGGGGTGTTTTCCTACTGGAGGCATAGATTGCCTTGGGAAGTAGCACTCTCCCACACTCAGGCTGCATGGCTTAGGGCAAACAGGATGCCAGGCTAGAGTGACAAGGCCTTCATGGCATGCTAAAGGTCAGAGATCAGCAAACTTTCCTGTAAAGGGCCAGATAGTAGTAGAGTATTCAGACTTCATGGGCCATGAGGATTCTGTCCCAACCACTCCACTCTGCCTCTGTAGTGTAAAGGCAGCCATAGACAATGTGTAATGAATGGGCCTGGCTGTGTTCCAATAAAACTTTATTTAGAAAAACAAGAAGCAGGTCAGACTTGGTCCTCAGGCCAGAGTTAGCTGACTCCTGATAGAGAGCAGCGTTTCCTAAATGTCAGACAATCACAGACCATACACAGGATCTATATTGCATCTTATTCTGCCATAGGCCATTGTTATAAATTTTTTTATTTTTTTTACAAAAGTTTATGGTAATGTACGCCAGACCCCAAGACAACACTTCATTCTTGTTACAGGTGGCAAAAGATGTTAACAATGACAGGAAATCCAGATGTTTAAATAGGAATGGATAAGGGGCACCATCTTCTCAGGACTACGGAACAGCTTACTTTTTGCCAGATTTCTTAATTCCACCTGTGGCCAGGGATCCCTTCCCCGCGGCCTTCGCTTTCAGCTCCTCGAGTTTCTTCTGTTCCTCCTTCTGTTTCTGCTTGAAAGCCTTATCCTCCTCATCCATCTCCTTGGTCTGCTTCTTGGGCTGTTTCAGGGGCTTCTTGCCACCTTCGCGGCCTGACATGGCGCCAGCCGCCCCTTCCCCACCGTTGTTATAATTTTTATCACACCTATACTCTAAAGTATTTTCTTATTTTCCCCGTGTGTCCCATGTGGGCATGTATGAATGTGTGTGTCCTTTTAAATGTGTCTTTTGCACATGTAAAAGTCAGAGGAGAATGCTGTGTGTCTTTCTTTTCTTGAGACAGTCTCTTCCTGAACCTGGAGCCTCTGTTTCTGGTCACACTGATCAGCAAGCCCAGTGATTGTCTGGTGTCTGCTCCCCATAGGACTGGGCCTACAAGTGTGTGTAGACATGCCTAGCTCTTTAATGGTTGCTGGGAATCAAACTCAGAGCGAGACAGGTCCTCACAGGCTCTTGTGCTTGTGTAGCAAGCACTCTCATCCATGGCCCCACCTCCCCAGCCCCTAAGTATTTTCCTTTTGTATGTTTGTGTGTGCATGAGTATGTGCCAGTGTACACATTGAAGGTAAGAGGACAACTTCCCCAGTTGGTCCTTGCCCTTCCATCTCATTTGAGGCAGGGTTTTCTCTCTTTGGATCTTGTTAGCTCCTCTTTTGTTCTTTGCTGTGCTCCTGTGAGTTTTTGGGAAACTGTCCTGTCTCTGGCCCCCATCTTGCCCTCAATATGCTAGGATTACAGAAGCCCACCATGGCTTCTGGCTTTTCACATAGAGCCTGAGGATTGAAGTTGGGTACTCAGGCTTGCGTGGTGAGTACTTTGTCTACTGTGCCATCTCCCAGCCAAACATTTTCTTTCTGTCATTTTTCTCTTTAATTGTATGTATGTATGTATATGAATGATGTATTTGCAAGGGGAAAGAGAGAAAAGAACATGGGTATGCCAGGGCATCTAGCCACTGCAAATGAACTCCAGATGCATCCACCACCATGCATCTGGCTTTTTATGTGGGCACTAGGGAATCAGACACAGGTCATTAGGCTTTGCAGGCAAGCACCTTAACCACAGAGAAATCTCTTTATTCCTCACCTTTATTTTATTTTCAATTTTTAAAATATTTTATTTGAAAGAGAGAGAAAGGCAGATAATGGATGGATATACCAGGGCCTCTAGTCACTGCAAATGAACTCCAGACACATGTGCCACCTTGTGTATCTGGCTTATGTGGGAACTGGGAAATTGAACTTGGGTCCTTAAGCTTTGCAGGCAAGCACCTTAACCACTGAGCCATCTCTTTAGCTCATCCTCCACCTTTTAAAAAGTATTCTCTTAATACAGTATTTTTTCCAGGAATTAAAAAATTATTATTAAGTAGAAAGTTGCATGGATATAGTGAGAGAGAGAGAACTGGTGTGCTGGCACTGTAACTGGACGCCAGATGCTTGCGCCATCTTGTGCACATGTGTGATTTTGTGCATGCGTCACCTTGTGCATCTGGCTTACGTGGGATCTGGGGAATCGAACATGTGGGTCCTTAAGCTTCGCAGCCAAGAGCCTTAACTGCTAAGCCATCTCTCCAGCTCTAATGCAGTATTTTGTTTTTAGGGTGGGGGGAGAAACAGAGGGAGAGGGAGAGAGAGAATTGGTGTGCCAGGGCTTCAGATATTGCAATCAAACTCCAGGTGTTTGCGCCACTTAGTGGGCATGTGTGACCTTGTGCTTGCCTCACCTTTGTGCATGTGGGATCTGGAGAGTTGAACATGGGTCCTTAGGCTTTGCAGGCAAGCGCCTTAACCTCTAAGCCATCTCTCCAGCCCAATACAGTGTTTTTTAACTTAAGTGAATTTATTTATTCATTTTTATTGTGCTGGAGATAAAACCTAGGACTTCACACATTCTAGGTAAGAGCTGTACCATATCTCCAGTGTCTTCCCCACCCTTTGGGGTAGAGTCTCACTCTAGCCCAGGCTGACCTGGAATTCACTATGTAGTCTCAGGCTCTCCTTGAACTCAAAGTGATCCTTCTACCTCTGCTTCCTGAGTGCTGGGATTAAAGGCAAGTGCCACCACGCCCAGCCTAGTGCCTTTATTTTTAAAGAAAATTCTAGATCATTACTCTAACTGAAAAGCCAGTATCACTTGCTTTGAGATGACAGTTATTTTAAAAAGGAATTATACACACACACACACACACACACACACTCATTCAGGTTGGCCTCACTCATGATCTTCCTGTCTTAGCCTCACAAGTGCTTCTGAGATTTCATGTTTATGGTACATTGCTTGGCTCAAGAAGTACTATTAGAAACAAATTAAGGCTGCTGAAATCAATCTGATGGAGTTGCCTGCCGAAGGCTTGGAACCCAGAGTCTACTCTTATTTGTTATAAAGCAGGTGTGAGCGGGGCTGGGATATAGCTCACTGATAAGAGCACTGTAGCATGTGGGGGGGGTAACCTCATTTTCCTTCCCTGTTATGGTAAAACAAACAAACATTAGGAAAGTGTAACACAGTCTGTTCTTGAAGTGGCTGGGAAAATGAGGATTTCATGTGTAGCCACACCTTGCAGTCCAAGGATTTTACAGAGTCGTCGGGTGTTTGTAGAGCCTCTTGTTGTTTGCAGATCCTGCCACCATGAACAAAGATATTGATTAGACAGGGCTTGTCAGTGTTTTAAGCCTGTCACTGCTTGCAGAATTTAAAACCATTTAAAGTTTTGCTTTCTTTGTTAATTGGTAAGACTTTTAGATATTTGTGAGTAAGAAATAATACAAAGAGAAGCTGGGGAGATGGCTTAGTGGGAAGGAGCACTTGCTGCACAAGCGTGAGGACCTCATCTCCAGCACCCACGTAAAAAGCTCTGCATGCCTGTAAACCCCAGCACTGAGTGAGGCAGAGACCTGAGGATTGCTGGGACGCACTGGTCAGCCATCCTAACTGAAAAACAGGGAGGCCCAGGTCCAGAAAGAGACTATATCAGAGAAATCTGCTCCTATATGTACACACCATACACACATGTGCGCGCGCACACACACACACACACACGCTACATACACACATACCAAAAAGAAGGGGAAAGGGAACAGTCAAACAGAGATCTCGTGTACCTTTTACGCAGTTTTTCCGCCTTAAAGGTCTTACAAGAAGCACGATGTCACAATTGGGATTTTGACATTGACACAATACACAGACTTTATTCAGATCTCTCAGTTCACACAGTCTTCTTTGTGTGTTGTGTTTTTTTTTTTTTTTCCTGTGATTTAATCTGCATTCAGGTTCCATAGTTAAGAAGTAGAATTCAGGCTGGGGAAATGGCTTAGCAGTTAAGGCATTTGCCTGTGAAGCCTAAGGACCCTGGTTCAATTCCCCAAGACTCACATAAGCTAGATGCACAAGGGTGGCTGGAGGCCCTGGAACACCCATTCTTTCTCCCCCTTCCTCTTCTTCTGTCTCTCTCTCAAATAAGTAAGTAAATAAATAAATAAATAAAATATTAGAAAAAAGAAGCAGAATCCCCTCATCACAGGGTGCTATTGCCTGCTCCTTTTATAGTCACAACCTGTCTCCTTCCTGCCTCTGCCCTCCCTTTCCTCTCCAGTCTTGCCCCCTGGCAACCATTAATCTATGCTCCAACTTCACAACTTTATTTCCAAATGTTAACTGGTGCAATCGTATGGTATAGTGCTTCTCAAGGTTGCCTCTTCTCAGCAGATTCATTCACCTTCTCAAGGGTGTCACTGATGCCTTCCTCTCTCCTTTCCCTCCTTTTAAATTTATTTAATATTTGATTTATTATTTATTTTCAAGCAGAGACACACAGAGAGATTGGGTGCACCAAAGCCTCTTGCCACTGCACATGAACTCCAGCTGCATGCACCACTTTGTGGATTTGGCTTTACGTGGGTACTGGGGAATTGAACCTAGGCTTTCAGGCTTTGCAAACAAGTGTTTTTTGACACTGAGCCATCTCTTCAGCCTCTATTTTATTTATTTTGAGGTAGGGTTTCACTCTAGCCTAGGACCTTGAAATTTGCTATGTAGTTTCAGGCTAGCCTCAAAGTCACAGCAATCCTCCTATCTCTACCTCCCAAGTGCTGGGATTAAAGGTGTTTTCCACCATGTCTGGCTATTTGTTATTTATGTTACTTTATTTTTTTATTTTTATTTTTTTGGGTTTTTGAGGTAGGATCTCATTCCAGCCCAGGCTGATCTGGAATTCACTATGTAGTCTCAGGGTGGCCTCGAACTCATAGTGATCCTCCTACCTCTGCCTCCTGAGTGCTGGGATTGAAGGCATGCACCATCACGCCCAGCTTCCTATTTGTTATTTTTGATAGAGTCTCACTGTGAAGCCCAGGCTGGCCCTGAACTCCTGATCCTCCTTCTTGAGCAGGGATGACAGGCGTGCGTCACCCGCACCCCCCCCCACCTCCCCGGTTAACTAGTTTCTTTAGTACATGGTATAGCTACGCCATGGTTTGTTGAGCCATTCATTCCTTGAAGAACATTGGGTTGTTTCCAGCATTGGGCTATTATGAATAGAACTCCTGTGAACATTTGTATATAAGCTTTAGTTTTTGTGAACGTATGTTTTCATTTCTTTGGGATAAATGCCTTGGAGTACAATTGCTGGTTGTATGATAATTATATGTTTAGTTTTGTAAGAAACTGCCAAGCCATTTTCTCAAGTGGTTGTTTCTCCATCAGCGTATGAGCGATCCAGTTTCTCTACATCCTTGCCAGATTGGGTGGTGTCCCTGCCTTTTTATGTTAGCCTTTCTGGTAGCTATGCAGTGATTTCTCATTATGGATTTGATTTGCAGTTCTCTTAACAGCTAACCCACATTGAACATCTTGTCATTTGCTATGTGTCCTCTTAGGTAAAATGTCTGTCAATGTCTTTTGACCATTGCAAATGAAAATTTTTTTCTTACTGTTGAGTTAATTTTTTATAATGATTTTATTTTCCTACCATGCAATTCATAATGGCAAGTGAATTATATCTCCATAAAGTTGTTTGTAGTATAATCACACAGTGGTACCACAACTGTCTGATTCCAGGACATTTTCATCATTCAAAAGAAACCTTGTACTCCCCAGCAGACACTCCAATCCCATGCCCTGTCCTGGCAGCCACTAATCTGCTTTTTGTCTATATGGGTTTGCCTGTTCCAGACCTTTAATAAGTAGAAAAGTATGATATATGATCTCTTGGTCTGGTTTCTTTCATTTAGCAAAATGTTTTCAGGGTTCATCCATATTTTTGTTCATGCTATCACTCCATTCCTTATTTATGACTAAATAATAGTTCATTGTATGAATATACCACATTTTAAAAGATCTGACTGGGCTTGGTGGCACACACATTTAATTCCAGTACTTGGGAGTCAGAGCTAGGAGGATCACTGTGAGTTCAAGGTCAGCCTAAGACTACATAGTAAATTCCAGGTCAGCCTGGGCTACAGCAAGACCCTACCTTGAAAAACCAAAAATCAAGAAAAAAAAAAACACAAAAAAATTTTATGTAAGGTGCTGGAGAGACAGTTCAGTTGGTAAAATGCCTACAAGAATGAGGACCAGAGTTCAGATTCCCAGAACCTATGTAAATGCTAGGCATGGTGGTGGTGCATAGCTATAAGCCACACAGGCATGAGGACCTGAGTTCAGGTCCCAGAACCCATGTAAATCTCAATGCTGGGAAAGCAGACAGGAAGCCTTAGGGCTCATTGACTAGCTAGTCAAACAAAATTGCTGAAGTGTAGTTTAGTGAGAGACTCTGCCTCACAGAAGAAGGTGGAAAGTGATCAAGTAAGACACCTGACATTGATCTCTGGTCTCTCTATATATGCACACACATGTGTGCCTACATTTCCCCCACATAGGAATACTCTCTCTCTCTCACACACGCACACACACACACACTTACCATGCACACATGCAAAAGGATCTGTTCGTCACGGGCAGGCATGTGGGCTGCTATTACTTGTGGGTTGTCACATGTGGTACTGCTGTCAACATGCATGGGCAGAGTCTTGTGGACACGCGTTTTGATTTGGCTCAGGTATATAGCTAGAGGTGAGATTGCTGGGTCACATGTTAACTGTATGTTGGGCCTTTTGAGGGACTGCCAGGCTATCTTCCAAGTAGTGCCCATTTCACACTCCCCTCATCAGTGAATAGGGTTCTGATTCTCCCACATCCTCAGCACACCCGTTCTTCTCTATCTGTCCTAGTGGGTGTGCAGTGGGGTCTTGTACCTTTGATGACTGAGGAGTTTTGTGTATGTTGTGTCTATGTGTGTAGTAGCAGTATTAGTGCATGTGGTGCATACATGTGTGTAGATATGTGTGCCCTATGAGTGCATGTGTGGATGCCAGAAGAGAACATTGAGTTTCTCCTCTATTACTCTCCCTTCCACCTTTTCTTTTATTTATTTATTTATTTATTTATTTATTTATTTATTTTTCTTTATTAGTCAGTTTTGTATTCAGCAAATACAGTCAGTTTGGTACCATTATTAGGCTCGTCCGTGACCTACCCCCTCCCCTTGGCCCCTCCTTGTTGAGGTATACGGGTCATGCATTGTGGAGTTAGCCCACAGTTATGGGTAAGCTAAATGTCTCTGCATATCATGACCCAACATGTGACTCTGACATTCTTTCCGCCCCCTCTTCCGCAAAATTTCCCTGAGCCATGTTGGGTTCACTTTTGATCTGTTTCAGTGATGAGGTGTTGGGGGCCTCTGTGGCTCTGGTTCTCTGATTTGGTAGGAGTTGATTTCCACCTTTTCCTCTTGAGATGGAGCCTCTCGCTAAATCTTGAACTCCCCCCTTTTTTTTTTTTTTGTTAGACTTGCTGACCATGGAGCGCCAGCAATCCTGCTGTCTCTGCCCCACCTCAGCACTGGGGTTACAAACATGTGTAGCCATGCCCATAACTGGGTGCTAAGGCTCAAATTCAGGTCCTCATGCTTACTCAGTAAGCACCCCTACCCACTGAGTCATCTCCCCAGCCCCTACTGAGGAGTTCTGAGAGTTCGTTATGTGTTCTTACTGCTAGTTCTGTGTTGGAAATCCAGTGACCAACCTCACTTGCGAGCATACTTTGGTATTGAGTGTGAGAACTCTTCAGCTTGGCCCTTTGCTGACCTCCGCTGAAGTAGAAAGGCCTCCTGAGCTGAGCCCAGGACCCAGCCGTGCTGTGTGCTCACCCGTCAGCTCCTCCTGCAGCTGAGGACAGCCATAGCAAATGCACTAGAGATAGGGAAGAAGGAAGAAAGGAACTGAATCTGGACATCCTTTTGCTCAGTAAGTACCAAGAAGACTTTGTGTAACTCTTGTCCCCGCTTGTCTTGCAGACCCTGGAGGAAGAGCTCTTTGGGAACAATGAGGAGAGTCCAGCTTTTAAGGAGTTCTTGGACCTGTTGGGAGACACGATCATGCTGCAAGACTTCAAAGGGTGAGTTTTAGTTGAGGAATGGCTGCTCTATGAATGGGGCTCCAGGGCAGGGCCAGGGACAGACAGTGTCCTTGGGGAATGTGGGGCTGCTTTCAGCGTCGGATCCCTCCTCACATACGTGCATGCCTGCGGAGTCAGTGGTGGTGGAGCATAGTCTAGCATGGCAGGTTGTCTGGAAGGCCTTGACCTTAGGATGCCTGATGAGATTGCTCCCTGCGAGGTTTGCCTTCTTAATTACGTTTGGCTCAGACTGAGAGTGAAATGAATCTACCTTCCCCACCACTCACCTGGCAGGCAAGAGAGAACCCTGTGCGGTTTGGAAGGAAATGACCCAATTTGGAGAGTGCAGGAAGAACGGGTAATTAAGACTTCGTGGAAACATAATAGTGCTCTAGGCAGCAGTTCGTGCAGCCGTGGTATGGGCCTTTAAATGTACGAGAAAGATAGAATATTCCGGGTGTTGTTTGGAAAAGGCAACATTTGGGAGTATTTCAGACCTGTCCAACTAAGTGGCTGGCATATGGCTGAGAGCCCTGGAATTCCTCCCCTGCCAAGGAGCCAAAATGACAGAAGCAGCTAACCCTGTAAGTCAAAGCACTCAGCCCAGATGCTTGGTTGCAGTAGGTATCAGTCATTGCTGTCTTCCTCTGCTTCCTTCTTTTCCCTCTCCCTTCTTCCTCTGTCTTCCCTCCTCTTCAAAGTCACCACTGTTGTCTGGAGCCGGTCACACCTCTGCCATTCATTAGCTCTAAGAGGTTGGACAAGTGACCTTACTTGGACAAGCCTCAGTCTCCTTATATGTAAAAAGGGAAATGAAGGTGATATCAACCCCGCAGGCCGTTGGGGTGTTGGAGCAGCTGTGCATTTGAAGCCCCCAGCTGATAGTCGTCACTGCTCTTGTCTTCTCGTTGACTTTGAGGTGCCATCGTTAGGAGAAGCATCATGCCTTTTGTGATATAAAAATGTGATGAGGGGGTTGGAGAGATTGCTTAGTGGTTAAGGCATTTGCCTGCAAAGCCAAAGGACCCAGGTTTGATTCTCCAGGACCCATGTAAGCCAGATGCACAAACATGGGTCTGGAGTTTGTTTGCAGCAGCTAGGGGCCCTAGTATGCCCACTCTCTCTGTATCTGTCTCTTTCTCTCTATCTCAGATAAATAAATAAAGATTTTAAAGATGTGATGAAGTACATTTTATTAGTCCCTGCGGGATCCAGAGATGATGCAGTTGCACACCTTGTTGTTATAGAGAAGGGAAACTGAGGCCCATAGAGACTAAGTGATACTCCCAAGGTCACATGCTGGGTTAGTGACAGAAATGGTCGGAAACCTGGAATGCCTGCCTGCCTGTCAGCTCCCTTTTGAGCACATTTTCTGGTCTGGATCCAGTGCTGGGGGTCTGCTGTCCAGGAGCGGCATCTGCCTTCCCTCTCCCTGGCTGGACACGGTGGCCGCAGGCCGGCAGCCTGTTCTGTGCCTCCTGCCTGGGAAGATGCAGCTGGAGAAGGGACTACTGTGTGGTTGGGTCTCCATGTTAGGCTGGCCAAGTAGACGTGAAGCATCTGCCCCTCTCCTGACTGGCTTTGGATACTCCTATGGGTTCCTCTGACAGCCCTGGCCCTGGGCTGATGACTTGGACATGGCCTTGCAGAGAGCAAAGGCCCGAGCCCAGCCTTGGTGGCCACAAGCAGCTGGGATGGGCATTTGTGTGAGGTTGTGGATGTATGCAGCCTCCCTTCCTGTGTGACCAACTTTGTGGAGAGGACATAGCCAAGGTATGAAGTGGAGGTTTTGCCATTGTTTATTTTTGTATGTTTTATATGATGGTGTCTTGCTCTATATTCCTGGCTGTCTTCAAACTCATGATCTTCCTGCCTTGGTCAGAGCTGGGATGACAGGTGTGAGTTGGGATGACAGGGGGATTTATGATTATAATGCTGGCCAGGCTTCTCAGAACACATCTCTGTGTCTGCCTACCTTGTATTCTCCTCTCCTGTCTTCTAATCTGCCTTCCTGCCACATGTCCCAAGGGATGGTGGCACCACGGTGCCTCTTCACCTCACTTTTTCTCTTCTACTCCTCCTCTGTTGTCCTGACAGCTTCCGAGGAGGCCTGGATGTGACCCATGGACAGACAGGGGTGGAGTCGGTATACACCACCTTCCGGGACCGGGAGATCATGTTTCACGTCTCCACAAAGCTGCCCTTCACTGAGGGAGATGCGCAACAGGTAACCTGGGCCAGGAGGCTGACCTGCAGTGCCAGGTGGGAGGCAGGGCGGTCTGCAGGTGACTCCATTCGACCTTCGGGACACTGAAGCCCAGGATGGCCCATTTAAAGACTGCCTTGCTTGCCTAGGAAGCCTAGGGATTCAGGTTCGATTCCCAGTACCCAAATAAGCCAGATGCACAAGGTGGCACATGCGTCTGGATTTCATTTGCAATGGCTGGAGGCCCTGGTGTGCCCATTCTGTCTCTCTTTCTGCCTCTTTCTCTCTCTTAAAAAATATATATATATATACTTCTTTTTTTAAAAAAGACTGCCTTGGAGCTAGAGCTGGGGCCCAGTAGGAGAGCACTTGTCTAGCTTGCACAAGTGCCTAGATTCCATCTCCAGCAACAAAACCAGAAAGACTTCCCAGTTTCCAAGTCAATGTTGGGCTCAGCTGGGAGCACAGCACATACAGCACTGATGAAAGATGCCTGTGGATGGGAACTGGAAGTCAGCAGACTCCCTGAGGGGCTATGAGAAACCTTGCCGCAGGATGGGTGGCGAGGCGCCTATGTCAGAGGGCTGTTGTGGGGTAGTATCAGTTCCCAGTGTGGGGCTCCTGTGATTGGTGCCTGGTGTGTGGCTGCTTCCTGTGGAACAGTTGCTCCCTGTCCAGGCTACTGCACTCTGCATGCAAATTCTCTCACCCCCATCCTTGCCTGCCCAGTCTCACAGCCTCATCACATCCATTACCTGCCTGTCCCTAACTTGTGGACACCGAAACCTGTGTCTTCAGCCTTCTGCAGCGCTTCCAGGCTGCATTGTGACAGGCACACGTCCCCTAAGGGAGGGTCTGGCTTTGCTGAAACCAGTAGCTGATTCTGGTGGTTGCAACACCCACTGTTCACTCCACCCCCAACTGGTCGTCCCTTTCTTATCTGGGAACACGAGCCCTGGCCTGTTGCTTGCTCAGGGCACTGGGGAGGGAGCAGGATGCAAAACTGTGAACACGGTGCCTGGCTTCCTAAGAAATGGGGAACTTGGCAGACAAAATGGTGATTTGGCACTTAAATAACTACTGAATGTTCCAGAAACAAATGGGTGAGGGGTTCCTTGTATAGCCGAAGTGGGTTTTCTCTAGTGTCTCACCTTTGGTCTCTGTTTCTTCACAATCTCTCACCTGCTGCCCCAGCTTGGGGCTTGTTATTTCAGGCCATTTCAGCCTGACCTGTGGCCACAGAGCTTGGCTCTTGGCAGGAAAATGGAGAGCGTGTGTGTGTGTGTGTGTGTGTGTGTGTGTGTGTGGTAAGTGAGGCAGTTTGCATAAAAGTGCCTAGGCCAGTGTTCAGAGCATGGCCGGTGTTCCATGAGTGAGAAACTCAGTGTGAAAGGGCTGAGCACAGGTCCTGCATGCTGTAGATGCTCAATAAAGGACCACGCACACAGGCAGGCACCTACCCAGGGCCTTCACATTTGAAATCATCCATGGGAACAGCCCAACGTGGTTCCTGACACACAGTGGGGGCTTGATACTGAAATCACAAGTCAAAGGCCCGTGGACTACTGGGATACTGATTCAGGGTTGGGTTTCCTGTCTATCCTTGCTTCCCAGTCAGCTGACCTAAGTCACTATAAACTTGGCTTTTGCCATCTCTGGTATAATGTTCTGCCCCCTTGTCCCTGTGGATGCACATTTCCATCACTACCCTCCCACCTTCACCTCCTCTTTTAGGCAGCCTTTGCAGGTTGTAATCACACTCTCTGGTTTCGCACTGCCCTTGGTTTCTAGAGCTGCCAGGCATGTCTGCTGAGCAGCAGCTGACTTAACCCTGTCTGGCAGCTTGTTTGTGCCGTGGTGCCTGTGTGGAGGTCAGAGGGCAACCTTGGTTTTCTCCTTCCTCCTCGTTTGAGACAGAGTCTCTCTTATTGTTGTTGTTTTGTTGCTGGGAAGGCCAGACCAGCTGGCTCTCCTGACTGCTTCCCGTTACTCTGAGTGTGGGTGTGGTGGGATTACAGATGGGTGCGCCACTTGAATCCCGCTTTACACGAGCACTGGAAATACAAACTCCAGGGGCAGGCTTACAAGCAGGCAGCTTTAACTTCCGAGCCATCTCCCCAGGCCCCTGGACGTTCATAGGTGGCTCCTCCTGTGTCTGTGTTTCTCCCAGACCAGTTACAGGCTTATCAAGGTCCTGTATCCCCTATGATTCATTCTCCCAAGGTCCTGAGTCCTAGAGTTGCACACTACTGAGCTCAGTAACATTCATGGAAGCTGTCACCTAACAGCCTATCATTTTGGTGGCTTCTAAGGGTCGAAAGAGGCAGCTTTCTAGAGAGCTGGGTCTCAAGAGTTAACACAAGATGTCCTGTGCAGCTGTCTTTTACTTTTGAGATACCCCTAATTGGCTTTGTAATGATGAAACATGTTTTATTAAGCTCCAGAGAAAGAGACACATTGGGAATGACATTGTTGCCATCATCTTCCAAGAAGAAAACACGCCATTTGTCCAGACATGATTGCCTCCAACTTCTTACACGCCTACATTGTTGTGCAAGCTGAGAGCCCTGGCACAGAGACCCCATCATACAAGGTAAGGAGAAGACCTTCATGGAGGACACTGTGAGCCCAGGGAGCTGCCCCTTTTGTGGGCTCAGCAATAGCAAAGGACACTCATTCTCACCAGCACTGAGGTTCTTGTAGGTTGTCGGGTTTCTGGGATTGGGATCCAAATACTCTTGGAGGAAAACATCTTCCGAGGTCATCTTCTCCATCTTGCTGCCTGTAGCTTGTCAGCTTTTAACTTGAGGGTCCAGAAGCCCCAAGTGCCATTTGGAATCTGATAATACCGTTTATTAGAGGAAGGCTGAGCAGGAGGGTAGGAAGAAGAGATGGAGATGGGAAGAAGGGAGCTAAGGGAAGAAACACAAAGGGATTTTCATGGAGAGAGGTGGAGGGGCATAGATGCTCTAGACACTGGTCCTGCATCTAGATGTTGTGAACAAGTGCATACAGTGAGATAGGAGGCAAGACCTGTGTAAGCATCTTGATCAGGGGCTTTTTGTTTCTAGTTTCTTTTTCAAAGATCTGTGGATGCTAAAATAAGTCAACTTGGCCAGATGTGGAGGTGCATGTCTTTGTAGTGCATGCCTATAATCCCATAATCTTGACCAAGACTGAGGCAGGGGGAATCTAGGGTTCTAGGCCAGCCTGACCTACATAATGAGACCCTGTCTTAAAAACAACAACAAAGCAGGGCTGGAAATATGGTTCAGCTGTTAAAGGTATTTGCTTGCAAAGCCTGATAGCCTGGGGTTGATAAACCCAGATGCACAAAGTGGCACATGTATCTGGAGTTCATTTGCAGTGGCAAGAGGCCCTGGCATGCCCATACTCATTTTCTCTCTCTATCTGACTCTTCCTGTCTCTCTCTTTTTCAAATAAATAAATAGAAATATTTAGAAAAAAGAAAAGAAAGAGAAGGAGAAGAGAAAGGTGGAAGACAAGGAGTAAAAAAAGAAGTAGCATCCCATCTGAATGTAGAGTAATGATTAATAAATAAAAATTTAGGCAGGCGTGGTGGCCCATGGCTTTAATCCCAGTACTCGGGAGGCAGAGGGAGGACTGCCAAGAGTTCAAGGCTACCCTCAGACAACATAGTGAATTCCAGGTCAGCCTGTGCTAGAGTGAGACCCTACCTTAAAACACACACACACACACACACACACACACACACACACACACACAAATAATAAATAAATAAATAAATAAAAATTTAGAAGAGTGTGGGAAGCAGAGGTGGATTAAGGGAGTTCAGTACATGCTGTATGCATGTGTGGAACTATTACACTGAACCCCATTAATATACATAATTCATACATATTAACTTAAAAAAGAAAAAAATGGAATGACCTGCTATGATGAATGATGTGTGTAGAATAAGTGAGAATTTAACATACAAAGGCCCAGCAGGTCAGCTCCCAGTCTTCCAGAACATAAATGATGAAGACAGCAGCCTGCTGCCTGGCAGCCTTCTCTTTTCCTCGCTGGCTGCCTCGTGACCTCCACTCCACTCCACTAACCTCTCCAGTAGCATTTCTCTGGGTCTCAGTGGCTTGGGGGGCAGGTAGACTCATGGGAGACAGGCTGACAAAGAGGTTTTAGGGTGAGTACTAGATGATTTCTGAGCCCCTTGCAAATAGAGCCAAGAGCTCGTTTCTGTTTTTTCCTGCATTCCTGGACAGAGAGGCCAGGGTTCAGATTCTCAGAGGGCTCCTTGCATCACAGAAAACACTGGGAACCAGCATCTTGTGGGCAAGGAGAGATGAGCCTGTCATTGCTCGCGGGAGACAATGGCGCATGAAGATGTGTTCCAGACTTCTGGTGGTTTCTGGGCTCGTTCTACTTTAGCACCTCATAGCCATCTTCACAAGTTTCAGTCTTGGTGTATGTGGTTGTGCCACTCTCACATTAGTGCAAACCCACATGTATGAAGTGCAAAATTCATGACAAGCTTTAAAACCAATGTGAGACTTAAGGAAGAAAAGCTGTAACAAACCTTTCCTGTGGAAGTCAGCCGGTTTCTCTCTATGTGCATGATCATGTTCCTCTGACACTGAGCAATTGTAGGGATCACTTGCTCTGACTGAAATGGGCATTCACTCTGTAGCTCTCGGGTTCACTTACTAGTGGAAGCAAGTTTCCTCACAGTGCCTACTGTGTGCCAGTTATCCTGCCAGGGAACAAGGAAGTAACACACAGAAATGGCCTTGCTTATCCCAGACAAGAGACAGAGAAGTCATTTCTTTTCTTTCTCTTCTCTTTTCTTTCTTTCTTCCTCTCTGATTTTTCTTTTTTTATTTTAACATTTTATTTATTTATTTTCATGCCCAGAGAGAGAGAGAGAGAGAATGGGCACACCAGGGACTCCCACTGCAAAAGAACTCCAGATACGTGTGCCACTTTGTGCATCTGGCTTTATGTGGGAACTAGGGAACCGAGCCTGGGTTGTTAGGCTTTGCAGGCAAGTGACTTAACCACTAAGCCATCTTTACAGCCCTTCTATTCTGTTTTTGTACAGAGTCTTGCTTTGTGGCTCAGCCTTGTACCGTCTAAGGTGCTTCCCAAAATGATGCCCCCCCAACCCCCAGGAGCACCCTCCTTGGGTGATGCACAAACTATGAGGAAGATCTGGTTAGATCCCTCAGGGGGCCTCAGTGACACAGCTGAATCCACAGGAAGGAAGATGGGATTCCCTCAGGGCCTCAGCTGTTCTCAGGAAGCTTCTCTGTGGTGGATGGGCAACAAGGAAGAGTAAAGGAGGGAAAGACCCCAGATGAGTTGCCTGGTGGACCTGGTTCTGGTCCTCACCCTGCCTTTGAGTGATGTATGACCTTGAGCCAGCTCCTGCCCTTTCTGGGTCTGTTTCTATCTGTGCAAAATGAGGAAGTTGGATTATATAACCTGGGACCATCCTCGACATCTTGCAGGAGTTGAAATGGATGGGGTGGGTGTGGAGGGTTGCCAAGTGGTTTGAGAGGACTCTATATTTTGGGGTCATTTGCTATGTCCAGGTCAGTAGAGAAAGTCAAACAACAAAGCGCCTTCTAACCAGAACCACTTGTGGCCTGGCTCTTGTTAGAAGCACAACTTCTTGAATCCTAGCAGGATTTGTTAGCTGATGTCGTAGGGAGGAGGCTGAGTCTGGCAGCTTAGGGCACCTCAAGCCAAGGCCACAGACCACAGCAGCTATTAATCCCTTCCAGGGAGCCATTGGAATAGGGGGGGGGGAACTAGCCCCATAGACTGCAGGAGTACATAAGATGTCACACTGCATTACTTTTCAGACAGGAATTCAGTTCCCATCTTGTCAGATTGGGAAGAAATTCTAGCCAGCTATCACTGGGACTCACCCCCAGGGGGCTACCCTGTCCCGTTTGTGAAGTCCTGCCAAGATTCAGGAATCTTCTGTGAAGCAGACCACTGGGGAGGGGCTCCTTTATCCATCACTGCTCACCTGCCGTGGGAACACCCCAGCAGGTTGCTCCAGAGTGTGGGAGATCTGAGCCCTCAGCCCTCCTCTCTTCCTCCTCCTGGCCCCCTCTGTGGCTCCTTCCACCTCCTAGTGTCAAGATGCGCTTCCAGAGCACCTGCCACCACTCCCAGCTCCATCTGGGTTTAGAAGTAGGAAGGTGGGGCTGTGCCCAGGCAGCTTCTGCTTTCAGAAGCAACCCAAGATGGGGGACCTTAAAGGCTTGGTTGTCTCACTGGAATGGGGTCAGGAGAGAGACTGGGGTGAGGATGGACAGTGAGTGGACATCACCAGGGACAACTGTGTCCCCACTCCACTGTGTTCCTGACCTGGAAGCTGCCATGTAGGGTTGAGGGGCTGTCTACACCAGAGACATGGGCACATCCAAGCCACTTACCCCGCCTGGCAGACCTGAGAAGGAGGGGGCAAGCTAGGGGGAACAGCTGGGCAGGCTTCTGTTCTTTCTTCCACTCAGTGGCCTTTCCACCACATAAGCGAGTTTTGACTCCATGGTTGGCATATTTGACTTGGGTCACCAGTGCATGGAGGGTGGGCGGGTGGGTGGGGAGCTGTGTTGGTAGCTGGCGTTTAGCCAGAAATCTCAGTGAACACACACCACTTCCTGACTCTGGCCAC
This sequence comes from Dipus sagitta, assembly GCA_036346955.1. Taxonomy (NCBI): domain Eukaryota; kingdom Metazoa; phylum Chordata; class Mammalia; order Rodentia; family Dipodidae; genus Dipus; species Dipus sagitta. Next base: position 60,490,126 of record CM070778.1, read on the forward strand.
CTTAGCTTGGCCAGTGCATGCCGCCTTGAGCTTGGGGGAAGAATGCCCAGTCGAGTGACACTGTGTTTCCTCCTCTGTGGACCTGGCAGGACCTTGTTTTGGCTGAGCCCCAGGCTGCCCGCTCACCCGGTCTAGCAGACTCTCGCATCTGCCCTACTTCACAGACCAGGGAGGCTGGCTGCAAGCCAGAGCTCTCACGTCAGTGGCTGCTGGGAAAGGGACACAGTGGCCTCCCTAGAGCCATGCAGCCTCGGGGACTGAGAGCAGGGGAAACCAGGGCACCTCCACACAGGGAGGAGGTTCCGCGTGAGGCCTCGCGATGGATGCAGAGCCCCTGGGCGTTCTCGCTCACAGGCCCGGCCTTACTCCAGCTGGCTGGAACCTGGATGCCCCCCACCCTCAGTTCTCAGCCAGAGCCCTGGGGATCTATCCGCTGGACTCTCAGCCAAACAGCGGGCTCTGTGTGAAGCCAGGGCTCCAGACATGGGTCCACTGGCTACACAAAAGCTCCCAGGAAGCCCAGCCTTCCCCCTGTAATCCATGTTTCAAACACCTGAAGTGAGTATGATGTGTGACTACCATGGGAAGAGCCTCAGCTGGGCCGGAGAGGTCTGGATTCTCTGTGTTCCCCTCTGGTTAATCACCTGCACTTGCTCCCTGTCTTAGGGGTGTCTGTTGTCTCATTAGTAAAACAGGGACAGTAATTCTCTGTGGGATTAATATCACAATGTCAGCTGTACCACCTTATAATCAGGGTCCTATTGCTCCTCAGCCTGGGGCATCATCTTACCAAGCTTGTTCCTCGTCCCCAGGAATGCAGAAGAGAGGATGGGGGGGGGTCTCCGCTCCATCCAGTCCCACTATTAGGATCATGACTGGGTCCTTGCCAGAGATGCTCACGGGGACATTTTATCTGTTCTCTGGGAAGGGAAAGATGAGCAGGTGTGATGTAAGAAGTGGGGTTCCCCAAGGGCAGCTCTCCCTTCCCTCTCAGCCCACATAGGACTGTTTCATTCAGGTCTCTGTCACTGCGCGGGAAGATGTGCCTGCTTTTGGCCCTCCTCTGCCGAGCCCTCCTGTTTTCCAGAAGGTATGAGACTCTTCTCTTCCTTTTATCACATCCCAGTAGCAGTGGTTGGGCTGGGCCTGAACTTAAGATGAGAACACCGAGGAGGGGCTGTTGTAGCTTTGCTGGGCAATGGGGGGCGGACTTTCCTTCCTCGGGGTCTCGCTCCCTCCCTCACTCCTTGATGCCAATCTGGCCCAGCATACGGCCACTTCACTGGGGCTGCCTTCCTGCCCACCAAAGGGTTTTCAGGTCATGCGTGGGGCCCAGGAGCTCGCGACAAGAATTGCCTGTAGTTATAAAGGTGCCATATGGAAAGTCAGTGTCCCAGCATTCGGGGAGCTGGCTTCCACGTTGGCCTATTAGCAGAGACAGGCCTGGCCTTGGCTAGAAGTGACAAAATATTAGAAGGGCCCTTCTGAGGGGCTGTGCCCATACCCCCGCCCCCCGTTCTGCTTTCCTGTTACTGTGGCTGGAGCTCTTGCTTACAGTGAAGGGTGGAAGAGTTCTGGGGCTCTCCCGTCTGTTACAGGGCCTGGAGTTCCGGGAGTTTCTGCTCACCAAGCTCACCAATGCTGAGAGTGCTTGCTGCAAGTCAGACAAGTTTGCCAAGCTGGAGGTGAGAGCGTAGAGCTGAAGGTCTCCTCTGGCTTGCTCATAGCCACCCTCCTTCTGGTTCTCATCTTGGGGCCTGCTCAAGTTGGAGGGCATCTTTCCTCCCTAAGACCCATGTTAAGTATGCGAACTCTTCTGGTGGGAACTCCATCTCTACTGCGGGTCTTGTGAGCCCATTGCCACTCATTTATTTTTAACACTTACTACATATAGGCCTCGTTCTGGTTCCTGGAATACAGGAGGAATGAGCCATTGTTTCTTTCTTTATAGAGCTCTCAGGTGGGTAGGAGAGGCCATTTTTGAAGAAATAGTTATAAGACAGCATGCCAGCTCTGAGCCATGAAAGAGCCAGTGGCTAGGGACTTCTGCCTAGGGAGGAACGGGGTCAGGTCAGGGGAGGCGTCTCGGAGGAGGTCGCTCTTGGATTGCTCAATCTTGATGCCTGGTGAAGCTTTTGTCATGAGGGAATAGTGGGGAGGGTGATTCCAGGCACAGGGAACAGGCGAGTGAAGGCCAGACAGAGTGAGGGCGTGACTCGATGAGGTGGGAGGTGCGGCCTGATGAGATCTTCACAGCTGTGGATGGTGGTTGGGTCAGGTAGAGAAGGCTGAGGCTTACAGGTAATGGGTGCCATGAAGTGGGAGAGATAGAGAGAGAATGGGCGCACCAGGGCCTCTAGCCACTGTGAACGAACTCCAGACGCATGTGCCACCATGTGCATCTGGCTTACATGGGAACTGGAGAATCGAACCTGGGTCCTTAGGCTTCGCAGGCATGCGCCTTAACTGCTAAGCCATCTCTCCAGCCCGCCATGAAGTTCTTAAGTAGCAGGAATGTGTTAGGTTTACATATTAGAGGCAACATTGGCCTCTGGGAAGGACAGGTTGAAGGGGACTTGTGAGAGGAAGATGGGCAGGTAGAAGCAATTAACAGGACTCTGAGAAATATTTCAAAGGCTGACATTCCATGGGAGAGAATGGTTTGGGGTCAGGGTCCGGAGGATGGGGAAAGTAGGATTGTAGGTGACCCTTAGGCCTTCAGCTTGGACTCTAGTGATGTGGGATACCTGGAGGATAAACTCTGTCAGGACTGTTCCTGTCAAGGCTGGGCTGCTGAAGGGCTTGTCCTCTGTATGTACATGGCTTCCCCGGGCAGGTGGAATGTGGGCAGAGATCTGGTCTGGAAGTCCTAGGGCAAGCTATGGGAGAGGTGAGGCAGAAGGGGCAGAGAGACAAGAGCAGGGTCCCGCCTCAAGCATTCTGCCAACTGCAACATTCATCGGTGGGTGTGGAGCCCAGTGTCCTGTCGGTTGCCACAGTGGCTAGGAGCTGATTGACAGAATAGTAGCCCTCAGGCTAGGCACCTGGAATCCACAAGGAAGGCACACATGTCCTGTCACCCCAGCTGCCCATGCCGGCTCCTGTGCCCACACGCCTTTCTCTTCTAGGACCGGACCAGGGCTGCGCTCCTGGACAACCTCCACGATGAGCTGCACACGCACACACAGGCCATGCTGGGCCTGGGCCCCGAGGAGGACAAGTTTGAGAATGGAGGCCATGGAGGATTCCTGGAGTCTTTTAAGGTATGGACACAGGGCGACTGGAGGTTCTTGTGCTAGGAGGCAAAGAAAGGATGTGGCCTAGGTTCATGGGCATCCCAGCCTTAGAGTCCAAGGGCCAGGTAAAGGTGAGACAGGGTCGGTGTGATGTGGAGGGCAGGTGTTTGAGGGTACCAGAGTATCAGGAGTGTGAAGTGTGGCAGCCCCCAGAGTCTGCACTGGCCTCCATGCTTTTCATTGGTTTGCTTTGCATCTTCTCATCTTGCCCAGGAGGCCACCAAGTGGGCAGGGTGTTAGCAGAGGCAAGGAGCCAGCACAAAGAACACTCCTGCTTTTATCTGTCTCCTTCTGAGGTCGAGGGTGGTAGAAGAAGACACAGCCTTGGGTGTCTTCAGCAGTTGTGGTGGGGACCTGGCTGGGCTTAGTGGGATGTAGTCACAGGCAAGTGTCTTTGTGATTGCAAAAGCAAGAACTCGAACCAGAATGAGCTGTTGAAGGAAGCAGTGAGCTCCCTGCCACTTTAAGCTTCCAAGTGGACCCTGGATGGCCACGGATCTGGGGGAAAGGGAGCTGACAGAGGAGGTTCATTGTCATGTGCTGGCCAAGCACTTGTTGGTCCACATGGCACTTACATTGGTGTCTGGTTTGAGCCTGGCTGAAAGCCTTTGCATTTGGCTGCATGGTTATAGCCACTAACACTGCGAAAGACCACAGGACTGAGGAGGACCCTGCACCTGTGGGAGGTAGCGCTTGCTTCAGACCCAGGCTTTCTGAATCTTAGCTCAAGGTTCTGCTGGGTTGCCCATCAGAAAATGACGTGTGCATGTGCCACGTGGGTGTCTGTATGTTGAGTGGAGGTTAGAAGTGGGTTTATTTTTTATAGATGTGTTTTACATCCCAGCTGTGTGGTGCTGAGTTAGGTTTTTAACATCTCTATGCTGCAGTTTTTGGTTAACGACTCAGGGATGATAAATCAGACCTCTCACAGTATTGTTGTGAGTGTTCTTTGAAATAGTGCCTGGAAATTGCAGATTGCCTGCAACATAGTAAGTGCTCAAAAGTGTTCACTGTTATTACAGAGCACACAATAACTATGTTGTAGGGAGACATCTGCTGTTGTAAACCTCCCAACTGTCTTAAGTGCCCTATGAGAAAGGCTGAAATGGGGATAACAATTTGGCAAAAAATGGCCGATTTCAGTTTTTAATGTATGTATTTATGTATATGATGTGTGCATGGGTCCGTACATACCACTGCACACATGTGGAGGTCTGTGGGCAAGCTCAGGGTATTTGTCTCTCCTTCCACTTTTGCTTGAGACAAATACCCTGTCTTGTTCTTGCTGCTTTGTGTGTGCCAGTCTAGCTGGCCTATGAAACTCTGGATTCTCCTGGCCCTACCTCCCACTGCCGGAAGCGTGTTGGGAATCACATTTCCATGCACCACTTTGCATCTGGTTTTACATGGGTGCTGGGGAATTGAGCCTGGGCCAACAGGCTTACAAGCAAGTGCTTTTAACTATTGAGTCATCTCCCCAGGCCCCTCAGATTCCACTTTAATCATTATGAGTGTAGTTGTACATGTGAGGAAACAAATACTCAAAGAGACTAAATAATTTGTCCCAAGTCACCCTGGAGTTGGATTCATGTCTCCTAGATTCCTAACCGCTCTGTAATTCTGACTCCCCGTTGCCGAGGCTGTGACAGCTCTGCCCGCAGTGGCTGCTCTGCCGGGAGCAAGGCATGGCTCTGCTGGCTGTAGTGGGGAGCCAGCTGCTGAGATCCCCTGAGCAGGGGAGGAGGAGCTGAGCTGCTTGTCCAGGCTGCCGGGAGATCCCTAGGGCATCTGGTTTAGTCTTGATGGACAATGGCAGCCAGAACAAAAGTGGGGAAATTGGGGGACCAAGATGAAAGAGGAGCCAGGTGTGGGGGCTCTTATAATGTCAGCACTTGGGAGGCAGAGGCAGGAGGATGGTGAGTTTGAAGCTAGCCTGTGCTGCACAGTGAGATCCCTGTCTCAAAAAACATAACAAACAAACAAAGAGGGATGAGGGGAAAAAAGAAGTATGGGAAGAAGAGGGCTCTGATCAGGTAGTCCAGCCCAGAGGAGAGTGACGTGAGACAGGGTGGATCTTAGGAAAGCAGGCTTGGGTCTGGGGAAGGCCAAGTAGGGGACACTTAGAGGCGCTGTGAATCTCTGGAGGCTCCTTTCACCTTGTGTCATGCTCCACATTCCACAGTAAAGTTTGCATAGAATGATCAAAACTGAGTTGCTGTTGGCTAGCTAACACATTGCTGTATTTTGCAGATACTTGTGACATTTCTCAGGTTTCTGTTTGTGTTTTAGAGCTAATGATTCCTTTTTCTAGTTTAAAACATGTCTATAACCTGGAGAAGTTTGTAGGCTATGTACATTATTTCCATGGTGTCCAGTGGATGGGATGGCCCAGCAGCTAAATCCAGGTAGAAGATCTAAAGGACAGTGGCCCCAAGGCCGTTTTCATCCAGTGGCCTGCTTCTGGTAGGAGTAGCAGTTGATCATTGTTCCACTGTAGGCTACCTGAGGTATTCTTAAGGCAAGTTCCAAGAGGTGTGTGTTAAAGGGCTTTATTGTGGCTTTGAGCCAGTATTCTAGGTAATTCTTCTCTTCAATGTTAAAGGCTTGTAACTGTGGTTGAAGACCTGCTTTTTGCATTTCGATTTCATACATATGCAAGGCTGTACCCTGGAGGTAGGAGAAGACTGTCCCAGATGGGCACACAGAGCAAGCCGTCTGAAGGTTGATGCTTGCTGACCAGCACCAACTTCTTCCTGCTGAGACCAGAGTATCTCTTGCCTTGTCCCTTCAGTATGCTTTCAGGTCTCCCACGTGGAGAGTCTGGGCTGAGGGCAGGTGAGGCTCTGAGCTGGCTCGGGAATCCTCCTCTAGTTTTTTCTTCTTCATGGAATTCACCTCAGACCTCCCCAGGACCTGTCCTGAATGAAGGGGTGTCTAAAATGATTCCAGAAAGAAAATGTGTGTGTTGAGGGTTCTCATCTCACAGGAGGATGGGATCATTATTGAGAATGTTCAGGGCCAACAGTGATCCCACCATCTGTCCCCTTACCTCTCCTGAGTCTGGTCTTTCCTCACCCATAGGGACCACAGCCCTCTTGTCTCTGCTTTCAGAAACAGATCCACTGTGACCGTAGGTTCTGCAGTGGCCCTTCATGACATAAGGAGGAGTTCTTTACATCTTCCATTCCTTTGGCTGTGGTCAAAGCTGTCGCTCTGCAAGACTCGCACCAGTTGTTTGTGAGCAGCTAGACCTGCTTTACAAACTGAGTTCCTCAGAGGATTTCTTGGGAACCTGACAGGTCTACCAATGCTTTGAAAGTTTGTGTTTTCATATAGCTGACAATTGGAAAGTATATACATTTATAATGATAAAGACTTAGCTTTTGCAGGCATGACTCAGTTGAAAGACATTTCCATGGCTTAAGTAGGCAAGGTGGATAGATACACCCTGTGGGGATCTGTGGACATACCCTTGGGACCTTGCAAGAGAGCTTCCTTCCTTCCTTCCTCTCTCTTTCTCTCTCTCTCTCTTCCTTTCTTTCTCTCTTTCTTTCTTTTTTACATGTTAAGTTGATAACCATTGTTTGGTGACTGAATTAGGGAGTGGATCCCTGTTACTGCTCCCCTGAGCTCTTCTTTCTGATTAGTCCATCTTTTATTTTGTCTGTTTTTGAAGCAGAGTCTCACTTTAGCCCAGGCTGACCTGCAACTCATTCTGTAGTCTAGTCTAGGGGATCAAACCTGGGCCATCAGGTTTTGCAAGCAAGTGCCCTTAACTGCTGGGGCTGAGCCGCGCAGGAGCAGTTTCTTGATCCGTGAGCTGCCTATTACTTTTGAAAGCTGTTTCTCTGTAACTATTGATCTGTAATGAAATGAAAAGAAAAAGCAGTGCTATGTGATGTGTCCATGTGATATGGATGGGCAGTACATGTGGGCCACAGATGGAGGAACACTGAGCTTGTAGCCCTCCTCCTGCTGCACCTTACGGAAGCAGGAATAGAAGACAGGGGAGGGCAGCAGGCAGGGAAGTGGCAGGCTAATTTCTCCAGCCTTTGAGGGATTGGGATGGGTAATGCATTGGTCTCACCTGACCCCTAGTGGCAGGAAAATCATAGACATCCTTGGCGAAGTCAAGTTCTGCCCCAGGCAGAAGCAGCCTGAGCCACACAGCAATGGCAGGTGGAGCCAGTGGGGTCGAGAATTCTCAGCCTTTGGCATCTCTGGGCCTCCTGAGATCAGAAGTTGTGGTACCATGATGGTCCCATTATCTTTGGTGGTCCAGTGAGGGCAGGGGGAAGGGTGGGCCGGGCCTTACAGTTTTCCCCGCATGACTCATAGTCTGCATGAGTGGAGCTGCCAGGGGGACAGAAGACCCTTATTGGAGCTTTCCCAGCAAGGAGGAAATTAGAATTAGAGTCTTTGTCCCAGGGGGGCCCTCTCTCTGCTGCTTGCCTGGTTTGGATAGACATGTCCTCCTTGATTTTTTTTTTTTTTTCAAGGTGGGGTCTCACTCTAGCCCAGGCTGACCTGGAATTCACTATGTAGTCTCAGGATGGCCTGGAACTCATGGTGATCCTCCTACCTCTGCCTCCCGAGTGCTGGGATTAAAGGCGTGCCCCACCTATGCCCAGTGTATCTCCTTGATTTTTGTTCCTTAGTTCAGTTTGTTCAATGGACCCAACTCACAAAACCCATTTATAGGGATGTGAGGGATGTGGGTGACAGGGAAGAGACTTGATCTTGGAGCCAGTGGTGCTGAGATGAGACAACATACATGGGGCCAGATGAAAGTGACACCGTCTCTCTGTTCTCATGACCCACAGGAGACTTGGATGGAAGGTAGTGGTAAGGTGTGCTGAGGGATGAGAGCCAATGGTGACGAGGGAGGGTGATGGAACTAGAGGTGATGAGAGCTGGAGAGATGGCTTAGCAGTTAAGGCACTTGCCTGCGAAGTCTGAGGACCCAGGTTCAGTTCCTCAGTACCCATGGGCCAGATGCACAAGGTGGCGCATGCATCTGGAATTTGTTTGCAGAGACTGGATGCCCTAGTGCACCCATATTCTCTCATAAATAAATAAATAAATAAATAAATAAATAAATAAATAAAGTAGAGGTGATTAGGTGGGAGGATACCAAGGGACAGTCACACGAAATAACAAAGGTTTCACTTCAGCTCACAGAAGAACTTGCCAAAGGCCAGGCCATCCACCTGTAGAGCAGGCAGCCTTAAGGGCCGAGCAGCTCCTCTCTGCCGGATATAAGCAAAGGGCAGGTGGGCTTTGCAGACCTCCTTACGCTGGCACACAGGCTTCCGTGCCTCTCTCCTCCCTTACCTTCCTCTTCCCATCACTGCCTGCTTTCTCTTCTTTCCCCTTTTCTGACTCCGTGGCCCGGTTTGAAAAGAACAGTGCTTCCATCCAGTTCTCCAACCAACTGGAATGTGAAACTTAGTTTTTTTTTTTTTTTTTTTTTTTTTTTGGTTTTTCAAGGTAGGGTTTCACTCTAGCTCAGGCTGGCCTGGAATTCACTACGGAGTCTCAGGGTGGCCCCGAACTCACTGCCATCCTCCTACCTCTGCCTCCCGAGTGCTGGGATTAAAGGCGTGCGCCACCACGCCCAGCTGGAATGGGAAACTCTTTAGGCCACATCTCTGGGCAGTTCCATCCAAATCAAGTGTTAATTCTGGACGTAGCGGTACCCATCACCTATCTTCTACACTAAGATTGGGCCCGGTGTCGTGCTAGGTATTGGTCACACACTGTCTCGTATATCATCCTTGTAATAGATCCTGCTGGCAGGGAACATCATCACACTGTACAGAGAGTCTTAGGTTCAGATGCCAAATGATGGGTGAGCCAGGACTTTAGCAGGAGAGGAGACCTTGCCCACCCTGCAGTTCAACCCATCCATCCTCTCCTCAGACTCACCTTGCTGACTCTGACAGCAGTACCATGGGCCTCTGAGAGCATGATGTCTTCTCTGACATCAACCTGGGTTTTTTTTTTTTTTTTTTGAGTGTGGGACCCTGAAATCTGGCTTATAGTCATTTTAATTCACCAGCCAGTTGACCTCCTTATCCCTTTCCCTCTCCTCCTGTGCTCTTCCCTTCCCTCCCTTGCCCTTCCCCATCCTTCTCTAGCCCTCTCTGTCTCCCTTTCCTCCCCTTTTCTCCCCTGTCCTTCCCCTTCTTCCCTCCTTTCTCTTCTCTCCCTCTCTTTCCCTTTTCTTCCCTCCCCTTCTTCTTTCCTTCTTGTTGAGATAGGGTCTCACCATATAGCCCAGGCTGGCCTTGATCCTCTTGAGTGTTGGGATTGCAGACATGTGCGACCACACCTAGCTTTATATTTTCAATCTGGGAGTCTAGGGTCCTGGGTTTTGGGTCATAGCTCCATCTCTTACTGCTGTGTGTTCTGGGGCAGTCTTCTGCCACTTGAGACCTTTTTTTAAATTTTAACTTTTATTTATTTATTAGCAACAGACAGACAGAGAGAAAAGGGGGAGAGAGAGAATGAGAATGGGTGCACCAGGGCCTCCAGCCACTGCAAACAAACTCCAGATGCATGTGCCACCTTGTGCATCTGGCTTACATGGGTTCTGAGGAATCAAGCCTCGAACCAGGGTCCTTAGGCTTCAAAGGCAAGCGCCTAACTGCTAAGCCATCTCTGCAGCCCCACACTTGAGATCTTTTGATTCTCTCTACACCTAAGCCTTGTAAGATCTTATATGTGAAGACTCTTAGACCAGATCCACTCGCACGGGGCTTATTGCGCACTCTGAATGGTAATGAGGACAAGATCAGCACACAAGTGGAGAGTTTGTAATGTCACTGTTGGTGATGATACTGACAGTGGCAACACACGAGGGCACAGGAATAAAAAGATGCTGGGATTTATGGAGCCCTTACTTCATTTAATGAGCCTCACTATTCACCCATGGGCGTGTTGGTGCACTGCCCCCACCCCCCCTTGCTGGTCCTCAGGTCTCCAAATGGTACATGATTCAAAGATACTTGGGAGGTGGAGTGGATCAAATATGTTGGCTCTCGCAACCATGACCCAGGAACACTGTTGCTAAGTGACCATTCTTTGGTCTGAGAGGGGGAGGTAACATTCCTCACGGGGCATCTTTGACTCAGACAAGAGAGGCCACATGATGTAGGGTTCGAGGCTAGAGGCCTCGTGCCTCATTGTGGGTGGCTTGTCTTGAGGACTATGTTATTTACCAGTAGCCTCCCTGAGTCCCTTCCCCATGGCAGGAGGGAAAGGCAGACACGACGAGGCTCTTCACCAGTCCCAAGTTTGGACATTTCCTGGCCTCCAGAGTGCTCTAGGGAGCAGTGTCCATGCTGTTTGTCTGGTGCCACCTTGCCAAGAATGGAAACCCTCTCACGGGCAGGAAAGAGGCTGCGTTACTTTTCAGGAGCTAGCCAGCAGGCACATGGGGCGTGTGCACAGGTGCGCAGGACTGAAGCCAGAGGGAGGGGGGGGCGGCTGTAGCTTAGTCCCTGTCTGTTCTGTGAAGCAGGGTTCTGAGAACACCCTGCCTTGCTCAGGTCACACCGTGGTCAGGAAAATCCACCAACTCACGGCAAGAAGACCCAGGTGACGCAGGCTCAGTTGGTCAGAGGCATTCAGGATTTTCCCCACTCTTTCTCTTCTGTGGTCCCTGGTTTTCCAGCTTTGTTCCTTAGAGTTGGCCCCAAAATGGTTGCCAGGGTTTCAGGTGGAAAAGTGTCACATCTCTTTTGGGAACAGTTGAAGTGTTTTCCCCAAAGACATCCTACTGTGTGTGACTGGCAAAGGATGGTGAAATGAGAGCCTTGACTTAGTCATGCGTCCCACGGAGGAGGAGGAGACATTGAGGTGAACTCTCCTTCTGCCAGTGAGACGAGCTGGGGCTTGACACCTGTACGTGAGCCACACATGGTAGCTGTGTCCAGGAGCCATTACCCTTGGGGGCTCTTGATAACTAATCGGCACATATAGGCCACCCCATAAACTCTGGGTCTTGCATTATTAACCTAGTTTTAGGCGCTTTACAAAATGTTTGTGAGCCAGCTATGGTGGCCCATGCCTTTAATCCCAGCACTCAGGAGGCTGAGGTAGGAGGATTGTTGTGAGTTCGAGGCCAGCCTGGAGTTCTAGAGTGAGTTCTAGGTTGGTCTGGGCTAATGTGAGACTCTAATTTAAAAAAAATACAAGGGGCTGGAGAGATGGCTTAGTGGTTAAGCGCTTGCCTGTGAAACCCAAGGACCCCGGTTCAAGGCTCTATTCCCCAGGACCTACGTTAGCCAGATGCACAAGGGGGCACACATGTCTGGAGTTCGTTTGCAGTGGCTAGAGGCCCTGGCATGCCCATTCTCTCTCTCTTTCTCTGCCTCATTCTCTCTCTCTCTCTCTCTGTCACTCTCAAATAAATAAATAAAAATGGACAAAAAAAAAAATAAAAAAAGTATAAAAGGAAGTTTGGGTTTGTATGTGTGTGTATGGGAGCACGTATCCCACAGCACATGTGTGGAGGTCAGAGGACAAACTTGCGACAGTGAGCCCCTTCTGCCTTGTTTGAGACAAAGGTCTCTTTTCTTGTTTGCCACTGGGAAGGCCAGACTAGCTGGCTCGTGAGCTTCGGGATTCTCCTGACTCTGCCTCCCACTGCTATAGGCACATTGGGATTACAGAATGGGCCACTTAGTGCCTGGCTTTACATGAGTGCTGGGGATCTGAACTCCGGTTGTAAGGCATGTGGAGCAAATGTCTTTAACTGCTGAGCCATCTCCTTGGCCACAGGAATGTGTCTTGGATAGTGCTCAGAGCCACTTTTTGGACCACAGTTCTACTAATTCTGGCACAGTGCTGGGCACATGAGAAACATACAGTAAATGCTTAATATGAACAGTAAAAGTACCCACCTTTGTGAGGTGGTTGGCTGTCTCCTAAGAGCCTCATATATATTTTCACTCCTGGTGTAGACATACTCCGTACTATTCCACATTAGGTTGAGCGACTGATCAGGGTGCCCAGCAAGTGGGTGGTGGAGCACAGAGCCCAGGTATGAATCCTGGTGGTATCATCTTAAGGTATCTGGTGATTTTGACCTCTACATTATGTTGCTACCAAGCAGCTGGCTAGATGATCACAAGGAGGCGATGCAAGGGCTCGAGGTCATTGGAGAGACCCCCTCTTCCTAGGGTACACCTCTTCTTTGAAGGCCTGTGCAACAAAACAGAGTCCCTGGAGGGGAGCCAGAATCCTTAGGACTTCATTTGGCCAGAATTCCTCCCGCCGAGCTCCAGGCACCATAACCACCTCCCTGTGGGTGTTGTGCAGCAGTGCCTTTCTTGTGAACAGCTGAGGAGATGGCTGTCACCCTGGGCCATCCCCCCCCCCCCAGGGGCTCAGTGGTCTATGCTGTAGCTCTTCCTCTCATCCCTCACGTGCACCATGACAAACCTGGCTGTTCTAGTTGTCCTTGAGGGGATACTGTACTGTTTGTCAACGTCCACCTTGCTCTTCAGTGGCTGTCAGTGGACACAGGGCCCCATGCCCCACGAGGCCCTCTGCCTGTACCCAGTTTGAGTAGGCATTACCCCTTTCGGCAGCCATGCATACCACAGCCTTGCCCTGGAGTTCCACCAAGGGCAGATGTATTCCTGGCTATGCCAAGCACACCTGTGGTGACTGCAGGAAAGGTGGTCCAATATATACTCATGAAAGGAAGCCTAGTTTTCTGAATAAAGAACTAGTGTATGGCTGGGGATGTGGTAGCTCAGTGACAGAGCATTCGTCTAGCATGTGTGAGCCCTGGGTTCCATCCCTAGCACCACACCAAAGATAAATAAGATAAAATAGAATTAAAGGCATTGTTCAGGCTGACACCAGTGTTCAACCTCCACCTCATCCGGCATGGAGTGTAGCATACTCGTTTCACAGATGAGGAAGCCGTAACTCAGAGACGATAAGGTTGGTAAGTGATCAGCGTCACCCAGCTCTGCTGAGCTCCACGCCTGGCTTCCGTTACCCGTAAGAGGCTAACAAGCTTGGTCCACCTGTAGGGAGCTGCAGCACTGGACCCTCAGGCTGCCCTGCCTGGACAGGATATGGAAAACTCTGCAGACACTAGTGACTGGGGTGTGGGTCTCTGTGACTGTGTGTGCATGCTCGTGCATGTGTATGTGCACACAGTCAAAGAAAGGATCATACGGGGGGACCAGGTGCTGATTCTCAGGCTTTTGTCACTTTGTCCCTTCTCCCTGCAGAGGGCCATCCGTGTGCGCAGCCACTCCATGGAGACCGTGGTGGGCAGCCAGAGGAAGCTGCACACTGGGAGCCTCCCTGGGAGCCTCAGTGGGGGCATCGTCCACAACAGCATGGAAGTCACCAAGACTACCTTCTCAGTGAGTGTGGTGGACCCTGAGCCAGCATGTGGGGCCAGAGGAAGAAGGAGGTCCGTACCCAGACTCAGGCCAGGCAACTTGAACAGGGGAAGCTCTCAAAGGAATCTGAGCTTCTTGGTGGTGACCTTGCCCAATGGAAGTGGCTCTTTGGAGCCTCCGTGCTACGTGGCCCCTGGGGTTGGCCTGGACTAGAGGCCTTCCTGTCTCCTTCTCTGAGTTTCCTTAACTCATGTCTTCGTCCTCTTTGGGACAGCTCTGCAAAATGGTCCTGGAGTGCATTTTCTTGCTTAGAGGATTGGGACCCATGAGTGAGTGAGAGATGTCCCTGTTTCCTTCTTATTAATACAGCAGTGGCCATTCCAGTATTGGACACTGAGTTAGAAATCCATACTTAAGATCTTACCAGATTCCTTTTTAAAGCCACTTAAAATAGATACCCAAGTAGTCTTTATTCCACGCTTTAGGAAAAGAAGGCTCAGAGACCTTGAATAACTTGCTCAAGGTGTCACCCAGCTGAGCCGAAGGGCTGTGGTTCCAGTCAGGTCCGCCTGACTCAGTTTGTCCTCTGCATCCCGTGGGTACGGTTTTCAGGGAGTGAAGGCTCTGTAAGTCTGTGCACTTTGCATGCCATCTTGTTACTGTGACTCCTGCTGTGAGGGAGAGTCAGGGGCCCTGGGTCCTTGTTCTTATCCTGCCCATGACTTGCTAGCTCACCTTGATATATCTTGCTTTCTGATCCTCGGCTTCCTCATTGGCTAAGCAACAGGTTGGACCAGGCCACTCCAGGGCTCTGTGGCTTTGTGGTTCTCAGTCTGTGAGGTCCCCTGAGTCATCCCAGCCCTCAATATCTGGGTGGTCCTGACCTTGTGGTCAGGAGTTCTGGTCTCTGTTGTAGCATTCCTTGGGGCCAAAGGCTTGGCTTAAGAACACAGTAAAGAGACTGAGTGGCTGTGCCTTAGGGTCTCAGGTCCTTGCTGTTTCCTTTTTTTTTTTAAGAGTATCTTCTTCCTTTAAAAAAAAATTTTTTTGTTGATTTTTATCTATTTATTTGAGAGTGACAGAGAGAAAGAGAGAGAGAGAGAGAGAATGGGCGCGCCAGGGCTTCCAGCCACTGCAAACGAACTCCAGATACATGCGCCCCCTTATGCATCTGGCTAACGTGGGTGCTGGGGAATCAAACCTTGAACCGAGGTCCTTAGGCTTCACAGGCAAGCGCTTAACCACTAAGCCATCTCTCCAGCCCTTCTTCCTTTTTTTAAAAAAAAAAAACTTTTTTTTGTTCATTTTTTATTTATTTGAGAGCGACAGAGGGAGAAAGAGGCAGATAGAGAGAGAGAATGGGTGCGCCAGGGCCTCCAGCCACTGCAAATGAACTCCAGATGTGTGCGCCCCCTTGTGCATCTGGTTAACGTGGGTCCTGGGGAATCGAGCCTCGAACTGGGGTCCTTAGGCTTCACAGGCAAGCGCTTAACCGCTAAGCCATCTCTCCAGCCCCCTTCTTCCTTTTTTTTTTAAATAAACATCTTTTATTTTTATTTATTTATTTCAGAGAGAGAGAGAGAAAGATAAAGAGAGAGAGAGAACATGGGCATGCCAGGGCCTCCAGCCACTGCACACCAACTCTAGACACATGTGCCACCTTGTGCATCTGGCTTATATGGGTTCTGGGAAATTGAACCTGGGTCCTTTGGCTTTGAAGGCAAGAGCCTTAACCACTAAGCAATCTCTCCAGCCCCCTTGCTGTTTTTCGTGGTAATCTCCAGATCAGGAACTATGAACCGGAGGGGCGGGTAGGAAGGAGACCCAGGCCTGGCGTGCACTCACTCTGGTGGTTTCATTCACAGCCTGCAGTGGCCACGGCTGCCGTGAAGAACCAGTCACGGAGCCCCATCAAACGGCGTTCTGGACTCTTCCCCCGCCTGCACCCAGGCTCTGAAGGCCAGGGAGATAGCCGGACACGATGGTAACTGTCAGGGTCCCAACTCTAACCAGGACAGCTTGAGGTGCCCAAGGGGGGACAGTTTTGTCCAGCATCAGGAGATGGCTTCGCTTGCCCCCCTGCCTGTCTTCAGGCACTTTTGTGTCCCATCACTCATTCAGCAGTTCATCCACTCAGCGCAGCTGTGCCATTGTCTCCGTGCAAGAACAAAGGTGTTCTTTTTGTTTGACGTAGGGTCTTGCTCTAGCCCTGGTTGAACTGGAATTCACTATGTAGTCTCAAGCTGGCCTTGAACTCATAGCGATCCTCGGCCTCCCCAGTGCTGGAGTCAAAATTGTGTGTCACTATGCTCGGGGCTAGTGGGGGAGGGGGGTCGCGTGTAGAGAGACTGAGAGAATATGGGTGAGAGAAAATGAGAGGTGGGGAGAGAATGGGTACACCAGGGCCTCTAGCCACTACAGATGAACTCGAGCTGCATGCACTGCTTTGTGCATCTGGCTTTACTTGGGTACTGGGGAATCAAACCTAGGTTGTTAGGCTTTGCAGGCAGACACCTTAACTGCTGAGCCATCTCTCCAGCCCAGGTGTTTTTTTTTCTTCAAGGTAGGGTCTTACTCTTGCTCAGGCTGACTTGGAATTCACTGTGTCATCTCAGGGTGGCCTCAAACTCATGGTGATCCTCCTACCTCTGCCTCCCAATGCTGGGATTAAAGGCATGAGTCACCACACCCGGCATATTTTTTAAAATATATTTATTTGTGTGTGTGTGTGTGTGGGTGTGAGAGAGAGAGAGAGAGAGAGAGAGAGAGAGAGAGAGAATGAGTGTGGGTGTGTCAAAAAGCCTCTTGCTTCTGAAAATGAACCCTAGGTGCATGAGCCACGTGTATTTGGCTTTGCATGGGTATTGGGGAATTGAACCCTGGCTAGCAGACTTCGCAAGTGTCTTTTTCCATTGAGCCAACTCCCCACACCAAGGTTCTTTTAAGGAATTGGGAAGTCTCCCTCCCCACCCAAGGTAGGGTCTTACTCCAGCCCAGGCTGAGCTGGAATTCACTATGTAGTCTCAGGGTGGCCTCGAACTCACGGTGATCCTCCTACCTCTGCCTCCCCAGTGCTGGGATTAAAGGCGTGCGCCACCACGCCCGGCTTTTTTTTTTTTTTTCTTAAATTACAGAGCAGACATGTATTCTTGAGGAAGTACGTGCTTCTTAGGAGAGTCTTGTAGCATGACTTTGAGCAGCCCATTTTATGGGCAAACTTGAATGGAGAGCAGGCTTATTTTTGAGTTGAGTGGGGTGGCAGGGAGTTCCAGAAGTGGGTTGGGATTTTTCCCTAGAATAGGGTTTACTTCCCTCTTTCTGTTCTTTTTGGGGTTTTAGGGTGTATCATTGCATCAGGTGCATGATGGGAGCAGGTACTTTTCAAGGGTAGGAGGTACCATTATACTGAAGCAAGGACAGTCAGCCATTGTCTTTGTTGACTATGTTGGCCTCAGACCCCTGTGAATGGATTTGTGTCTTTACTGTTTGGATGGTCAAATGATGTCCTTCTGCATAAGCCTTTAGCCAACATGTCTCTTTGTTCCCTGTGCCTGTCTAGCCTACCTCAATACACATCCCCCCCTCCGCCTCAGGGATTTCCATTTCTTAAACTCAAGGGTTGAAGAAGTTCGAAGGTCCATTTTCTATAACTACTTCTGGCTCATACTGGGCTGTTGACTCTGCCTACTTTAAAAAAATAAAACAGGTCTGTGGCTGTCTGATCTTGGGAGTCATAAGTCCTGCAGGTGGCTCTGAAGACAGATGGGCTAGAAACCTCACAGGACTGTCATTTTAACTCAATATTATTTAAGTTTGGAAGCTACAGATTTCATAAGAAGGTTAAAAATGTAGGAACTAAATGCAAGGAACAGAATAATGGTTATCAGGTTTCTAAAAATGGTAGGAACCAGGTTAAGCTAGGCAAAGCAGTTTTTACTGCTACCCAAATTGTGTTTGGGTTTCGGCAATGTTACCTTAAAAAGAATCCAGGCATTTTATCCTTGAGTAAGAAGAATCCTTACAAGCCACAGGGCAGAGTATAGGAAGGAATTTAGCCAGAGACAAGTCACAAGTCTCTACCGCAGGGCCCAGGGCCCAAGACGTGATCTCCATTTTGTAGTCCTAAAGCCTTTTAGAGGTCCTGGCTCTAGAGAGCTTCAACATAGCAACCCTGAGGTAGACCATGAAAAGGTAGTTCATGCAGTTGAAAATATACTTGAATATATATCAAAATAGCATCCTGGCAATATGCTAAGAAGCGTTGAAGGATACATTTCTAGAAGAGTTAGTGCAACTGGATTCTGGACTTCCAAAGTTGATCTTTAGCATTTTTTTTTTTTTTTTGAGGCAAGCCCAACAGGCTGGTCCTTTTTTTAATGCTAGAGAGAAAGAGAGAGAGAGGGAATTGGTGCACCAAGGTCTCCAGCCACTGCAACCGGACTCCAGCTGAGATGCATGTGCCACTTGTGTGCATGTGTGACCTTACACACTTGTGTCACTTTGTGCAGATGGTTTATATGGGACCTGGAGAGTTGAACATGGGTCCTTAGGCTTTGCAGGCAAGCTGCCTTAACCACTAAGGTATCTCTCCAGCTTGATCTTTAGCATTTTATTTTATTGAGGTAGGGTTTCACTCTAGCTCGGGCTGACCTGGAATTCACTATGCAGTCTCAGGGTGGTCTTGAGCTCACTTGGTAATCCTCCTACCTCTGCCTCCTTAGTGCTGGGATTACGTGCAATACCACGCCCAGTGATCTTTAGCATTTTGGACCCAGGCTGGAAACATTGGTTGGCTGCATTTATTTATTTATTTATTTATTCATTCATTCATTTATTTTTTATGGGGGGGGGGAGAATGGCACACCAGGGTCTCCTGCCACTGCAAATGAACTCCAGATGCTTGCATCACTTTGTGTGTCTGGATTTACATGGGTACTGGGGAATTGAACCAGGCAGCAAGTAAGCATCTTTAGCTGCTGAGCCATCTCTCCAACCTTGGTTGGATTTTTGTTTTTCTTTGCTTCTGCTTTCACTATTAACTCAAATGCCCCTTGCTTCATTTCCCCACCTAATTGCTGGGATTGAACCTGGGATTTTGGACTTGCACTCTAGACAGGTGCTCTACCATGGCTCTATACCTCCAGCCCCCTCCTACATAAGCTTTTCCTAATGCTGCCAGACGGAGTTAATTGAATCTTCCCTTGAACTTCTAAAATGTGCTGTGATCTTTTTAGTAAATTTGGTATTACATCCTACTTGATCTGTCCTTGCTGATTGTCTTCTGATACTCGAAGCAAGCAGGGCAAGCTTCTGCCACACAATGCCCACCATGCCCAGTGCCCAGGTGAGCACTGCCAGAGAATCAGACCTGCCCCTAGGAGTGCACGGTCTTGCCAAGGACAGGAAGGCAGCTTCCCAGGCTGTTTGCTTGTAACTTGAGGCAAACTGATGACGTGCAGGAAAGGGACAGAAGCAACTGCTCAGGGATGTGCAGAACCCCAGCGTTCTTGGGCAGGTGGAAGCCAAGAGCTGGTGAAGATGACTGGGCAGGAATAGGAAAAGAGGAATAAGAGGAGGAAGAGGGAGGAGAGGACGAGTGGAAGAGACTGCCTAGAAAAACGCTCCTAAAGCTAGGAGGGGAGACCATTTTGCTGGGTGTGCAGGCAAGTCCAGTGCAGTGGGCCAGACCATGTGTTGGCTGACGGTGAGGAAGTCACTAGCAACCACATCAAAAGCTCATGGAGGCCATTAACAGCTCTAGGATCACTGTGATCAAAAACAAGAGCAAGTAATGACAAATGTTAGAGAGGATGTGGTACATTGACCCATTGTGCATTTCTGGTGAAGATGTAAAATAGTGCATCTGCTTTGGAAAGCAGTTTGGAAGCCTTCTGAAAGCTAAGCAGGGAGTTACCACATGTCCCAGCAGCTCTCCCTACTCCTAGTGTAAGAGAATTGAAAACAATCGTGCATTACTGAGCTAGCTCAGTCAATACATGTAGGTGATCACTGCAGCAGTATTTATGGTTGGCCAAAG
Organism: Dipus sagitta; assembly: GCA_036346955.1. Classification (NCBI taxonomy): domain Eukaryota; kingdom Metazoa; phylum Chordata; class Mammalia; order Rodentia; family Dipodidae; genus Dipus; species Dipus sagitta. The sequence continues at coordinate 60,509,832 of CM070778.1, forward strand.
GGGAAGCATTCAAACGCCTCCCATGTGATAACTAGCGAGGTAAAACTAAATGGACTATTATTTCACAACAAAAAGCTCTGAGGTACTGATGCTGGCCACAACGCAGGTAAATTCGAAAATGTACTAGTGAGAGACTCTAGATACAAAGACCATATGTATTTTGCTAGATCCCATTGTTATGAAATGTCCAGACTAGGCAAATCCATAGAGAGAAAATAGGTCAGTGGGTGGGGGTGGGCAGTGACTGCAGATGGGGCCATAGTTTCTTTCAGGAAGCATAAAAATGTTCTAAAATTAGATTATGGTGGTGACTGTACAATTCTGGACCATATTAAAAACCATTTAACTGTCTACTTGAAATAGAGTTGTATGACATGAGTATTATTTCTCAGCAATGCTGTTACTAAACTGAGGACACAGCCATCATTTCTCCAGTAGTGGGCGCAGGGCACCAGTACATGGTCCTTGCACAACTGTTGGACCCAGCTGAGAGTACCCTTCTGTTCCCTAGCATCCTTGGCTGCCCTGCCGCATGGATCCAGGGGTCTTGTATTTTGATCTATGTGTAGGATGTTCCCAAGAGTCCTACAGTGGGTGGCCCTCCAGCAACTCCCAGGAATACATGGGAGTTTGGTTGATTACTACACAGACACCCTCTGTTCCCTGTGGGACCCTCTCTTGTCCTGTAGCTCTGCCCTTGTGGGATGGCCATTTTGAGTGGCTTTGGGGTAGACTTTGGCTCGAGGCCGTCAAGCTAGGTCTCCTTTTGGGGGCTCTTGGCCCTCATCTATGAATCTAGAGTGGCCCTTACTATAAGGGGTAGAAACCCCTGTTGTCTGCTACTGTCTCAGGGCTCAAGTAGGGAAGGGAGCGGTGGCTACATTCTGTGGGGAGCACTGGCCCCCACATTCAGAGCTTTGTTTGCGCCCAGGGGTGTGCAAGGGCTGGGTTCCGGCTACAGAGTCTCACTCTTCCTTCACTCCCTTCCCCTCAGTGACAGTGCCTCCAGCACCCCGAAGACCCCAGATGGCGGACATTCTTCCCAGGAGATAAAGTCGGAGACCTCATCCAATCCCAGCTCTCCAGAAATCTGTACCAACAAAGAAAAGTAAGAGGCTCAGGGGTTGGGAGAGGCTGTCTGAAGCCATGTGGAGTCCTGGCTCATGTGCTCTGTTTCCAGGCAAGCTGAGAGTGATGGCTTTTCTGTTCAAAACTCTCTGGAACATAAGGCCAGAAGGGGCGCAAGGGGCCATAGGCCAGCTCAGATTTCTGCTGGGCCTGCCCAGCTTTCGGTCTGAGGGCTGACATGGGTCTCAGCGCTGGTGACCAGGGCTTGTCTCGCTTCTGGTTCCCCTGTAGGCCCTTCACGAAGTTGAAGGAGAACGGCCGCGCCAACATCTCGCGCTCCTCCTCCAGCACCAGCAGCTTCAGCAGCACGGCAGGGGAGGGCGAGGCCGTGGAGGAGGGGGACAGCGGGGTAAGGTCCTGCCCCACCTGGAGGTGGCATTCTGGGGCATAGCTGCTCACACTCTGTGCTTTCAAACAGCGCCATGGGCGGGGGGGGGGGGTGTCTCTCTCAGAGTGTATAACAGCAGCAGTAGGAGGAGGATAGGGTCAGACTGGATGGCGTCGCTGCCAGGGGCACACTGGCTGGGGAGGGCAAGGCTCAGATGCCCTTTCTGGAGAGGTAGAGGCTGCAGCCAGGACTGGAACAGCAGGCCCAAGTTGGGTAAGAGGCAGGGGCTGCTCTAGGCCTGCATTAGCCATCTCAGATTGCTGCGGAGCTGCCAAGGGCACACTGGTCTTGCTCACCCGGCCTCTCACCTGGTCTCTCTCCCCAGAGCAGCCAGCCATCCACAACCTCGCCCTTCAAGCAGGAGGTGTTCGTCTATAGCCCCTCTCCAAGCAGCGAGAGCCCCAGCCTGGGAGCTGCTGCCACCCCCATCATCATGAGCCGGAGTCCTACGGGTCAGTGTCACGTGTAGACATGCATGATATAGCCTGGAGGACAGGGATGGGCCTTTTCCACTGTTCATGGACCACGCGCCCCAGGTGTACCTAACTGGCCAGCTTCCACTTCCCCTCCAAGACACTAAGGCCTTCGGCTCTGCTAACTCTCTGCCCATCCATCTTAAAAAGATTTTCTGGGCTGGGGAGATGACTTAGTGGCTAAGAATTCTTGCTGCACAAGCATGTAGACCTGCACCCACATAAACGGCCAAGCATGGCTATCCACGCCGTAATCCCAGTCCTGAGGTGGGCAGAGGCAGGAGGATTGCTGGGGCTTGCTAGTCAGTCAGTCAGTCAGTCAGTCAGTCTGTCTGTCTAATTGACAAATGGCATGATGAGAGACTCTGTTTCAAGAAAATAAGGTAGGTGAGCAATAGTGGATGACCTCTGTGACCTTTGTACTAGTGCGCATGGGGTATACATATCTGGGCACACACCTACATAAGCACCCCCAGCTTGTATCCTTCACATATATTCATATGTGAATATATATGAATGATCTGATGGAGATCACACAGTGGAGGAACTGGGATTGCACGAGTAGAAAGCCAAGTACTCTTTGCTTACCTATTGCGTTGCCCATCACCGCCCCATCCCCACTTGGGCCCCTCTGTCACAGTAGATTGATCACGCAGGGCTAAGAGGGAACTGCATGGAAGGCAGGAGGAATGAGAGACTGTATTATGGACCTGCATGGGGTTTGGTGCAGCAGAGTCATCTCATACGAGGTGTGAGAGAGGTGAGAGTTTGCACTGACCACAGGTGGGCTGCCAGGAAATCCTGGTGAGGGACACTGGCATTGTCCTTGTTAGTGGTGAAAGCCATTGAGGACTCTGAAGTAGGGAAGCGCCACCTTGTGGAAGGAAAGACCATTTGGCAGCTGCATGCTGAGTGTAGAAAGGATTGGTCCTGGCTAGCGGGGACACAGTGAGACAAGCCAGGTGGGAAAGGACGCTAGGAGGCAGAATTCACTGCGGTTGGTCTTAGGGGGCTCAGGGAGAGCAGCAATCTAGGCCTTTCTGGTTTCTGGGATCCTCAAAGCTGGGCAGAGTTAGAGGTACCTGTCTGGGGAGGAGAGGGTCCAGCCACGTGGCCATCTAAGTAGTCCTGTGTGGTAGATGCTGTTTACCCAGTGGGCACTGCAGGTGCCTAGGAGCTAAAGTCCTGCTCCCACCCTGAAGAGGACAGCACAGCACGGGGCAGCACAGGGCTTGGGCGGCTGCTTCTGAATGCTGGATCTGCCACTCATGATGTGACACTGGGTGAACTACTGAGCCTTTCCATGCATGCCTCAGTTTCTCTTGGCCAAAAATGAAAGGAAAGGGATGGTAGCTTTGACCTCATAGGTTGGTCGTATGAAGATTTCATGAGCTTATGCTGCAAGTGTGTGTCAAGTGACTGCAGCAAAACAGTGGTGTGATCAGTGGCTCTCAGCTGGGAATAATCTTGCTTCTCAGGGGATGTCTCTGGAGAGTTTTGATTTTCACAGTTGTTGTGTCGGGGGGTTTCCTACTGGTAGAGATGTTGCTAAGCCATGTCAAAAGGAAGTCAATAGAAGAAGATATAGGGGATAGTATAGTCAAAAGCAAGCAACCCTTTGTGGTACACTTCAAAGTTAATGGGGCAGTTCTTTTTTTTTTTTTTTTTTTTTTTATTTAGAGAATACTTTATTAGTTTCTGTAATCAAACCCACGTAGATAAGACCTTATATATTTAATACAGTGCGTTACCCCTGTACAAATGGAAAAAAATTAAGTTTAACATTTCTAGACCAATATGGCTGTTAATTTCTGTACAATGCCAACTCAACATGGTAAACAGGGATTTTTTTTCCAAAGTTGACAGCACAGCTAAAGTCTCCAAAAATTCAAATTATATATATATGTATATATATTTATATTTATATAAAAAGACCAATAATAGCAGTATGTTATGCGTCAATAGCAGCAACAGCTTTTCCAGGTTCTGCAGTTGTCTGAACAAAATTGTAGAGTCATCCAGCACGCTTATTTAAAAAAAAATGTAAAAAACAAAACCAATGGGGCAGTTCTTGACTTCCTCTCATTCAGCCCCCTGTGGTTGGGCAGTTCTGGAGTTGGGTTCTAAACCTCAGCTGTGGCATTGATGAGACCACCTTCTGAGCCACAGTTTCCTCACCTGTGAAATGATACAGTCATACACATTAAAAATATGATTGCATATTGATGGAATGAATAGAAGACTATGTCACCAAAACTGTCTCCTACATGGCATCAAATGGATATCAAAATAAGACTGCTGCTGTCCAGGGCGGGGCTTAGGTGAAAGGAGTGTCCGCTGCTTGCTGAAGGTCATCCAAGGAGGAAGGGAACATGTAATGGGTATGGAAACTTGCCCAGTGCTTATGGCACACCCCTGTCTTCTAGGTCATATTTAATCCAATGGACTGTTTTTTTTCTTTTCCTTTAAAAATATTATTTATTTGTATACAAAGGGAAAGGAAGAGAGGGAGGGAGAGAGAGAGAGAGAGAGAGAGAGAGAAAGAAGAAGTGAATGGGCACACCAGGGACTCTGGCCACTGCAAACTAACTCCAGACACTGTGTCACCTTGTGCATTTGACATTCACATGGGTATTAGGGAATTGAATCTGGGTTGTCAGGCTTTGCAAGCAAGTGCTTTTAACCACTGAGCCATCTCCCCAGCCCTGCAGTGGTCTAGTCTTTACCCTTAGTCCCATGTGCACTGTGCTATTCCTGCTGGCTGCCCCACTGAGTTTGGGGAGAGGCAGGTTAAGAGGCAAGACATAGCCTGGGAGGGTTTGATGGAGTCTTCCATAATCTCAGAAGCCAGACTTTAGTCATTTCATGAAATTTGAGGCTCAGAAAGTGATTAACTGAGTCATTCAGAGAAGGCCCTGTAGCATGCATGTATGTGTGCACACACACATACACACATGCACATGTTTTACCAATATGATAGATCTGAAGGACACAGTTTACAAATAATATACAGTAACATAATTCTTTACTGAAAATCCCACATGTACAACTGATTTTCACAGAACATTGTTTTTTCACTTTGAACCCAGGCTGAGGGGCTTTGCAAGAAAGTGCCTTTAACTGTTGAGTCATTTCTCCAGCCTAGAATAATTTTACTATTATTTGATCTAACTTTTGTGGCTATAGCCAGCTTAATGCTGAGGATGACAAACCAATGTAGTTCAAATACTGGAAGAATAGTCACTGTTTTTGTGCTGCTAGTTGCATTGTAATGGCTGTAGATACAACACATTTTCAAGATACAGTATTATTTTCTGCATTAGTTTCAACATAACAAACCAGTTCCTGATTTGCAACATCATAGCTGATATCAAAGTACCACTGTGACATCTCTGAACTTGGATTTGAGAAGAGATGCATAGTTTACCACCTTAATGTGTGTGTGTAATGTGGTATGTACATGTGGTGTATGCGTGTATATGTGCCCATGCTGCACCCCATGGACTCACTTGGGGCAGCATGTGCTTATCTTCAGTGGTCAGAAGGGAAAGTTGGGTGTCCCACTCCATTGCTCTTCTGCTGATCTTACTTGAGCCAGAGTTTGTTTATCCCCTTCCTTCCTTCCCTCCTCCTCCTTCCTTCCTTCCTTCCTTCCTTCCTTCCTTCCTTCCTTCCTTCCTCCTCCCTCCTCCTCCCTCCCTCCCTCCCTCCCTCCCTCCCTTCCTTTTATTTGAGAGAGAGAGAGACAGAGAGTGAGAGAGACAGATAAAGGCTTACGTGGGTCCTGGAGAATTGAACCTGGGTCCTTTGGCTTTGCAGGCAAGCACTTTAACTGCTAAGCCATCTCTCTAGCCGAAGCCAGAGTTTCTTAATGATCCCCAGGCTTGCTGGTGTGTGTGTGTGTGTGTGTGTGTGTGTGTGTGTGTGTGTGTGAGAGAGAGAGAGAGAGAGAGACAGTCATTATGATTGTCTGGTCTCTGCTCCCCACTTCACATAGCACTGGGGTTAGAGTTGTGTGTGGCCATGCCCAGCTGTTTATGTGGGTCCTGGGGATTGAACTTAAGTGGCCTCTCAGGCCTCATGTACCACAGGAAGTGTTATTAGCTGCTGAGCCATCTCTCGAGCCCCTTAGTGTATTTTTTAAGGTTTAGAGAGATTTTATTAGATTAACAGAATGGAGAGAGGAGAAAGCCCAGTTCAGAGACCCAAATTAGAGTCATTTATAGGTTCTGAATGGTGGCTGCATTAACCTATTAGTGTTTTTGTTTTCAAAGGTAGGGTCTCACTTTAGCCCAAACTGGCCAAGAATTCACTATGTAGTCTCAGGCTGGCCTTGAATTTACAGTGACCCTTGTACCTCTGCCTCCCTGCTGGGATTAAAGGTGTGTGCTACCACACCCAGCCCCTTTGTGTATTTTTGACCTAAGGATACCATAGGTGCAAGAGTACAGATAATGTTAAAACAACGAGGAAATGGTGTATTTTGAATACTATCTTTATTGAATATAGTAGTTGTGGTGGTTTGAATAGAATAGATGGCCCCCCAATATATTCAGTTGTTTATTTGTTTGTAGTTTGCATCTGCAGCCACCTGGCTAGAGGCAATGTCACTGGGTGGATCTTAACGGTGTGGTGGTGGGTTTCAGATTTCAATCTAAAGATATGCAAAGTGTGCCTAGCTGGAGTTCCTGAAGTGTGCTGTGCTGTGTGGCTTTTTGGCTTTTGGCTTGTGCTTCTCTCTCTCTCTGCTTGGACCTGTGAAGGCAGGCCAGCTTCTTCTGCCATTTATGGAACTTCCCCTGGATCTGTAAGCTTCAATAAATATCCCTTCCTCCATAACTGTGTCTGTCTGAAAGTTCATCTCAGTAAACCTGAAGCTGTCTGCTACAGTAGTTAACTTCTAATCTTACGTAATTAATTTTTTTTTTTGAAGCAGGGTCTCTCTGTAGTCCAGGCTGACCTGGAACTCACTGTAACCCAGGCTGGGCTCAAACTCACAGTGATCCTCCTACCCTAGCCTCCTATGTTCTGGGCATTAAAGGAGTGTACCACACCTGGCACTATAATTTAATTTTTAAAGTGCCCTGTGTTTAACAAGTGGCTCCAGACATTTCTCAAAATTTGAGTGTTGGTTCTGGTGTGTGGCTACTGCTTAGTGAGCATGCCTTGAGGAGAGCTGGGGACCCTTTTCCTTCGCCTTCCCCTTCAAATCCCTATTAGAACAATCCTGCAACTCCACTCCTTTTTCTTTTCTTAGATGCCAAGAGCAGAAACTCCCCGAGGTCAAACCTGAAATTCCGCTTTGATAAGCTCAGCCATGCCAGCTCCAGTGCGGTAAGGATTCTGTGAGGACAGTTGAGGACCAGCCCCAGGAGCCAAGTAGCCCACATTCCAGGACCCTCCAAAGCTAGTCTTCTTTCCTATGGCCTGATGGAGAGTGCATCTGAGACATTGCATGAGGGCCTCTGAGGAAGGGGCTGAAGGAATGCTCTGGTCAGACCTAGGCAAGATGCTGTCTGTCCCCAGTGGTACAGGTACCAGCCACCTTTGCCACATACCCCTTCTGTATTAGAGCCATACCTGTGATGCACCATTACCCAGTAGTGAGTTTTTAAAAATATTATTTTTTAAAAAAATATATTTTATTTATTTATGAGAGAGAGAGAGAGAGAGAGAGAGAGAGAGAGAGAGAGGAGAGAGAGAATGGGCATGCTAGGGCCTCCAGCCACTGTAAACAAACTCCAAATGCGCCCCCTTGTGCATCTGACTGACATGGGTCCTGGAGAGTCAAACTGGGATCCTTTGGCTTTACAGGCAAATGCCTTAACTGCTAAGCCATCTCTTCAGCTCCCAAAATATTATTTATTTATTTACTTATTTGAGGGAGAGAGGCAGATAGAGAAAGAGAGAATGGGCGCACCAAGACCTCCAGCTGCTAGAAACGAACTCCAGATGCATGTGCCTCCTGGTGCATCTGGCAGAAGTAAGTTTTGATCTGGCTTCTGGGACCCAAGTCTCTTCTTGAGACCAGATTGCTGAGGGCCAAGTGCATAGAAGCTGCAGGCAGAGGGGAAGTTAACAGTCTAGTTTTAAAAAATTTCTTCTACGGATGTTTCTTGTACAGGGTCACTAATGTGAAAGAAGAGTCCTTCCCCAGTCCGAGGTAAGTGAGTGAGTGAATGTCCTTCAGTGGCCATGAGAGGGACTCTTCTAAGATCAGGGTGCTCATGGCCTTATAACTGGAGAATGGCCAGAGAGATGTTGTCAGCTGGGGAAGTCATACAGTAGCCTCCCTGAAGCCTTGATAATGGTGTCTGCAAGGGGCAGGGAGGGGCTGAGGAGGTTTGGGGTAGAGTTGCACAGTGGGATCAGTGGGATTAAGGCAGACCCACATACTGGATAGAACTAGTTCCATACACAGAAGGGGTGGTCATCCAGAGCCCACTTCCTTCCCTAGAAGGAGGAATTCCTTAGTTCATCCCTTCATTCCCTGTTTGCCCGAAGCCTGTCCTGCTTTGTATCTGATAAAGGCTCCAGCCTGGGGTGTATCCTCCCTACATTCCTCAAGATGCTCTTATCTAGCAAATGCTGTAAGGGACACTGTGAAGGGACACCATGAGGGACAGCCCCAAGGAGGCCTTTTCACAGCTAGTGAAGTCACCAGAGACCTATTGGGACCCCCACCTTCTACCCACCTGGGGGTTCCAGGAGTATGAGTGACACAAGAGAAGGGGTACAGTGGAGCCCATTTTATGTTACATCTGCTCATGAAATAAAAGAGAATAAAGAGCCATCTATGACGGCTTCAGATGCTTCTATTTACAGCACTGTGGTCATACCCGACTTCTGGGGCTAAAGTTGTCATTCTTGTATTTGACACCCTCTTTGTCCTGAGTATAGCCATGGGCAGGTGTGTTCTCCGCCGTGACTCCTTGGAGCCACACTGTCAGCGTTTGTCCTCCCTTCCTCCCTCCCTCCCTCCAGTGCTCACTCGCTGTCTCCCTTCGTCTCTCCTTCAGGGAAGTCCTGATTCTGTCCTGAAGAAGGCTCCTATTCCAGCTGTTTGGGGGTGCCGTCCACTACTCTGACCGTTACAGGCCTGCTGTCTTACTGGCCACCTGTTCAGCAGACCAGCTGTCTGTCCCATGTCTCAACCGGGCCACAGCTCTGCTGGCTCCTTCAACAACAGACCCCACAAGCACTTCCCCACCTCGACAAGGTCTCATGCCCAGAGGCGCCACTGCTCCTGACCTCCTGAAGTGACATTGGTCAGGAGCACCTGTCTTCTGTTTTGTCTCAAGAAAAAAACTGGACAAGGGGAAATCTTTGGGGGGGGGGGGCTCCTCATCTATCCGGGAATTTGTCCCAGAAGTGGGTGGGGGTGATGAGATGGGCAGCAGAGGTGACAGCAGAATGCGTGGCAGGTTCTGTGTGCTCTGGGTCACAGTGCAGTGCCTTCCTAGACTTGACAGAAGTGTTGCCATCATTCAGGTGTATTCTGGCGATGGGAGGGCTGCTTTTCCCAGGGCTGAGATTTCCAGAGTCTTCAAGTCTCATCTGATAAAAATTGGCTCCATCGCCCTGTACCTCTGGAGCGGCTCCAAAATGTCTCTCTGCTTCAGTGATAAGCACTTCTGACCCTGGCATGGAGGCTTCGTCTCTGCTAATAGGGTCTCTTGATGGGGCTCAAGCTGGTGGAAGCTCGGGGTTTGGCTGGGCATGTCTGAGCCCGGCTGCTTAACTTCTTAGACTGTAGTCAGCATCTTTTGTCCTAATTTCACACAGGTTCCTAACCATCCTTGCTGTGGGAGAAGCCCTGGGCAGTCTTTCCCTCTGAGTGGATATTTTTTCCATGAAGGGGTGTGAAGCCGGGATTACAAAGAGTTCAGGGAGAACGAAGGACCTGCACAAGGGCTTTTGTTGGCTAAGGAAAACCTCAGGATTCAGGGGCTTGTCTGGGATCTGGTCCTGCACTGTTGTGGAGTTTTAAGAATGACAGTTAGTTCAACCCATCCTTTAGGTAAGAGTGGACAGGTGCAGTGGAGGGTCTCACTTGGCAGGTTCTCAGCAGGTCAGTGAGTGGGGGTTGAGCTTAGGTTTTGGGGAAGAAATGTAATATCCTTCCACAGTTTATGTCCCTTGTATCTTCAAGGAGCCCTGTACTGCTGGGGCCCGTTTCTAGTCACTGTGCCCTTAGACCATGTCCCAGGCTCTGTCCCCCAACCTTGCCCCTCTTTCCTGGTCTTTAGGCTGTTGTACATCTACAGGTCTCTTGCAAGCCCAGCTCCACGTGGCTGTGCTTCAGTCACTGCACACTGCCACCCGGGGCACCTTGTCCTGAGGAGCCGCCCTTCTGGCTTCTCACCCGCCCATGTCTGTAGGGTGTTTCCACTGCTGTGTGCGGGCTGGAGCGCCCTGCACAGCAAACCCTCGAAGGTCCTGCAGCTTTAAGTGCATGTGGGCCTCGGCATGGGGCTGCTGCAGTGACCGTGGCCGGGCTGCTGCCTTAATGAGCAGATGGCAAGATTTCCAACCGAATGCTTTATCTGCATAGGGACCTATTCCCATGCCAAAGCACAGAAATATGACACAGCTTTTTGGACTGATATTGTAACTGTTTCCCTATTGCTTTTACCATCTGAACAAAATCTGTATCCTTTGTTCTCCACTCATTTGTTGGATTCTATTTGCAGCCGGGGAATGGAGACTTCTTCCCTACCCCCATTTGAGAAACGTGCTTACAGAGTACTAGTCTGGTAAGATTTGTTCTCATTAGAAGGTCAATAGAATATCTGTTTAGCTTTTATTAAAAGTCACTGTAGCAGCACCCACTGCTGGAAGGAGGCCCACGGATTCTGGCAGCATTCTGTGGGTGGTTTTCTGAAAGAACTTGAAAGGTCAAACTGTGTTTTCTTTGAAAACTATGGCAGGGTTCTGGCTCCCCTCTCTTGGTAGCTCAAGTTGACAGTTGCTTTGTGGTTGTACTCTGTTGCGTTGTGACCTGGAGTCCTCTGGAGCGTCAAGGCTGTTCCCATGCTGTTATATTTGGGAACCTCATGCCCCCCCCCCCACTGCTCTGGATACTTCTTCTACAGCTCTGCCTCCCGGATGGGGTTTGCCCCTGCCTCTGGACCAGTGGGTAGGAAGGACAGCTGTGTTCAGATGAACTGAGAGGCACGGAGCTGGGGTGTCATCTTCACCTTTGGTTTGCTGTTGCGGTGTGCTAGGGAAGATCTGATCTTTCATCCTGCCTGTCTAGCAAGTGTGTCCTACGGCTTCCAGGGTGGGCATTGACAGCCCACCACAGGTTCTGAGCTAAGAGGGTGGAGGCGAACAAAGGTGGGCCCAATCCTTTGGGCTCAGGGTTCTGGGTGGCTGTTTCCCCACTCTGTGATCCAAAATGTCTTTCCTTTCATGGCTGTACCCAGGCTTTGGCGTTCGGACTTTCTGAAGCCCCCCTCAGCTCTGTGACTGGTCTTGTATCCATCATGCCCTTGTTGCTATTTAGGGCACTTCCATGGTGCCCTCTTGGTCACATCTCTGGCTCTGGGCACTACTTAACCGACTAAAGGAACCATACTTTGCAGGGCTGTAGGGCACCCTGATGCTGCCAGCTCTGCTGATGCTTAAAAACAGATGCAGGGATGCTCAATATAGAAGGTCCTAGCAGCTTATGTCTGTGCCAATGAACGTCAAATGGTCTTTTTTGGAAACTGTCCCTGGTTCAGCTTTATGGCAGCCTCTGGTTACTCAAGTCTCTTGGTCCCTTTTAGCACATCATGCAATGTGCCTGACTCCACACAGCCACCCTGGTGGCCACGCTGTTTCTAGAGTCCACAGCTTGATGCCTTTCCTTTGTACCTACTGTACTGTTGATGGAGTAAGAGGGTGCATTTCTGGGCCTGGATTGTGGGGGAACAGGTTGGCTGGGCCCCCCACCCTGGGACAGGTACCAAGGGTGGCAGGTGCTGGCAGGGCCTAAGCCTCTGCCGTTTTTCAGCAGAAGGAATCTTGGTCAGTGAGGGCCTAGGGGGCTTGGGGTGCAGCTTGAGGAAAGAAAGTAGCAGGGGGGGGATTCCAGCCAAATGTTCCTCAGTGGCCTCAGTTCTTCAGTCTGGAATGGGCTGGGGCCTGGGCAGGAATGCAGTTATGCACTTAGCTACCCCAGGCTTCTGTGTTCTAAATTAAGACAGAAAGTAGTGAAAGGAAACTTCTTTTCTCACAGATTATCTTCTCTTCCCCCTCGCTTTTCGTGGTGATGGGGGTGAACCCAGGGCCTCGCTCATGCTAAGCAAGTGTTCTGCCACTGCTCAGCTGTACCCCCGCCTCTCCAGTTCTTAAAATAGAAGTTAATAAAAACCGAGTCTCAAGCGATAAGACAGGACACATTTCATTTTCTTACCATTACCCTTTAAGGTGCCATTTCAAACACTACCTTTGGTCATTTGTTTCTTAGTCTGTAAAGACAGCTCTGTTGTGGGGGATGTGGTCAGGATTCAAGTAGATCTCAGCTCCTGGGTGGGCAGGGACCAGGCCAGTCAGTCATGCTCTGAACCCAGGCTCCTCCTCCAGCCTTCAGCTACTGCTTTACTTAAGGCGGGGGTAGTTAACAAGGCTGTCCCTGAGCCTGGAAGGGGCCTCTGAGGCATTCTTCTACCAGTAGCTGGTGAATTTCACCATGAGCCCCTTGCCCACTCCACTGTCATGTCCCTCTCCTTCCAGCTGGGCTGTGTGCCCATTTGGGAGGAATAAGACAAACCTGCCTAGGGCCAAAGGGCAGCAGAGCCCTGTCTCATGAGAGGCTTCTAGGCGGTGGCTCTGGCCTGGGCCTTACCAGCCTGGAGGAGAGGATATTGGCTGGAAGACTCGAATTCAATTGCCATTGTCTTTGGTTTTGTGACATTTCTGCTTGGAAGGGTGAAATCCCCCTTCCTGCTCCTTAGCACGTGTGCCAACTCTCCCTCGTCGTGGGTGTTACCCTTTGGCCCTCCAGCTCGGGGAGTGCTGATGTCTCCTTGTGAAGAGATGCCTGTGTGGTAGAACCTAAGACATGTAGCTTGGAAGTGACCCTTCCCCTGTGACGATGATTTTTTCTTTCCTTCCTCTTAGTGAGGAGGCGATTTGTAGATCCTGATTGCCGATGTAATGTAAATAGTGTACATTTAATTTATTGCTATGGTAGCATATTGTATTTGTTAATGTATAAAACAAATTCTAAAAGGTTGACAAATGTATATTTTGTTGCTTAAATGTGTCTTTGCAGAAATTGACAATAAAATAACATATTTTGTGTCCATCAGTGTTCAGACTTGTTTGCCTGGGACGCCATCACCTTTCAGCTCAGTGGGGGTTGTGGGCTAGCAGGCCTGTGCTGCAGAGGAATGCCCGCAAAGCACACAGCACGCTTCAGACATCTCCCAGCTGCCTCAGTGTACCGTGTGTGCTGTGGGCCCCACCCAGTTCTACTTTGGCTTGAAGAGTGTTTAAAAAAATTAGAAAAGTCATCCATCCATCTAACCATAACTTTTAAAAAGTAGTTTCTACTTCTTCAAAAGAAATCAGATGTGTGTAGATGTACATGTGTGTTTGGGTTTACACACACATGTGCCGTGCATGTGGAAGCCACAGGTGAATATTGGGTATCTTCTCAGTCACTCTCCACCTTGATTTTTGAGACAGAGTCTCTGTCATTGAACCTGGAGCTCAGTGGTTTAGCTAGTCTAGCTGGCCAGCATGCCCTGGGATCCTCCTATCTCTGCCTCCTGAGCTCTGGGATTACAGGTGTGCACCATGATGCTCAGCGTTAATGTAGGTGTTGGAATCCAAACTCAGGTCCTCATGCTTGCCTAGCAAGCACTTTCCTGACTGAGCCATCTCCCCAGCCCCCTTCCTTGTCTGACTGTGACGGGTACAGTGTTTCTTTGCTAAGGGATGGTTTGACCTTCTACCAATACCCTGTCATCCTGTGCAGACACTAGCCCGTAAATGATGCATTTAGGAGGGCTAGAGCCTTTGAGGCCGAGTGGGGAGGGAACTGGAAAACTGTCCCCCATGATAGAAGGGTTTTGCAATTAGTTTCCTATTGTTGGCAGAAAACGCCCGACCAAGAGCAGCTTGTGGGGGGAAAGGGTTTATTTTGGTTTACAGACTTGAGAGGAAGCTCCGTGATGGAAGGGGAAAACAATGGCATGAGCAGAAGGTGGACATCACCTCCTGGCCAACATCAGGTAGACAACAGCAACAGGACAGTGTGTCAAACACTGGCAAGGGGAAGCTGGCTATAACATCCATAAGCCCACCCCCAACAATTCATCACGTCCAGGAAGCTCCAATTCCCAAATTGCCACCAGCTGGGGACCTAGCATTCAGAACACGTAAGTTTAAGGGGGGCACTTGAATCAAACCACCACAAAAAGTGTCACCTTTCCTGAAGGAGACATGAAAGAAGGAAAGTGTGGCAGAGGTGCACATTTGGCAGTAACAGGAGCCCATCAACGTCATTGGGGAATCCTGTAGGCCAAGTTGTCCACTGGAAGAGTCCTGCATATCCTAAGGATGAGCCAACAATTACACCTGTGCTACATGTAGTCACTGGGTGACGTTTGGCTTCAGTGTAGTTCAAACCCAACACCCAGGGCCTGGTAGGCTGCTAGGAGAAATTCAGTCCTGAGAACCAAGAGAGCTGATATCCAAGAGCAGGAGAAGATGGGTGTCACATAGCTCCAGCAGAGAGCATCGTTGCCCCTCCTCCACCTTGTTCCCTGAGGTCGTCCGTGGACTCTTGATTCCCACTTGCATTGGTTCAGGTGGTCTTTACTCATGCTGCTGATTCAAATGCTAATCTCTTCCGGATGTACCTCACAGGCACACCCAAAATGTTTTACCAGAGATGTGGGCGTTCTTTAGTCCAGTCAGCCGGCCACCACCCACGTCAAATGTATCTTTACTTTCATTCAGTCAGTACTCTTACGGTACCCGGGGGAGGGGTTCTGGTTTATTGCTAGTTCTGATGCAGTAGTGCCTTTCTGCACATCTGTTGTGACTGGTTATTTCCAGTGACCCCAATGGTTCTGTGACTTTGAAGTGTGGATGTGTTAGGTCATTATTATGGTCCATCGCCTTCCCTTGTCATTTAATGGTGCAATGTACTCTACTGTGTCCACGCAGTCTAGAGCTAGTTCCAGAGGCACTGAGACATAGTTATGGTACATATTTTGATCCAGGAGAGGGGGCCTTTCTGTCTCCATGTCTGGCAGAGGTGACGTCTGAAGCATCAGAGTTCTTCAGAAACCTTATAGAAGACTCCAACTTTAGAGCAGCCCCATCTGTTCTCACAACAGATGGAGTTCCCTGCATAAGCACCACTCAGGAAAATCTCCAGCATGAAAATTACCTGGAGATATTGTTAAAAATGCACATTCCAGGCTGGGCATGGTGGTGCATACCCTTACTCCCAGCATTTAGGAGGCTGAGGTAGGAGGATCGCTGTGAGTTTGAAGTCACCCTGAGACTACATAGTGAATTCCAGGTTAGCCTGGGTTAGAGCAAGCCCCTACCTCAACGCCCCCAATGCAGATTCTAGGCACTGCTCAGGATATTACAATTCAATTGTTCTGTGCAAGGCACATGAATCTGCATTTTCAAATAAACATGAGAACATATACTGTAGTGTGTTATGGTGTCTATTTAGATGTACTTCCCTACAGTAGCCTCAGGCCCAGTGAGAGTGCTGGAGAGATAGAAGCCTGTCCCCTAACTAAGGTGATTATTTTCATAATTACCACACATGTGGAAAAAATATGTCCCATAAAACACAGATTTTGTGGGACAAAAAAAAAGAAAGGAAAGGGTATTACTAGCAAGAATAGCATAGAGAAATATCCATAAAATATGAACCTTGCAAGGAGTAATTTGATATGAAAATGGATTATGGGCTGCGAGGATGACAAGGGCATCCTAGAATAGAAGACAAGGGATGAAAAGATCAGCATCATGCAGAAATAGATGAAAGGAATTTGGCAGGAAGAAAAATTAGAACTGAAAGAACTGAAAATTCAATTAAAATGCACATGCAGCTAGGGCCTCCTTCTCCAAACCTAAAAACCAATGATCAGAAGAAAGGTGTGATGTGAGGCTGTGGAACCCTACCAGCCGCCTCGGAACGGAACGCTTGCTGGAGTGAGCTGGTGATCGTGAGTGAAGCACTCCCTGTCACTAATGATGTTAGAGGCAACGAGTGACTCCAACAGACAGACTAAAGACGAGTGACGAATGGGCTCCATCAAGTGGAAATAACACAAAACAGCCCAATTTAAGAAAGCTAATAAGAACGAGCTGCCCCATCGTCAGCTCCACAACGAGACAAACACATGAACAACCGGTGAGTCTGCCTCAGGAATGGTACAGGCACAGCGTGGGAAAATGGAAGAAGGTTTGCTGGGATGATTGGATCAGATGAATGTAACGGACCCCTCTGTAAGACATTACATAAGTACATATGTATGTGTATACACATGTCTAGCAAGAGTCCTTGTGGACTTGCTCTAAAATACCACTTGCTGGGTTCTAAGAGAATTTGACACTAATAGGGACTCTGAGAAAAATTCCAGAGTATGGACTATGAGTTCCAGGTGACATTCAGCTGCACCCTGAAGTACAATAGTGAATACCATGGAAAATGAATTTGAACTTTTTTAATTACAGAATTTTCCACTAAGGAAGAGTTAAAAAAGAAAACACCTAGCAGATACAAACAACTGTAAGCTATTATGAGGACTAAGCAACAATAAAAATTGTTACTTAAGGGGCTGGAGAGATGGCTTAGTGGCTAAGCACTTGCTTGTGAAGCGTTAAGGACCCTGGTTCAAGGCTCGATTCCCCAAGATCCCCGTTAGCCAGATGCACAAAGGGCGCACTCATCTGGAGTTCATTTGCAGTGGCTGGAGGCCCTGGCACACCCATTCTCTCTCTCTGCCTCTTTCTCTCTCCATCTGTCTCTCTCAAATAAATAAATAAAAAATAAACAAAAAAATAAAAAAATTGTTACTTAAGATTTTATTTTATTTTTTTCTCAACTTTTATTAATATTTTCCATGATTATTAAAAATATCCCATGGTATTACCCTCCCCCCCACTTTCCCCTTTGAAATTCCATTCTCCATCATATCCCCTCCCCATCTCAATCTTTCTACTTACATATATACAATACCAACCTAATAAAAGCCCTCCTCCCTTTCTTTCTCTTCCCTTTCTATCTTCTTTTTTAACTTACTGGCCTCTGCTACTGAGTGTTACTTAAGATTTTAATTCTGGGACTTCATTATTAACAGACAGTGTTGAATAAGGTGACTCTGATGTAGGACTCAGAACTAGCTCAAACTAGTTTAAGCCTCCAAAGGGGCATTTATTAAGATATAGGCGAATCAAGGACAAGGGTCCAGCTGGCCACACAAAGAACAGCACAAGTGGCCAGCTCTCCCTCTTGCCTGCTGCTCACCTCTGCTTTCAGTCTTTCCTTTTTTTCCCCTCTCTTTCTTTCCTCCACCTTGTTTCTACTGGGTTGCTGGTTTTGTAATGGCTAAAAATCTTATTATGTAATATAAAATATACGTAATTATATATTATTAGCTTTATTTGATTTCCTAAGCCTAGCTATGTGTCAGTGATAAATATTCCCTTTATGGGCTAGACTTTGAACCTGTCTGGACCCTTTCAACGTTCCCTTGTTGGCTGGGTGTTAGGCCCTGCAGAAGGAAAGGTTCCCTGCTCCTTTGCGCTCTCTGGCAGCTCCAGTAGCACTCCTGGCTTCTTGCGGCCCGGGCTCCCTCTCTAGCACCACACGCTGGCGGTGCACAAGGCCCCTAGTGCACAGCTCCTGCGCATAGGGCAGCCAGCAGCACCCTCTGCCCAGCGACATCTTCTCCAAACCCTCCTTCTTGTCTCCACTTTCTCAGTGGCCTTATAGTGGCATGCCTCCAGTGAGACTCCTCCCTGGGAACAGTGTGTTTCCAGTAAGTTCTATTGGTGTGAGTACCATGATGACTTACCTATCATTGACCTAAGGCCAGCCAGAGCTCTCCGTCTTAGGCCTGATTGGGAACAGCTTTTCCTTGGGAACTCTCTCACTCTAGGGGTAATGGCTGTTTCTTATTCTCTTTACTTAGTACAATTTACTGCAATCCCCTGTTGTAGTTAATTCTTTTATTAATGAAGCCATGTTTAAAAATTATTATTTATTTGTACGGGCACATATGTCCTAGGGGACAGTCTCCAAATATCTGTGCTCCACTTTCTGAGACAGTCTCTTGCTGCCACAACTGCCAGCCCGGCTTGTACGGGCTCTGCGTGAGTCGCTGGGGAATTGAACCAGTCAAGCTTCACAAGCAAGCACCATTAGCTGCCGAGACACCTACCCAGCCCAATAATTCTATCCCTCTGTTCTTCCCTCCCTCCTTTTCTTCTTTCTCTTCCCTCCCTCCCTCCTTCCTTGCTTCCTTCTCTCTTTTTTTGAATTTTTTCCATCTTTATTTACAATAACTTAAAATAATTTTTTTCATCTCTGGAAGAGATTTACAAGGTCAATAGTGACTACACTTCACATTTTAACAATCAACAACATTAATCACTTAAGTAAGTCAAGATAATGGCTTACATGCACCAGTAAATATGATCTTAAGTGTGCCGTTTTTCTCTGGCTCTGTCTCTCTTTGTGTGTGTATTATGGGTACGCTAGGGCTTTTTGCTGCTGCAAACACCGGATGCTTGCACCACTTTTTGCATCCAGCTTATGTGGATGGCTTGGGAATTGAACCCCAGCCAGCAGGCAAGCTCCTTTAACAGTTGAGCCATCTTCCTACTCAAGTTACCATGTGGTTTTTCTCTTTTGAGAGGGTCCCATCAGCTAACAAACCAGCTTTCTCGGTGTCTTTGGTAAGCTTTACTTTTGTTTTCTTTTCCCTCTCCTCTCTTGTCCTCCCCTTCTTTTTAAAAGTAAGCCTGGAAGATTTTATTGAAAAAGCAGTGAGAAATCCCAGTGTGTCCCAACAAGCATGCTTAGGATTTTGGTCAGTATCCCAAGAAGAAGTTAAAAAAATTTGCTCTTTGAGTTGTAATTCAGAAAAGCAGGCAAGTTAGCAGCAAAGATCTGCATTAGCTGCTGTCTGGAAAGCTTTTCTTTCTCTCTCTTTTTCTTTCTTTCATTCTTTCTGTTTTTTTTCCCCCAAGGTAGGGTCTCATTCTAGCCAGAGAGCTTTCCTTTAACACACAAGTCCACATCTCCTGCATTAAGATAAGTGCTTGGTCAGAATTTGGTTCTGTTCAGTAGTCCCCCAGAAGAGAATCTGATTGGCCCAGGAAGTCAGGTGATCCCCTTTTACTGTAACCAACTGTAGCTGGCTGTGTAACATGTGACCCAGTGGTGGTGGAGGCAGTTAAAGGGGCTTTGTGAGCAGGTTTCTACTCAGCATCTGCTATAGGTTCCTGCTTATTAAAGATGGAAATAGAAGAAAGACGAGTTGGAAAGAAGGGATTTAGTGGAGGGGGAATTCAGGAGGGGGAAAAGGAAGGGTGGTGGGAGGGAATTATGATCATGGTATATTGTCTATATATACATATACATATTTTCAACAAAAAGTTTAAAAAAGGGTATTTGGGGACCCGAGTTATGTTGATTACCTAAAAATATCTGACTGTTTAATGAACATGGAAACATCAGGAAAGAGGGTGCATATGATACTGTAACTCTGTTGGTACTGATGTTGTAAAGGCTCCTACTCAGTTTTTTTCAGTTGTATAACTTAATTTGACACCCAGAAGTTAGTTCTCATCCACATTGACTGCAGATTTTTTTGTTGGATTTTTTGAGGTAGGGTCTCATTGTAGCCCAGGCTGACCTGGAACTCATGCATGCTAGGCAAAGACTCAACCACTAAGTTATGCTGCTAATTTGTAACACATTTGTAACACATTTTATTCACCCATTTGTTTGTTTGTTTGTAGAAGGCTTCCAAACTGTAATCCAGGCTGGTGTGGAACTCACTATGTAGCTCAGGTTGACCTCAAACTTGTGGAAATTCTAGGACTTCAACTTCTTGAGTGCTGGGACTATAGGTGAGAGTCACCAATAAATGCCTGGTTTGTTCAATTATTATTAAATTTTTTGTTAGCATTTTATTTTTTTATTTATTTGAAAGAGAGAGGGAAGGAGATAGATACAAAGAGAGAAAGAGAGAAAGAAAATGGGCTTGCCAGAGGCTCTAGTCACTGCAAAATAACTCCAGACACATGTGCCACCTTGTGCATCTGGGTATTGGGGAATCGAACCTACATCCATAGGTTTCATAGGCAAACACCTTAACCACTAAGCAATCTCTCTAGTCCTTATTATTAAAAATTATTTTATATAAAATATAACAGGTTATACTCTTCTATCTCCTCACCCCGGCTCCCATTACCCTTGAGGCCCTCCTCAGTGCTGTTATGGTATTGACTATGGGGCATGAAAGGCCTCAGTCAGTCACTGTGGGGTGGGGAAGTGGGGACCATGTCTCAGGGTATTCCTATTCACTCTGTGGCTCTTATAATCTTTCCACCCCCTCTTCCTCAATGTTCTCTGAGGCATGACAGGCCTGTTAGCAGTCTGATTTAGTGTTGAGTTCTCTGTAGCCTCTGGATTTCTGCTTTGATAGGTTTTGATTTATCAGCATGTCTGCAATGATCACCCTGGAGCTGGTTAGCAGTAAGAGCAGTGTTCATGTTGCCACTTCCTCTGCAGTTTCTCCTGGGCCCTGGCAGATGTGGTAGAGGTGGCATGTCTCGTGGTGGGCAGTTGGCTATCTTCTTGTCTTATCAATGGATCTTGGCTCTCCTCCATTTTGTAAGATAGAACAGATTCTCCAACTGAGAGTGAGAGCAGCTTGGGCTCAAGTGGGTATGAAAAGTTATTTGAGAGATTTTTTTTTTTTTTTTTTTTTTTGGTGTGCAAGCTCACTCTTCTCTAGAGCAGTGGGAGCTTCTCTCTGAAGTCTCACTTTCCTGTCCATGAGAATCTGACTTGATTTCCAGTACCTGATATGAGATCTCTCCCACTGAGCAGGGCTCATATCCAATCAGGGAATGGTTGGCTTCCCGCAGAGGCTGTGTGCTACTATTGCACAGGTGTGTTGCTCAATTATTTTAAGTAGCTGAATGGTATTACATTCAGGGGTGTATGTGGTTACTGAGCCAGTCTTTGGTGACTACAAGTACTTCCACAATGAATACTTTCCAATATATGTTTCTGGGTACGCAGGCAAGTACACCTAAAGACAAAAGCCTAGAAGTGGTATTGTTACAACAAAGGATGTGTTTGGAATATTTTCAGCTTGCTAAATTGTTATCAAACTGGTTGAATTAACTTATCCACAACAATGTATAAAAATACGTTGGGTCATTATGCACAGAGACATTGCCTCTTACCCATAACTGATGGCTAACCCCACAATGCACCACTCATATTCCCCAGTGAGGAGGGTCCTTGTGGAGGGGCGAGAACAGGGAAGAGGCTAACGAAGGTCTCAACATGACTGTATACACACTGTGTACATAACTGATAAAAACCCTTAGTTTTTCCTCCACCTTCAATAAACGTATTTTTTGCATGTGGGTATGTTTGTGTGTGGATATGCAGGTACATGTGTGTGACTGTGTGTGGAGGTCAGAGGTCAACATCAGATGTGTTCCCCAATCACTCTCCACCATATTATTTGAGTCAGAGTCTCTTACTAAACCTGTAGCTCACCAGTTTGGCTAGACTAGCTGGCCAGCAAGCCCTAAGGATCCTTGTAGCTCTGTCTGACCAAACTCGGATTACTGTGCTGCTGTGCCTGGTTTTTACATGGGTCCTGGGGATCTGACCTCAGGTCCTTATGTTTGAGCAGCAAGCACTTAATGTATGGAGCCATATCCTCAACCCTCAGTAGACTTAAATTCTTGCCTATGTGAGAGGTATTCTATTGTAGTTTTAATTTATATATAATGCATTCAAAACTCATGGGTGTGGCTGTTGCTCTCAACTTCTTGTTGCTGGCACAAAGCACCTGACCAAGATCAGCGTGTGGGAGGAAAGGGTTTATTTTGCTTGTAGACTTGAGAAGCTCCATGACTGCAGGGGGAAACAGGGCATGAGCAGAGGCTGGACATCACCTCCTGGCCAACATCAGGTGGATATAGTGGCAGGAGACTGTGCCAAACACTGGCACGGGGAAGCTGATTATTACACCCATAAGCCCACCCCCAACAATACACCTCCAACAAGGTTACAATTCCCAAATTGCCATCAGCTGGGGATCAAGCATTCCGAACACATTCATTTATGGGGCATGCCTGAATTGAACCACCACAGTGGCTAAACATTTATGTTATCTATGGATAAAAGCGTTTGCATGTCTTTTCCATTTTCTCTTTGGTTGTTAGTCTTTTTCTTACTGTTTTAATGTGTAAATGGTAAGGTGATTATTTCTTTGCCATTCATGCTGGGAGTGTTCCTTCAGTTTGTTGTGGTCTTTTGGGTCTTTTCAGTCTGTGTAAAAATTAAAAAATATATGTATTCAAATTTATCAGTTATATCAATGAGGAATATGGCCAGTTACAGGAAATAAAAACCTACTAACAATATCTTGAACAAAAGGGAGAATATTTGATTCAGCCAACATGTGGGAAATAATTTGTTCTTCAGTGAAAAACTGCATTGTTCCAAGGACACCTTTCTGACTTATCTGATTCTGATTCTATGGAAGTTATTTTACAATCCTGCAGGTTTCAGATAAGTGTTAGAAAAGTGAAATGATTCTAGCCCACAGACATACAAATGAATTATGCCCAGTAGAGGGGCACCTTACCCTCACTGTCACACTCCCCCACAGAAAGTTAGCTTGCATATTCATTTCAATATTTCTAATAATAAATGAATCTATTTAAATTATAACACTTTGGTGGGTTCCTCACTGATATATTAAATAAAATCTTTAATATGTGTTCGTGCTTATGTTGTTTGAGAGCCATGATTTCCCCTTTTCTTTTTATTCTATTTTTACTTTATTTTAGAGAGAGAGAAGAGAGAGAGAGAGAGAGAGAGAGAGAGAGAGAATTGGCACACCAGGGCTTCAGCCACTGCAATCAAACTCCAAATGGTTGCACCACCTAGTGGTCATGTTCCACCTGTGCTGGCCTCACCTTTGTGCCCCTAGCTTAAGTGGGATTATGTGATCTGGAGACGAACATGGGTTCTTAGGCTTCACAGGCAAGAGCCATAACTGCTAAGTCATCTCTCCAGCCCTCTTTTCTTTTTAAATTTTTATTTATTTATTTGAGAAAGAAGTTTCCCATACATATGTATGTATATATGTATGGAGACAGAGAGAGAATGGGTGCACCAGGACCTCTAGCCACTGCCGACAAACTCCAGACGCATGCATCACCATAAGCATCTGGCTTTTGTGGGTACTGGCGAATTGAACCTAGGACCTTAGGCTTCACAGGCAAGTGCCTTAATCTCTAAGTCATCTGTCCAGTCCTTTCATTTCTAAGTTACCTTTGAACAGACATAAAACCTGTCAGCAAGGCTACCTAGGGGCTCAGAGACACCATCAGAGAACCCGGCTTCCTCTGTTTTCTGCTTCACTATCCATTACTAACATAATATTGCAGATTTTCATACTGTCATGTTCTTGATTGTGTGACCAGGAAAAATGGAGAACATAGACAATGAGGAGTGAGGCACAGTTTTATTGAAAAAAAGGTAGAAAATCCTCAAAGTGTCAGGGCAAGCATGTCCAGGATCTCTGTTGGCATTCAAAGAAGAGGAAATAAAAAAAGCAAAAGTTATGCTTTGAGTTAGTACTCAGAAAAAGTGGACAGGCTCAGCAATGAGAATTTTTGAGCAATTGCAATGAGGGAGGGGCATTTGTGGGTCTCAATATATTAGCTCATTAAGGGGATAAGTATTCTTCCCACCTTCTTAACATGTCTATAGGTGAGGGGGGTTCACTTGATTGATTGATTGGCAGGCTCAGCTGGATTAATTATTAAGGGAGGGGATCATAGTTTTATGTTTTGGGTGGTTAACAATGTCATGTCCTCTCCCTCAAACTCACAATGATCCTCCTATCTCAGCCTCTCAAATGCTGGAATTAAACCATTAAACCATGCCTGGCTATTGATGTTTTCTCCTCCTCCTCTTCTTCTTTCATTATTTATTTATTTTTGTTTTTTCGAGGTAGGGTCTTGCGGTAGGTTATGCTGTCCTGGAATTCACTATGCAGTCTCAGGATGACCTCGAACTAATAGCAGTCCTCCTACCTCAGCCTTTTGAGTGCTGGGATTAAAAGTGTGTGGGATTAAAAGTCACTGAAGAACAGACCCACTTTCCCCTTTCCATACTAACATTAGAAAGGGAAGCATGAGGGGTTGGAGAGATGGCTCCGTAGTTAAAGACACTTGCTTGCAATTCCCCAGTACACATGTAAAGCCAGATGCACAACGTGCCTCATGTGTCTGGAGTCCGTTTGCAGTGGTAGGAGGCCCTGGAGTGCTCATTCTCTCTCTTTTCCCCTCTCTCTTAAATAAATAAGTAGATAAACAAATAGATTGTAGTTCCATCAGATAGACTGTAAATGAGAGCAGATAAAAGTCTCAAGATTAATAGGATTACTATCATATTATAATACATCTGTCCACACTTTAAGTTAAATAAGGAAGCCTGGATCTTTGTTTATATAGTATAAATTGTTATTCCAAATTAAACAATTATCAATTATTTTACTCTGATTATATTGTCCTGCTGAGTATTTTAAGAGCAAGTAGGTAACCAAACCTTATATATGTAGTTAGTTGTGGCTCTTTAGGAGTGTCTTTTAGGGGACCTCGGAGAAGACCTATGGCTCCTTTAGCATTTGTACTGAACTTGGGGCTTCCCTTAGCAGTATTGAGGCTCTTTTTCTTTGTCTAGACCCTCCTCTTGCAGACCTTATATTGGTTGGAGTCTAACTTCTCTGATCAAGAGGACAGGTGAGCACTGCCTGCAGAGCCAAAGGACCCAGGTTTGATTTCCCAGGACCCATGAAAACCAGATGTACAATGTGGCACATACGTCTGGAGTTCTTTTTGCAGAGGCTGAAGGCCCTGGCGTGCCTATTCTCTATCTCTCTCAAATTAAAAAAAGAAAAAAGAAAAAAAAAAAAAAAAAAGGCGCGCGCTGCTTGGCGGAGCGGGGCGGGTCGGAGGAGCGGGGCGAGGCCCACCTGGGCCCCGGCTCCGGGTCGCGCGGCCCCGGGTCGCGCGGCCGGTGCGCACCCGGCTTCGGAAGGCGACTGCGGGGCACCGCGCGAACCGCGAGCGCGGGCAGCAGGCAGAGGCCCCACGCCTGAACCTGCTCGCGCGCGCAGTGGGGGCAGGGTGGGTGGGGACGAGACGAAAATTGCAGGCAGCAACTTCCAGCCCCAGAGCATGGCCGAGTGGTCTCTGCATCCTATTTTTATATATGTTTAAGTTGTTGCTTTGCTTGATTCTCTTATCACTAGGCGCTCCCAATTTGGCGGCCGCCCCCTCCCGGAAGCATTCCCAAGGCACTCTCAGACTCCAGGCCTTGGTGTCCATCAGAAAAGTGACTTACATGAAAATGTCACTTCCTCTCAGTAATTGCTTGTGGGCATTTATATTTATTTGCCTTGCATCTATTTACTTTCCTTACCAGACGTTTTTTTACTCCATCCTCCGGGACCCGATCACTTCCTAGGGAGAGTAGAGGAAACCAGACCTCCATTGCCTCGAGGGCTCTCAGCCAGATGAATCTTGAGTTCTGCTGGCACTGGCCAGAAGTGTCCAAACCCCTGGAGGATCTTGAAGGATGGCAAAGACAACAGAGGAGAGACAAGATCCATTGATAAGACAAGAATATAACCGACTGTTCACCATGAGACAAATGTCACCTCTACCACATCTGCCAGTGCCCAGGAGAAACTGCAGAGGAACCAGACTACTACTGTTACTGCTAGTCTGGTAGCCAGCTCCAGGGCAATAGTGGCCAACACAGTGATCAATTAAAACCTATCAAAGCAGAAATCCAGAGGCTACAGAGAACTCAACAGTATATCAAACTGCCAACAGGCCTGCCATGGCTCAGGGAACATTGCCAAAAAGGGGGCAGAAAGATTGTAAGAGCCAACAGGTGGGTAGGAATCCTCAGGCATGGTACCCCACTACCCCACAGGGACTGACTGGAGCCTTCATGACCCCACAGTGAGTACCATACCACCACTGAGGAGGGCCCCGTGATAACAGGAGCAGGAACAAGTGTATAAAAGAGTACAGCCTGTTATAATATATAAAAATAATTTTTAAAAAGTATTTGCTATTGACCTAAAATTCAAATGAAAGAAAGCTTGATCCATTGCAAGCTGATAGCTTGCGGTAGGAAGTAGGGTGCAGTGAGGAAAGGAGTCCTCTGATGTGGGTGATCCTCTGTGTCTGGGAGTGTGCTCCCTCATTTTCCCGAGCTCACTGTACAGCAGTGTCAGATCTGCTCGAAATCAGAGACATGTGAGAAGGCTGCTTTTGAAAGAGTTAACAAAATTAAGCAGGTGGGGTGAGTCATGCCTGTCACCTCAGCACACGAGAGGTTGAGGATTATGGTTTCCAGGCCACCCTGGGCTACCTAGTGAGACTGCCCCCCCCCAAATACCCTACAAATGAAACAAAAAGTTAATTAAAAAAAAAAGGGACAGGTGACTTACTGATGTTGTAGAACCCTTTAGAGGTGTCCCTGCTGGGGCCTGTTTAACTTAGAGGCAGGGGCCAAACTATTAGCTGCTCTTTTAGCTCCTATATCTTCATTGGCTTTGATTTGGTTATTAATCACACAGAAGGACAGCCTTAAAGGAAAGCGTGGATACAGAGCACAGCTGATTGTCTTTTGTCTTTAGAAAAAGACTTAATTAAAGGGTGATATAAAAGCTTAGTCATTTTGTCTCACTTGAGCTGCCTAGTGACATTGTATATAGCCAAATTAAATTTAAAAAATTAAAAATTTATTTATTTATTTATTTATTTATTTGAGAAAGAGAGAGAGAGAGAAAAAAAAAAAGAGAAGCAGATATATATAGAGAGATAGAGAATGGGCATGCCATAGTCTCTAGCCACTGCAAACGAACTCCAGATGCACATGCCACCTTGTGCATCTGGCTTTATGTGCGTACTGGGAAATCAAACTTGGGTCCTTTGGCTTTGCCAGCAAGTGTCTTAATTGCTAAGCCATCTCTCCAGCCCCAAGTTACTTTTTAAAGTAAAAACAAAACAAAACAAAAAAACCTTTATGCTTTAATTAAAATATAGGAAGCCATATCTAAAACATATTTGCAAGGAGAGAGGGAGGAGAGAATAGGCATGGCAGGGCCTCTTGCTGCTGCAAATGAACTCCAAATGCATGCACCTTTTTGAACATCAGGGTTTAAGTGGTTATTGGGGAATTGAACCTTGGTCAGCAAGCTTTACAAGCAAGTACCTTTAACCAGTGAGCAATCTCCCCAGCCTGAAAGCATGTGTACCTTATTTTTAAATAACTAATAGTTATAAGGACAGTTTTACTGGTTTTCAAGGTTTAGTCCATTGTTCTGGGATCATGATGAATGACGATGAGGACTGTTGAAGGGCAAGCAAGCAAAGTTTTATTGAAAGTGGCACTAAAGGAAAGCTCTCCACGCCAGAAGGGGATCCTGGAAAAATGGATGGCCAGTGAGCACTCTGGAATGGGGTTTTTATGTACTGAGAAGGAATCTGAGTAGTCTGTTCCTAAATGTAAGACATCTTGGTGGTTGAGCCTTATTGATTAAGTTTAAATGTTGATTTGATGGTAGTTGAGAGAGAACATTACAGACTCTGAATGATCATGTTGGCAGGAAAGAATGCCCAAGGGAAATTTCTAGAAGGATAAAGAACCAGGGAGTAAAGAGAACAGAGGGCTGCCCCTGTTTTTTTTTTTTTTTTCTAGGTTTGATCTTACTCTAGCCCAAGGCTGGAATTCACTCTGTAGTCTCAGGCTGGCCTCAAACTCACGGGTGATCCCCGACCTTGGCCTCCTGAGTGCTGGAATTTAAGGTATGTGCCACCATGCCTATTTTGATGAGTCAAGATTTAGGTTCAGATTGGAGTTGTCTTCTAGTCCCTGTAGGGCAGGATGATGTCTGTTTTCTTTTAGGACTGTGTCCCTAACTAACTATTTACAAAAGAAAGCTACTTTGCTCCTAATCTCTGTCACAGGCAAAACATGTTAACATGTTTATATCAACAAACTTAAATTAATTGATTTGATATTTAACAAACACCCAGATGTTGTATTTGTTTAATAATAAAAAAAAAAACTACCAAAACTAAAGCAGAATAAAGTTCTGGAATCTCTGTGTTAGGTAATTACTCAGGGAAAGCTGAAAGCAAAGATGAATCATTGTCTCCATCTTTGGATTCTAGGAGTAGCAGAGCTTCAAGGATCATCTCCTACATGCAGACAATTTTCATGAAAATGAGGCTAGACCATGGAGATAATTTATTTTTTTAAGCAATAGGGGCTTCTTGGACTATTTTATTATATCAGAATCGAGACTTTAATTACATATATCTTTTCCCTTTTCTTTAAAAATTTTAATTGTGAATTAAAAGAAATTTGAATGAAGTAGCTTTAATTTATATGCCCATTTACTTACACAGTTTGATATTTTGTGAACATTATAAAAGCATAAGAACATGTAAATAATACACTGATATAGTACTGTAGAAAGATGGATTAATTAAAATCAAAATTTTTATAGTTTCAACTTAGATTGATTATTGTTAGTTTTAAGTTACACTATTCATCTGGCTACTTATTTTTATAGTTCCAAATATAACCCTCAATCTTAATCTGTCCCTTTAAAGACATTACTTAATGGAATAAAGAAAACTTAGACCCTACAGACACAAGTCTTTTTTTTTTTTTTCGAGGTAGGGTTTCACTCTAGTCCAGGCTGACCTGGAATTCACTATGTAGTCTCAGGGTAGCCTCGAACTCATGATGATCCTCCTACCTCTGCCTCCAAAGTGCTGGGATTAAAGGCATGTGCCACCATGCCCCGCTCAGACACAAGTCTTTTAAAAGGACCACTTTTTTGGAGGTTTAAATTGGACAAGCCAAGAACTTTAAAAAATTGTTTTGGGCTGGAGAGATGGCTTAGCAGTTAAGGCACTTACGTGGGAAGCCCAAGGACCCATGTTGGGCTCTGCAGATCCCACATAAGCACAAAGGTGAGCCAACTGCAAGGTAGAACATGCCCACTAGGTGCCACAAACATCTGGGGTTTGATTGCAGTGCTGAGGCTGGGGCACCAATTCTCTCTCTCTGCCTCTTTCTCTCACTTTATCTAATATATATGTATATCTATATAATATACATATATACATATAACATATACATACATATTAGATAGAGTGAATATATATATTAGAGTGACACACACACACATATATAAAATATTAAAAATTGTTTTGAAAGAGAAGGACACAGATAGAGAAGCAATAGTTTCATTCTAACTCAGGTAATATATAGCAATCTTCCTACCTCTGCCTCTGGAGTGCTGAGATTAAAGGTATGTGCCTTTATAAAGGTGCCAGGCCTTTATGTCTTTTTAAAAATTATTATTTATTTATTTATTTGGAGAGAGAGAAGGAGAGATATTGAGAAAACACAGCAGGGCCTCTTATTAGCGCAAATGAACTCCAGGTGCATGTGCCACTTTGTGCATCTGGCTTTACATGGGTCCTGGGGGCTGAGCCATCTTTCCAGTCCTTCATCTTTATGCCTTAATGCCACAACTGTAAGTTAAAATTTTATCTTAAAAATGTAGGATATTAGTTATCCTCTTAAAGACAATAACATAGTGCCTTTTATTACACACAGAGTAAGCATACCCAGATTCTGTATGTTCCTGTTTCTGTTTGGGATTCAATCTCTTGTAACCTTTCTTGTGGAAAGGAAAGTTAATACGAAGCTCTTTGCCGACTGTGCCTCTCCCTCTCCTTAGCAGGCAGCCTTCATCGCCATGCTGCTCACCACACGGCTGCTCAGTGGCTGCTGCAGCCCGGGGCCTCATTTCTGCATCCCAGGTAGGGAAGGACAAAGATCAGAGATGTCCAGTCTGTATCAGGGAAGAAAGCTTTGTCACAAATTAGTTTTTTGTACGTATCTCCTTATTTAGAACTGTACCACATGGATACCCCTGACCACAAGGCAATCTAGAAATTAAAATGTATCTTTCTGGGCACACAGCTCAGTCACACCATCAAAATCAGGCTTCCTTGTAAGGGAGAAGAGAGAAATGAATATTAGGAGGCAACTATTAATGACTGCAAAAGCAGTCTTTTAATGATATTGTGATTAAGGGGTTCGCTGAGATGAACTTTCAGACCAGACACAGTTATGGAGGAAGGGACATTTATTGAAGCTTACAGATCCAGGGGAAGTTCCATAATGGCAGAAGAAGCCGGCCTGCCTTTACAGGCCCAAGGAGAGAGAGATAGAGATAGAGAGAGAGAGAGAGAGAGAGAGAGAGAGAGAAGCACAAGCCTAAAAGCAACACAGAATAGCACACTTCAGGAACTCCTGTAAGGCACACTTTGCACATCTTTATATTGAAATCTGAAACCCACCACCACACCTTAAGATCCACCCAGTGACACTGCCTCCAGCCAGGTGGCTGCAGAATGCAAACTACAAACAATAAAGAACTGAATATATTGGGGGCCATCTGTTCAAACTACCACAAGGGGTTAATCTAATTTATCCTTAATCTAAAATTTATAAGATTATAATTTTTCCCACATATGTTCATAACTTTTGAGGTTTCATTTTTTGAAAATCTTTTAAAAAATATTTTTACTTATTTGAGAGTGAGAAGAGAAAGAGAGAGGAAGGGAGGGAAGGAAGGAAAGAGAGGAGGAGGGAGAGAGAGAGAGAATGAATATGAGCACATCACTATAAACAAAATCCAGATATGTGTGCACCTGGATATACGTGGTTAATTGGGGAATTGAATCTGGGCCTGAAGGCTTTGCAAGCAAGTGCTTTTAACTGCTGAACTATCTTCCCAGACCTAAAACAGAATCTTATGTATCCCAGACTGACCTTGAACTCTCAGTGTAGCCAAGGATGGCTTTGAACTCCTGATCCTCCTGCCTCCACTTTCCAAGTGCTAGGAATACAGGTGTGTCCTGATTACATGTGGCTTACAGTTTCACAAAAATGAAATCTGGGCTGGAGAGATGGCTTAGCAGTTAAGGTGTTTGCCTGTGAAACCTAAGGCCCAGGTTTGACTCGCAGGGACCCATATAAGCCGGATGCACTATGTGGTGCATGCATCTGCAGTTTGTTTGCAGTGGCTGGAGGCCCTGGAATACTCATTCTCTCCCTCTCTCTGTCTCATAAATACATAAAAATAAAATATAGAAAAATGAAATCTTTGTTTCATTTAGAATTTGGTATATAGGGAAAAGTGAACTGATTCATTTGTTTATTTCTGGATGGCTAGTCAGTTTTTCAAGCACTGTTTTCTGATGTCCCCATATTATTGATTAGAAATAATAACCATATTTACACTCATTTACCTTATTTTATATTAGCATCAATTCTTTAACTTCCTATAATTTATCTTTGATACTAGTATAAAAGAAACTCCTTTTCTCTCTTCTCCTTCTTTTCTCTCACTCGACACACAGATATAGCTTCCTTCTGGATAACTTAATGGAGTCTCTTGCTTTTGACTTTTTTTGTTTTTTAGAGTAAATCATTCCACTTGAAATAATGCTATTTTGTTTCCCTCCTACCCCCAATTTTAACTGACCTGCCCCCTTTTAAGGTCTTATCACTTGTTCAGGCAGGCTCTCCAAAACATTAAATAAAACCAATGACAGTAGTAGTATTTTTATTTGTGCTAACTTTAATATTAATAATATTATTAATATTAATTTTAATATTTTTTTTATTTATTTATTTGAGAGAGAGGGAAAGAGGGAGGGAGGGAGAGACAGAGAGAAAGAGAGGGCTCCCAGTCACTGAAAACAAACTTCAAATGCATGCACCACCTTCTGCATCTGGCTTACGTGGGTACTGGGGAATTGAACTGAGGTCCTTTGGCTTTGCAGGAAAGCGCCTTAACCGCTAAGCCATCTCTCCAGCCCCCCTATTTATCCTAACTTTAATAGGAATGCTTCTAGTGTTTCACAGCATGAGATTAACTGTTTTTTTCCCCTGGATTTTTATTCTTTTAATTTCTACTTTACTGAGATTTTTGTTTTTTTAAATCATGTTTTATTAAATGATTTAGGTAATTTAAGGACTGACAAGGAAGGGCCTTGTTGTGAAGGAGCATAGGAGAAAGTTAACATTTTTTTTTTTTTTTTAGGCAGTTTCTGTTAGGGATTGAGGGTCAGAGACAACCAGGAGATGCCACCTCACATGCCACCTTGCCCTGGCACAAGAACGTAACTCTTGGCAGAAGTGGAACTAGGGTCTGATGGGGACTGATCTACAGCGCCTCTGCTGCCCACAGTCTAGCGCACTTCCTGGGCGGGCTGGTCCTCTGGTGCATCCTCCAAATTTACCAGCCTATCAGGTCTCCCCCTTACATAGTAGAATCCGATACTATGAAGACTGCGGCCTTCCAGCCCCTCCCTCTCTTCTCTTCTGGTGTGACCCCAGGTGTGTGTGTGGGTCTCTCCTGCGCTTAGCCTGTGCTGCTCAGACATAGGTGAGTCTGGTCTCTATGTGGATGGTGGGAGTGGGAGAACATAGCATTGTTTCTTGATCTAAACTTTACTGCTTGCCTCTGCTTTATAGTTTGGGGTAACTTCCCACTTTGATTACATACATGATTTTCTTCTGGTCTCCACATCTACCACTTTGGTTACTCTAAACTTGGGGTAACCAGGAGTGTAACTCTTCATCATTTCTCCTTTGAGTTTGTTGGTCTCTGTTTTGATATTTTCCCTCTACAGATGCAAGCCATATTCTTTCTTTCTCGCTGCCTGTACATCTGAGTTCTATCCTCCACTTGCTTGCAGCTTTAGTCTCTCTCTAAAGACCTCAGTTTCTCTTAAATGAACCTTGTAAACAACACAGTGTTTCCACATGAGAGTATGCTTCCTACTCCCCACAGGTTTAGCTTCCCTTCCTAGACCCCAATTTCCCTTAAACAAACCTGACAATTTGTGATTTCCATCTAAATACACTTAATAATTCTTAATTTATCATTTAAATTTTTTTTATTTTTTATTTAAGAGCGACAGACAGAGAGAGGAAGAGGGAGAGAGAGAGAGAGAGAGAGAGAGAGAGAGGGAGGGAGAGAGAATGGGTGCGCCAGGGCCTCCAGCCACTGCAAACAAACTCCAGATGTGCGCCCCTTGTGCATCTGGCTAACGTGGGTCCTGGGGAATTGAGCCTCGAACCAGGGTCCTTAGGCTTCACAGCTTAACCGCTAAGCCATCTCTCCAGCCCAAATTTATCATTTTTGAGTACGACTTTATTCTTTATTAAAGGTAGGGCAGAATCCAAAACTTGGGGTTTATTAATTCTGGAGGAATTCTCCTGAACCTCAAAATCTTTCATCAGTTGTATATTATTTGTTTAACATAGTCCTAGAACTAATATGCTAGTATTTCATTTTAAATCATTGCATCACGTGCTTTAATAAAGGAGAATGCTCCAGCGCTAGGAGCGGGTATGGGAAAGAACAAATGACTTGTTTCAGGGACAGTTGGAGGGCTGGGACTATTTCTTTCCCCAGTGGGCAGAGAGGAGCTGCAGGATTATCGTTTCTTCTGAATTGGAGAGCATTATGACAGCTAAAGCTTCATTTTTATTTCTAAAATGCTCCAGATCCCTGCCAGTTGCCACTGGATGGCGCCCGCAGCCTGTGGAACCAGAGGACACAGGAGGGGATACAGGTCCAGAGACTTGTTTTTTTTTTGTTTTTAAATTAACTAATTAATTTATTTGAGAGCGACAGACAGAGAAAGAGGCAGATAGAGAGAGAATGGGCACGCCAGGGCCTCCAGCCACTGCAAACGAACTCCAGATGCAGGTGCCACCTTGTGCATCTGGTTAATGTGGGTCCTGGGGAATAGAGACTTGAACCGGGGTCCTTAGGCTTCACAGGCAAAGGCTTAACCGCTAAGCCATCACAGCCCCCTAAGAGGCTCGGGTTTTTTTGTTTTTTTTTTTTGAGGTAGGGTTTCGCTATAGCTCAGGCCGACCTGGAATTCACTATGGAGTCTCAGTTTGGCCTCGGAACTCACGGCAATTCTCCTACCTCTGCCTCTCAAGGGTTGGGATTAAAGGGGTGCACCGCCACGCCTGGTGGGGCTCGGTTTTTTAGGGACCCGAGACTCGGCAGCTGTTGTCTGTGCAGGGCTCATATTCCGCCCCCCCCCCCCCCCCCGTATTAGTCAGGGTTCTCTAGAGGAACAGAACTGCTAGAATGAATTATTTTAAAAGGGGGTTTATTGGATCAGCTTACAGTAGTCCAATAGCAGTTGCAGGCCCGAGAATCACCGAACCTGGTAGTTGCTCAGTCCTCATGGCCAGATGCCTCAGCAGTCCCGACCCGGCACTGCAGATGGTGCTGGAAAGCCTGGAGGCTTCCTGAGGAGCCGCTGGGTTTCAATCCACGGGGGTCTTCAGTTGATGCTGGTCTTTCGTCCGCACTGGTCTTCAATCCACGCTGGAAGGTAGCAAGCAGCTCCGGCAGCCAAATGGAAGGAAGGCAGGAAGGGAGGAAGGGACTCTTTTTACCCAGAGCTCCCTTGTATCAAGTCCCCTTCTGGGCGGGGCCACCCATTCTGGGGGAAGGGCTCACCCTGGGGGAAAGACTTCCTCCTTTACTTGATCCTTCCTAGAAGCAACCTATGGATTACTAAACAGATCAAGTTGACAACACCTTAACTATCACACCCCCCATCAGTTTCCCTCTGACCTGTGGTACACGGGGCTGGAAGACTTTCAGAACATCCCAGGAAACAAGCTAGTCTCCGAGTGGGCTTGAGGGATCCAACACACCACCTCCTGTGGAAACCGGTGCCAGAAGTGTCTTTGGACTACAGCAAGACTCCTTGGTTGCTTCACCCACCTTCAGTGGGGACAAGGGGAAGACTAGAGTCCGAGGTGGGTATGGAGGAGGCGACTGTGGGCAGCTCCGGTCCACAACTGTCACTAAGCCCTGGGAACTCCGTCCAGGGTCTCCTAGCTAGAATACCAGACTGGCCCAGTACTGGCGGCCCAGTTTCACATAAAATCAGCACATTAAAGGACATCTAACTATAATTAACATGACTTTCCACAAGACTTGAGTTGTTCTTGACAACTGATGTGTTAGTTTTTACGTACATTGAGTCTTAATGACAATACTAACACAGCATGGAAATACCAAGATGAACTTTACATAACACTTTTTGTTATTGTTGTTGTTTATTCTTCGAGGTAGGGTTACTCCCGCCCAGGCTGACCTGGAATTCAGTATATCATCTCAGGCTGGCCTTGAACTCATGGTGATCCTCCTACCTCTGCCTCCCAAGTGCTGGGATTAAAGGCATGCGCCACCAAGCCTGGCCAGAGATGAACTTTAAATGCACTTCATACTTTAATACTGATCTTTCAGGCACTAATGTGCCTTGATACAATAATACTGTTATGGGGGTACCCAACCATTCTATGATTGGATTTGAGGCCTGGTCCACAGAGGAGAATTCACGCCTGGTACTGTAAGCCAGGTCAAAAGTACATGGCTTGGGAGGCCATGGGCCTTAGCTGGGAACCTACTGCTGTTTAGCTAACCGGACATGTTATCAAAACTTCCTTCTGAATAATTATGCTTATACTCACAGATTAGTACTGCTCTAAGCTTTGGTCAGAATGTTTTTTTGCCCCTAATGAGAGGCTCATGGCTGATCAAAATGCTAAAAATGTTAGTATTGGCTGCTCAGTCCTACACAGCACACCTACACCGTCCCCTCTAATGCACAGGGAGCATTGTGGAGGATGGGACGGAAAGATTGAAAGAGCTGGAGGATGGGGGGAGTGTTGTGGAATGCTGCTATCTTCCACACATGACATAACCATTGCACTCATGAACTCATAGCAGCTGTGGTTTCCCGCACGGGACCTGCACATGGCAGCGCTACTCAACATGCCTGTCATGTTAATGGTCGCTGGAGGAGGGGGATTCACGCTCTTGCATGGTTTAGCCACTGGAAAGCGGTGAGAAGAAGAGGGCTTCTGCAGGAATGGAGGGGGATAAAGGAAGGTAATGTGGGAGATGTGTAGGACCAAAGTGCAATATATTTGTATGAAATTATAAAGAACAAATAAAAAGATGAAAAAAAGAGTTACTCCTTCAAGAATGGGTAGTCTTATAGTGGTGGGCACCTGTAATCCCAGCATTTAGGAGTGGAAGCAGAAAGACTGCATCAGGCTGGAATACACAGTGAGACTCTGTCCAAAACCAAGCCAACATTCACCCCTCCCCAACAAAATGGCAACAGTCTAATAAAACAAAACGCCAGACTTTCTATCTAGTTGTGAGGAATGTGGTAATATAGTTACCTTCGTATTACTGGGACAAAACACTTGACTTATAGAAAGAATTTACAGTTTCAAGGGGAAGTTTCTTCATGACAGGGAAAGCATGGCAAACAGACAGCAGGACGCCACGTCTTGTCACATCAGCTGGGAGAAAGCAGGAGGAGTGAGCTTGCTATGAACACAGGTGGGGCTGGACTAATAAAGCTCTAGGTCTACCTCCAGCAACGTGGGTATTCCAAGGCTCCACTTCCCAAAGGCTTTCCCAGCTGGGATCAAGTATGAGCCTTAATCACAAACACACGAGGCTGTGGGTGACATTTTACATTCAAACTACCCCACGTGGTTAGCAGAAATCCAACTCAGTTCCTGAAGGGTTTGTATTAGCTGCAGAAACCCTTCTTTCTTAAGGCTATGACTTTTCCAGGGTAGACCACACCTAGTAATTGAGCAAGAAAGGACTATAAAGATTGTTCTGGGCTGGGGAGGTGGCTCACTGGCTTAAAGAAGCATGCTTGTAAAGTTTGCCAACCTAGATTTGATTCCCCAGTACCCACTTAAAGCCAGATACAAAAAGTGACACATGTATCTAGGCAAGAAGCCCTGGGGTACCCCTATACTTTCTTTCTCAAATAAAACAAGACTGCCTAGTGTGTTTGATATGGAATAGCTCTGGTGGTCAATATTAATCCCTGTTGGGTTAATGCTAAGATTTGGATATACCCCCTTCAAAATTTATATGGTGAAATTTGATGGGCACTGTGACCTTAAACATGGGTTGGGGCTTTAAGAGGAGATGAGGACACTGGAGGCAGCTCAGTCAGTAAAGTGCTTGCCTTGCAAGCATGAGGCCCTGAGTTCAATTCCCAGACCCCACATAAAAAGAAGCTAGACATGGTGATGAGTGTATGCAATTCTAACAGAGATAGGTGGATCCCTGGGGCTCACTGCCAGCCACTTTAGCCTTCTTGGTAAGTTGGTCCAGGCCAATGAGAGATCCTGTATCAAAAGCGAATGACATTCTGGAGGAACAACACTTGATATTGTTCTCTGGACCACAAACAGCCATGTACAAGCACACACACATGCACAATCAAGTGCACCTGCACACACACACACACACACACACACACACACACACAGAGAGAGAAACACATGCACGCATGTACATGCACACACACGTAGAGCGGATTAAATAATGAGTGTTCCTCCCTTGTGAGTGGGATTAAGATCCTGATAGAAGAAGTTTCATGTAGCATTCAGCTCCTTGCCTGTCCATCTTTTGCCACATGAGGACACAGCCTTTCTGCCCTTTGAAGGAAGCAGAGAGATCTGGTCCTCACTAACTGGCACTTTCATCTTGGAACTTCTAGTTTTTAGAATTATGATAGATAAATTTCTGTTTTTTTTTATATAAATCACCCAGTCTCAGGTGTTTTGAATGCATCTGTTAACTCCATTGTCTACAGTGTAATTTAATTCTGTTGCAGTTCAGATGCAAAATACTTCCTACATGCCCATGTGTTTGAATAATTGGGGTGGTGCTATTTTGGGAGGTTCTAGACCCTTTGGGAATATGGTCTAACTACCACAGTGGACCACTAGGGGTAAACCTTGAAGGTGATTTGCACTGGTGGTTTTGGCCTGAGCTTTCTCTGCTTCCTGCTCTGCCAAGGTGTGACCAAGCTGTGCGTCTCTCAGAGCTGCTTCAGCCACCATGTCTTCCCCACTGTGGTGGACTCATACACCCTGACAGCACAAGTCAAAGGAAGTCCTTCCTCCCTGAAGTTATTTCCATCAGGAATTCTACCATAGCAGCAAGAAAAGTAGCCGAGACTAAGTCCAGCATTTCCTTTCTGTCTAGATGATCTGCTTGTTGTTGAAAGTGGAATACTTAGGCTCCTACTATTCTGGCATTGCACTCTCCCTCTCCCTGCAGATCATTTAATAATTATTCCATGTATCTAGGTGCGCTGATGTAGGAGCCTGGATATTTGTAATTGTTATATCTCCTTGGTAATGAGTACCTTTATCATTGTGTAGTGACTTTGACCCTGTTTACAGTTTTTGACTTAAAGTCTGTTTTGTCTGATATAAGTATGGATAAGCCCGTTTTAGTTTCCATTTGCTTAGAATTTCTTTCTTTTTTTTTTTTTTTTTAATCTCTTTCAATAGTAAAGTAAGCTTCAGGTATGGGTGGATCTTTTTCTTTGCTTTTTTTAGTCACTCTGTGTTTTGTTTGGAAATCTCATCCATTTACAATTAAAATAATTACTTATAGATGTGCATGGTCATTTTGTACATCTAAAAGTATTTATTCTTAATACCTTAGAGATACTCGCACATACATGTTTATTGCTGCTCTATTCACAACAGCTTGGAAATGGAACCAGCCAAGATGTCCCTCAACTGATGAATGGATAATGAAGATGTAGTATATATTTTTATCAAGTATTTATTTAATTTAATTTATTTATTTGACAGGGGAAGAGGGGGAGAGAGAGAGAGAGAGAGAGAGCGCACCAGGGACCCCAGCCACTGCAAACTAACTCCAGACATGTGTGCCCCCTTGTGCATCTGGCTAATGTGGGTCCTGGGGAATTGAACCTGGGTCCTTTGGCTTTGCAGGCAAACATCTTAACCACTGAGTAATTCCTCCAGTCCCAAGATGTAGCACATTTACGCAACAGAGTTCTATTCAGCAGTAAAGAAAAAGAAATTTGCAGGGAAATGTATGGTTCTGAAAAGGATTATATGAAGTGAGGTAGGTAACCTAGGCCCAGAATGCCAAATGCCACATGTTCGCTCTCATATGTGGATCCTAGCTACAAGTGTATAGACTTGTATGTGAGTTGGGGTAAAAATTGGTAGCAGGGGCCAGTAAGCTAGAAAGGGGCTATAAGGGAGAGAGAAGAGGGAGGACTTAAGGGGACGAGATACATATATACATACATTTACATATGTAAGTAGGCAAACAGATCACTGGGGGTGAGGCCAGTGGAAGTGATTGCGTAAGGGAAGGGTGGAGGGAGGGTTAAATAAAATTTATGAGGGCTTAAAGAAGCTATGTGGAAACCTACCATCTTTGGACAATGGCACACTCAGAAGCCATAGATTGTTACTAGAAAATTTTCAGTGCCACTGAGTTGTTAGCCAGGGAGGTCCCTGATGTTCCCAAAATGTTATAGTCCATTGCCAAGGCTTTTGGTTTCCCATCAGGAATAGATGGTAAGACCATATTGCTGAAGACTCCACATGCTTGGGCTGCAAGGTCACTGAGAAATATTGCTGGAGCTGAGCTGAAAACCTCCTCCCTGTAGGCCATCTGACAGAAAGCTGGAAAAAGCTACACTGCATTCAGCTCCATGGGGGAGATAAGTCATCAGTAGAGATAAACAACAGTGGACACTGCAAGCCTTGAGTTTGGTCAGCCCAGGACAGATGAGCCAACTGGTGCAACAGTGGCATGTCTGTAATGGGGGAAACCAGCCACTCATTAATTGGGCTTGAGGCCTGCTCTATGGGAGGGAATACATACCTGGTACTGAAAACCTATGACAGGGGTGGTCATGAGCCCTAGGGGTGTAACACCTGCTGGTGACTGGCTAAATGCATATATTATGCTCACCAAACTGCCCAGTAAGTGCTTCTCTTAATGTTCACACCCATATATTAATGCTATTCTCATATTTGGTTAGTGAAGCTTCTCTTTTCAGATGGCAGTGACCTCTGGGATGACTCAAAAGGCACCATAGTGCTGAGAAGAAGTGACAGAGGAGTGTTCAGCACTGAAACATCTCTATCACACTCTCACAAGGCTCAGAGTCCATTGAGGAAGAGGTGGTGGAAAGAACGTAAGAGCCAAAGGAAGGGTAGGACTACTTACAATGCAGTCTTCCAGACACAAAATGGCCTGGATATCTATATATATCATAATTCCTGGTACTACGTATACAGGACCCACGTAATATGAGGAAAAGATGATGACATCAAAATAAAAGAGACACTAATTGAGAGAGGGAGGAAAGGTAATTATCATGGTTCATTGTCTATTATTATTGAGGTTGTCAAAAAAAGTTAAAAATTTATTTATTTATGAGATGGAGAGAGAGAGAGAGAGAGAGAGGGAGAGAGGGGGAGATATTGGGCATACCAGGGCCTCTTGCCACTACAAAGGAACTACAGAACACATGCACCACTTTGTGCAACTGGGTTTATGTGAGCTGTCAGGCTTTGCATTCAAGCACCTTAACAGCTGAGCCATCTCTCCAGCTTCAGTCGTTTTGTACTTTTAAAACTATTTATTGAGGGCTGGAACAATGGCATAGCAGTGAAGGCACTTGCCTCTT
This sequence comes from Dipus sagitta, assembly GCA_036346955.1. Lineage (NCBI taxonomy): Eukaryota > Metazoa > Chordata > Mammalia > Rodentia > Dipodidae > Dipus > Dipus sagitta. The sequence goes on from CM070778.1 coordinate 60,550,797, forward strand.
AAGCCTAAGGACCCAAGTTCAATTCCCTAGCACCCATGTAAAGCCAGATGCACTAGGTGGTACATACATCTGGAGTTTGTTTGCCATGGCTAGAGGCCTTGGTGTGCCCATTCTCTCCCTCTCCCTTTCCCTCTCTCTCTTAAATAAATAAATAATTAAAAAGTATTTATTTATTTTTGAGGGGGATGGAGAGAGAATGGGAATACTAGGGCCTCCTGCTGCTGTAAATAAATTCCAGATACATGCACTACTTTGTGTGTCTGGCTTTATGTGGGTACTGGGGAGTTAAAGCCAGGTCAGGGCTGGAGAGATGGATTAGCAGTTAAGGCGCTTGCCTGCAAAGCCAAAGAACCTCAGTTTGATTCCCTAGTACCCATGTAAGCCAGATGCACAAGGTGGTGCTTGCATCTGAAGTTCGTTTGCAGTGGCTGGAAGCCCTGGCGTGCTCATTCTCTCTTTCTCTCTCTCCCTGCCTCTTTTCCTCTGTCAAATAAAACAAAACAAAAAACCTAGGCCAGCAGGCTTTGCAAGCAAGCACCATTAATCAATCTGCCAGTTCTCCAGCCTCTTAACTTTTGTTATAAAACTTCCATAATGTGTGGAGTGGTTCACATGATGGTGTTTCATAAATCCCATGGGGTTTGGCACTCTTTAAAAAATATTTTATTTTATGACAGAGAGAGAGAGAGAGAGAGAGAGAGAGAGATAGAGAGAGAGAGAGATCGAGGGCCCACCAGGGCCTCCAGCCACTGCAAGTGAATTCCAGATGCAAGCGCCACCTTGTGCATCTGGCTTATGTGGATCCTGGGGAATCGAACTATGGTCCTTTGGTTTGCAGGTAAGCACCTTAACCACTAAGCAACCACCTCTCTAGCCTTCTGCACTCTTTTTATTCTTTTTTTTCTGTTCCTCTGACAGGGTAATTTTAATAATCTGCTTTCATGCAGCTAATTCTGTATTATACTCAGTTAGGTCGGTTCCTGAAGCTCTTTCTTGATTTCTTTCACTTAGCTATTGCAATATTCAGCTCCAAAACTGGGTTTATTTGTCTGTTCTCTCTTGTAGCTCATTGAACCTCTTAGATAATTGTTTTCATTTTCTGTCATACAATTTGGAGTTCTTCTACTTTCTTAGGGATGACGGGTTAGTCAGTTTTGTATTGCAGTGACAAAATACCCAAGGTTAACAAGTGTGGTAGTTTGAATAGATGGCTCCCAATATAATCATTTCTTTATTAGTTGTAGTTTGGATCTGCAGCCACCTCACTGGAGGATGTGGATTTTAGGGTCCAGCCCTAAGGTGTGGTGGTGTATTTGAGATTCCAATCTAAAGATATGCAGAGTGTCTGAGTTCCACCTGGAGTTCCTGAAGTGTGCTGTGTGGCTTTTGGCTTTTGGCTTCTGGTTTCTTTCTCTCTCTCTCTGCTTGGACCTGTGAAAGCATGCCAGCTTCTTCTGCCATTACGGAACTTCCCCTGGATCTGTAAGTTTCAATAAATATCCCTTCTTCCATAACTGTGCCTGGTCTGGATGTTCATTTCAGCAAACCTGAAGCTGTCTGCCACAACAAGTTATAGGGAGAAGAGACTAATTTGGCTCATGGTTTCAGAAGTTCCTGTAAGGTTCAGGAGTGACCAAGGACCATGGAGAGCACCTGGAGGCAAAGATGGAAGTTTTATTGGGCGTGGGGGGGGGGGGCAGGAGCTGCCAGGACTGACTCTCAAGAGTGGGAGCAGTCAGTCTGGGGTTACAGATAGTGGGGTTTATAGGCTTTTCAATTGGGGGAGGTGAAAAAGGGAAGGATTTTTCTGGTTGGGGCAGTAAATCTCTATTCTTTACATTAGTCCTACAGTGAGAAGTGACCTGGTGAGAGATAAGGGGGCAGTAAATCTTTGTTCTTAGGGTGAGACCAGAAGTGACCTGGTGAGAGATAAGAAGGGGGATATTAAATCTCTGTTCTTGGGGTATTGTTAATGGTTGGGTAATTTCTTGAGGAATGTGGATGACCCATTTCCTTATATCTCCCTGTAGCCATCCTGTATTTCTTTTGGTTACTCCCTTTTGGGAAGCCCATTTCGACCTAACAGTTCCCATCAGTCTGGCCCAGTTGCTTTTAGGTCTATTGTGAGGTAGCTCATTATGGTGGAGGTGTGAAGCAGAAGAAAGCTGCTTAGGTCATGGTGGCTGGAAAGCTGAGAAAGAGCTCCATTTAAAAAAATAATTTATTTATTTGAGGGAGGGAAAGAGGAAGGGAGGGAGAAAGAGAGTGAGAGAATGGGCATGCAAGGGCTTCTAAACACTGCAAACGAATTCCAGATGCGTGTGCCACCTTGTGCATCTGGTTTACCTAGGTCCTGGGGAATTGAACTAAGGTCCTTTGACTTTGTAGGCAAGAGCCTTAACCGCTAAGCCATCTCTCCAGCCCAAAAGCTCCATTAGTATAACAGAGCCCTTTTTCTTAAATTCATTAAGGAATATTCAATCCCTGGATCTGTCCATTCATGAGGCTAGAGCCCTTATAACCCAAGGACCTCAAAGCCCACCATCCTCCCTGAATACTGCTACATTGGATACCAAGCCTTCAACACTTGAGTTTTTTTTGTGTGGGGGGGAAGGGACATTTAAGATCTAAAACATAACAGATGGTCACTGGAACTTTATTTTGTTCTTTGTCAGTACTTCTGTGTTTTCTTGATTCTTCATGATTCCCATAGCCATACAAAGGTAATTAAACCTATGAAGAAACAGTAATCTCTTCCATTCATTTTTTTTATGAGAGAGAAAGAGAGGGGGGGGCGGGGGAGAGAAGTGGGTGCACCAGGGCCCCTAGCCCCTGCAAATGAACTCCAGATGCACACACCACCTTGTGCAACTAGCTTACATGGGAGCTGGTGAATGGAACCTGGGTCCTTAGGTTCACAGGGAAGCACATTAACTACTAAGCCAACTCTCCAGGCCCCCATTCATTTTTTAAATTAATTAATTAATTAATTTCAGAGAAAGAGAAAGAGGCAGCTAGAGAGACACAATTGGTATGCCAGGGCCTCTAGCCACTGTAAACAACTCCATATGCATGTGTCATCTTGTGCATCTGGCTTTATGTGGGCACTGGGGAATTGAACCTGAGTCCTTTGGCTCTGTCAGCAAGCACGTTAACTGCTAAGCCATCTCTCCAATCCCCATTTGTTGGACCTTGAGAGGCCTGGACGCGAGGCCTAGTGGAACTTCCTGAGCCTAGCTGTCTCTGGCCAGCTAGGACTCAGCAAGAGGCCTAATGGCTTCTTGCCTGCTACTTCCACATAGGAGTTGGAATTATCATTTTAATAGTCACAGTTTACTATTGGCCCTTACCTCTCCCCCCATCCTAGAATCCCCGCCTTCGTTCTCAACATTATATAGGCAACCACCTGTAACAATAAAGCGAGTTCCTGCTTCGACAAGACTCCCGACTCAGTGTGGTTTTTCTCCGGTGACTAGGAGAGGTTCTGAGTCAGCGACACTCATCCTCTTCCTCAACCCCTTGGGAGGAACCAGCGGGCCTGGTCCTTCCTCAGCACTACCTGCCAGGGGAGCCCAGCACCCATTATTTTAAAAAATTTATTTCTAAGAGAGAGAGAGGACATGAGAAAATAAGTGCACCAGATCTCTTGCTGCCAAATCCAGACACATGTGCTACTTTGCGCATCTGGTTTTACATGGTTGCTGGGGCATTGAACCTCAGCTGGCAGGCTTTGCAACCAAGCGCCTTTAACCACTGAGCAAATTTCCTAGATTACCTCTTCCATTCTTTCTGACTTTGATAGGAAAGTCCTTCACCATTTAGGAAAGGCTAACCACTGGGATTTGGGGCCTCTTTTAAAACCTGTCTACTGGAGTTGGGGGTGGTGATATATTTTTGTAATGCCAGCTATTCATGAGGAAAGGGGACTGTTGCAGTCAGGTTTGCATTGCTGGTAGAAATCACCCAACCAAGAGCAGCTTGTGGGAAAAAGATGTTCATTTTGGCTTACAGGCTTGAGGGGAAGCTCCACGATGGCAGGAAAAATGATGGCATGAGCAGAGGGTGGATATCACCCCTTGGCCAACATAAGGTGCACCATAGCAACAGGAGAGTGTGCCAAACACTGGCATGGGGAAACTGGCTATAACACCCATAAGCCCACCCCAACAATACACTGCCTCCAGGAGGCATTAATTCCCAAATTTCCATCTGCTGGGAACCTAGCATTCAGAACACCTAAGTTTATGGGGGACACCTGAATCAAACCACCACATTCTGCTCCTGGATCCCATAAACTGATAACCATACATGATGTAAAATTCAATGCATTCATTCTAACTTTAAAAGTCCCCATAGTTTTTAGTAATCCTAATGATGTTCAAACATCCCCACAGTCCAAGAACTTTTAACAGAGCCATAATACCAAAAAATCACCTCCCCAGAAATCCATAATGACACAGAATAAACATTCACACTGCAAAAGATGGCATTGGGTATGGCAAAAAAAAAAATATTCAACTAATACAAGACCAGGGCAAACATTACACTCTGTAGCTTCAAGTCTAATAACTCTAGCCAGTGACAAGTCTCCGAGTCCACTAATTCTAAGCAGCAACAAGTTTCTGGCATTCCAATTCTGCCTCACCAGTAGGCTACTCACAGTCCTGGAAAATATCATCAGAGCTGGCAGTGTTTTTAGCAGACATCTCATGGTCCTGACATCTCCACTGGATCTCCACTGCAATCCACGGTTCATCCTCATGGCCCCATGGGGTCTCCATGCAGGCATCCAGCAAACCTGCTTCACACTGCCCATGGCCATTTCCAAAACACAAGACTGCATTGCGAACTCAATGACCCTGTCTTTTCTGCATTTCTTATACTCCACAATACCAGGTAGGGTGTCAATTTGTTAATCCAGGGGGGAATAAAGCAGACTTTGAAGAACAGGACACCTCTTGGGCTCTGAGGCCCCTTTAAAAGAGTGTACATTCTTCCTGTTGCCCCAGTGCAGGTCAGCTGGCCCAATCTCAAAGGTTGTAATCTCTCAATTGCATTGAGTGGGCAGCAGTTCATCCAAAGATTTTTCTTTCCGTGCCATATCCCTTTGTTCACAGCAGTTCATTTCTACACAAAGCAATCCTGCACAACTTCTCAGGACATGGGCATAACAGCAAGCTTCTCACACAAACTGCTAGCAGAGTCCAAGGAAAACTCTCTCACCCTCATAAGCCAAACTTCACAGTCCATATTTCTTACTGCATTCAGGTCTTTCAACTCTGACCAGAATAGTCCATCAAGTTTACTTACAGCACTGCAAGGCATCTCTTAGGTCAAGGTTTCAAATCCTTCCACATTGCTCTTGAAAATCAGCTCCAAAAAGCCAAAGCCACAAAGTCAGGAGTCTAGCAGCAATCCCACCCCTAGGTACCACTTTACTGATGCAGTCAGGTTCTCATTGCTGGGAGAAATCACCCCAGCGAGAGCAGCTTGTGGGAAAAAGTGATTTATTTTGGCTTACAGGCTCAAGGGAAGTTCCATGATGGCAGGGAAAATGACGACATGAACAAAGGGTGGACATCACCCCCTGGCCAACATAAGGTGGACCATAGCAACAGGAGAGTGTGCCAAACACTGGCATGGGGAAATTGGCTATGATGCCCATAAGCCCAACCCCAACAATACACCACCTCCAGAAGGCATAAATCCCCAAATCTCCATCATCTGGGAACCTAGCATCCAGAACACCTAAGTTAATGGGGGACACCTGAATCAACTCACTACAGGGACCAAGAGTTTGAAGCCAGTTTGGGCTACATAGTGAGTTACATGCACCCCCCCCATCTGTGTGTTGATTGATTATTGTAATCTTTTGCCCATTAAAGATTTTCTTTGTTTCAGCTTCTGAATTTGTATTCTGGGTGAGGCATGACAGAGTGGTTCTCCTGTGTAGCCTTCCTGGAACACGAGGGAAGTTGAACGTATGGCTTGCTTTCTTTTCCCTCATGGAAGAATTGTGGATCAGGAAATCTCTTTTTATTATGAGATGCTGGCTTGCGTGAGGAGTGATGAAAGTCAAGTGTACCAATTTTTCCTCATAATTCTCAATCTTTCTTTCCTTTTTTGCTCCTGTGCTTTACCAGGTTGCTGAAAACTCTTGGTTGGATCTAGAATTCTAATGAAGATATTTTCATGTATGGTTGGTTGATAACATGAGCCTGAAGAATGGAACCTCTTACCCTATGATCTTCTGATGTCATTCTTTTAACTTGGTTTTCAAAATTCCTTTATCTGATATTACTGTTGTAGTCAGTTTCACATTGCTGAGATGAACATCCAAACCAGGCACAATTTAGGGGAAGAAGGGATTTATTTGAAGCTTACAGATCCAGGGGAAGTTCCACAATGGTGGAGGAGACTGGTCCCTGTCATAGATCCAAGCAGAGAGGCCACCACCAGCCAGCACACACCAAAATCAAGCACACAAGGGCCACAAACAGCAGGGAACTGGCAGCCAGCAGCAGGGACCCAGGCTCACACTACTCTGCACACCTTTGGCTTGGAAATCAGATCTGTCCCCAGTGACATCTCCTCCATCCAGGCAGCTGGAAATCTAAGTTTTAATAAAATACCTGGGTATATTGGGGGACATGCATTTAAACAACCATAGTTACTATAGGAATATTTAATTTAAAATATTCAGTCTTTCCCAAATGTATGCTTATTTGTCCCCTTTACACCCAGCCTTGTATATTTTTATTCTTTCAGAGTTCCTGTTTCTCCTCCCCTCCCTCTTTCCTAAGGACTGAACCCAGGGTCTCACAAATGCTCTAGGCAAGTGTCCTATTATAGGCTTCATCCTCAGCCCTAATGTCTTTCTTTCAAATGAAAGAACCAGTTAGGCCCAATCCTTTTTTTTCTTGTAATTGTATCTATTTCTCCCAGTTGGCTATGAGCTCCATATGCACATGTGTAACCCAGTTTGAGGGAGGGCCTTAATAGTCATTCAGTGATTCTCAATAGAATGAGTCAATGAGTGACTGCCAAGTCAATTGGACTCTGTGTGCTAAAGTCCCAGGCATGTGCTAGCTTTGCTAATTCACCTCTAAAGGATATCTTCCAAACCACCCAAGTCCAGTGACCAACCTAATCAATTACCATCCACTTACTGTGCATTGGACACACATTAGATAACCTGAAAGGCACCTCTAGGTCATCACTGGACATATCTGGATAAGGCTGAGAATGTGACTCTGTGGGCAGATATAATGAAAAATTCAACCCTACAACATTTTAGTATTAGCTTTAGAATGATTAGAATGGCCGTCTTTATAACCAAGGATGGTGAGATCTGAGATTGGGTTACATTTATATGTCTTTTCATCACCACAGATATATAGGTCCATTCTGAGCTGGAGCTATGGCCTATTCATTCCTGTGTAACATATGGGATGACACCTTACATATGTTAAAGGATATTCCCACTTTGCACTTCAGCTCACTTTTTCTAATTTATCTTCATGTTAACTTCTGAAATGGTTTCCTTAGGAGCCGTCCCAGAGCCCCATGCATATCCTTGTTCCTCAGGCTGTAGATGAAAGGGTTCATCATGGGGGTCACCACTGCATACATCACTGTGGCAACAGAGTCCTTCATAGAATAGGTGTGCAGGGGCTGCAGATACACCATACCAAGTGTACCGTAGAAGAGGGAGACCACAGCCAAGTGAGAAGCACAGGTGGAGAAGGCTTTGTACTTCCCAGTGGCTGAGGGAATTCTGAGGATGGCTCTGACAATGTAGATATAGGACATGGTCATGAACCCAAAGGGAGTGAGGAAGATGAAGCAGCCGGTGGCAATCAGCACCGTGTGATTGATTTGGGTGTCAGAACACGCAAGCCTTAGCAGGACATACATCTCGCAGAAGATGTAGTGGATCTTCCTGGAGCCACAGAAGGTGACTGTGGTCATGAGGAGGGTGTGGATGAGGCCATAGAGGATAGATAACACCCAGCACAAGGTGAGGAGCAGGACACAGAGCTTAGGACTCATGGCTGTGGTGTAGTGGAGGGGGCGGCAGATGGCCACATAGCGGTCATATGCCATCACAGCCAGAATGAGGTTGTCCAGGGCCACCAAGGAGACCAGGAAGAAGAGCTGTGTCAGACACCCTGTGTAAGAGATGGCTTTGTTCTGGGACTGAAGGGTCACCAGCATCTTGGGGATCGTGTTGGTGACGAAGAAGAGGTCAGTGAAGGAGAGGTTGGCCAGGAAGAAGTACATAGGAGTGTGCAGGCGGGAGTCAGAGCTGATGGCCAGGATGATGAGCACGTTCCCCACCACTGTGACCAGGTACATGGACAGAAAGGTCCAACACAGGATCTGTTGCTGCTCAGGAGCCTCTGAGAGCCCGATGAGTAGGAACTCAGAGTCCCCACTCTGGTTGCCTCCATCCATTCTCCAATTTTCTGCAACAGGAGCAAGAGCATTTCTTATGGAATGCTCTCCACTGAATAAGGACACGGGCATAAACAAAATCAATTGTTTTCTTAGCATTAAAACTACCTTGGTTGGGTATGGTGGCCCTTGCCTATACTATTAGCTACTCAAAAGGCTAAAGAGGACAAATTCTTTTGTCTGCTTGGGAGGTCGAAGTCAGCCTGGGAAACACTGCAAGTCCTCCATCTCAGAGAGTAAATCTCAGATACAATTTTGTAATTTAAAAAATTTTGTTGTGCTAAGGACTGAGGCAAGTGCTTTGCTGCAGAGGAACGTTCACAACTATATAATTTTAAAAAGTATCAAACTAATAGACACCAAAACAAACTTGGGGAGTCATTATGCAATGTAATCATTCCAGCAGCTTTAAGTCTGGCATATTCAATGTTATAGGAATAATATCTAGGTCTTATTTTAAATCGTGTCACAATACTCTTGAAGTGTTTAATGACTAGTTGTATAGATTTTAAAATGATGCACAGTGAATGTGTGGGCATTATAAGAAATAGATGTAGTATAATTACAAAAGGATTGAAAATCAAAATATTTGGAAGAGGCATCAAAATCATTATTTATAGTTGTGATGATCTGTCTAGTGAAAGCAGGATAGTAAACTGAAACACCACTGTAAAATCTCATACTACAACTAGAATGGCTATACAAATAGCATTTCATTTTGGTGATTCCAGTCCGTCTGCCCTACAGAATCCATAGCAAATATCAACCTGTCTCTTACAATAAAAAGACAGATTGAACCAGTCATCAGAGGGGCTGGAGACATTGGTAAGTGATTAGGACACTTGTCTGCAGTACCTAATGACTCAGGCTTGATTCCCCAGTACCCACATAAAACCAGATGTGTAAAAGTGGGGCATGCATCTGGAGTTCATTTGCAGTGCCTAGAGGCCCTGGAGCGTGCATCTCTCTCTCTGTCTCTCTTCTCTGTGCTTGCAAATAAATAAAGTATTTAAAACAGTCATTTGAACATGCTCATTTGTCTAAAACAAAGTATTGTAAACAATCAAGTGAGTGTTCCTTTGATGCAAAAGTATTTGATGACCAAAAGTGGAGGGAGATGGGCTGTGGTGCAGAATGGTGGGTCTGGGTATCAGACCCAGATTGCTCCCCCCACACCCAGTTGTGCAAGGACATTCTGCCCCACCTGAGATGCACAGCTCCCCCTTTCCTGGTGGTGGTAAGACGATTGTCTTCCAGAGGAACAGAACTTCTCTGTTTCTCCTCAGGTTCTCAGCTGCTTCCCGCTGCAGCAAAGTGTCATTCTAAGTTCTGGAGGCGAGGGACCACCTCTGTTCAGTGTTCTGTGGGATGCAGGCTCTAGCGCATTGCGGAGTGCTGAGGATGCAGGGCTCTGACCTCCCTCCCCCAGGCCTCTGAGCTCAGGGTTCCAAGGCAGGGAGGGAACTGACAGCACCTCAGGCTGCTGTCTCTCCAGCCTGTGTTCTGTCCTGGGGAGGGGGAAGTAAGAGGGAAGATTGCTTATTTTGTATTTAGCTCTACAGTTGTATTTTTTTTTCTCCCCCTGAGTTAATGTCTCACTGTAGCCCAGGACCTGGACTTCACTATGTAGTCTCATTCTGGCCTTGAACTCACAGTCATCCTCTTGAGTGCTGGGATTAAAGGCATTCACCACCATGTCCAGTTTAGCTCCTAGAGGTTTATCTTGGGAATTTTTTTTCCCCTGGGAGTAGAATCAGATGTATAATAGGTAGCTCTTCAACTTTTCCCAGGGGGACTGACTTCATTTGCAATATAGCATGGTAGCATTTATTTCTGGAGGTGCTGACAACAGTGGAGGTTGTGGTGAAAGGCAGCTGCAGAGAGACCCATGATTCCTGATGAGGCAGTGAAGGAAGCTGGTATGCAGAGGAGACCATCGAGCTGTGCTCCAGTCAGGACAGGCGTTTCTGACCACAGCAAACATCCCTTCAAAGGGTTCAAATTTGATGGGACTTGTTTGTTGTGCACAATGTGGGGAGCACGGTTAAAATGATAGAGTGGCAATACAGCTGAGTGTGGTCAAGTTACCTCACATGTCCCTATTCCAACACAAGGCATGAAAAGAAACAGGAAAGGGGCTGGGAGTGTGGATCAGTGACAGAGCATTTGCTTAGTACAAGGGAAGACTTAGGTCCAAACCCACCATGGGAAAACAGAACAAAATGCTTATTATCTCAACATTCAAAGGTAAGTTCAAGCACTGTAAGTTCAAGGATAGCCTGTTTTACATATAAGTTCTAGGAAAACTAGGGCTAAGTAGCAAGATCTTATCTCAAAGAACCAAACCAACAAACCAAACAAACAAAAACAAAATACCTCCCCAACAAAACCCAAAACACAACAACAATGAAAACAAAACACAACAAAAGCAAAAGCAAAGCAATCAAACAAATTTACAGAAACCTGAGGAATGTATTATACATAGGCCAAGAAGAAAAATAAACAAACTATAAGCAGCAGAAACTATCTTTGAGAACAATGTGATAATAGGCCTAACTGAAAAGGAGCTTAAACTAGCCATTAAAACATTTTTAGCACTTCCTTAGCAAGCATATGAGGCCCTGGGTTTTATCCTTTGCACTACAAAATAGTTAGAAAATCATAAAACTAAAGTAATGTATTATTAAAAAAGCAAAGCAAAAATTTCATAACAAAATGATATTAAATAGGGAATCTGAGTAAAAAAATAGAAAGTACAAAAATGAGCTAGTGGAAATCCTGGAGAAATTATAATAAATAACTACAATAATTGTTTTTGGTGGTAACACATGCCTTTAATCCCAGCACTTGGGAGGCAGAGGTAGGAGGATGGCTGTTCAAGGCCAGCCTGGGGCTATAGAGTGAGTTAAACAACAAAGGGTTTCAGTTGCAGTTTTTAAAAAAATATTTTTATCTATTTGCAAGCAGAGAGACAGAAAGAGCTCTCTATCTTTCTCTTTCTTTCTCAAATAAATAAATAAATGAAATATATTTCTAAAAAGTGGGCTGGAGAGATGGCTTAGCAGTTAAAAGGTGCTTGCCTACAAAACCAAAGGATTCAGGTTCCATTCTCCCGTACCCGCATAAAGCCAGATGCACAAGGTGGCACATCCATCTGGAGTTCACATGCACTTGCTAGAGGCCCTGGAATACCCATATTCTTTTTCTCTATCTGCCTCCCATCTCAAAGAAATAAATGAATTAAATAAATAAGAGAGAGAGAGAGAGAGAGAGAGAGAGAGAGTATATGGACACACTAGAGCCTCTAGCCGCTGCTAATGAACTCCAGATTCAGGTCCCACTTTGTTCAGTTGGCTTTGTGTGTGTACTGGGGAATGGAACCTGGGTTGTCAGGCTTTGAAGGTAAGCGCCTTAACTGCTAAGCCATCTCTCCAGCCCCTCAGTAGTAGTTTTGAACTAGCATGAAAAGGTCTAGCAATTTTGAAGATGTAAATTATGTCAACTGAATTCCAATGAGTACAAACAATGAAGTAAATGAACAGAAACTCAGAACAATGGGGGCACTACATGATGCAAATGCCAGAAGAAGGGAAGAAATGGTTAAGACATAGTCAAAGCAAGAACAGCTGAGAATTCTTCAAATTAACAGAAAAACACATGTTCAAAAACAATGCAGTGTTTAACGCCCCAGTGTTACACATGAGACCGTCATTAAAGAATAAGCTGCTTTCATTTGACCAATGACTATAGTTAAGTGCTGTGTCTACATCTTTTCTTTAGTCTGCAACAGAACTAGTTTTTACCTCATTGTATAACTGACATGACAGATCTGTTCAGAAGGTGATGAAGAGTCTCCCGGATTCACTCAACTTGTGGGGTTGTGATTTGATATGCCCCACGTCTGCCTCCAAATTCCATACCCCATTGGCCCTGTCTCATATTAAACAAGAGTCATACTGCTTACCTCTCCTGGAGTTTTGGATAAAGAGATGAAATGTCATGTGGGAACAGGTCTCCAAGTCTAATACTTTAGTATAAGTTGGAGAGGCTTATGGGGAGGGGTAGGGGAGGCCTATTCTTAACCAGTTCCTCAACTTCTAATATTTTCCACCCTGTTCCAGCAGGAAGCCCTGCTCTTAAGGGTGGTCCATCCAGAGCCTGGCTCCCTGCCCCTCCCCTCACACTCAGACAGGGGCAGCCTCAGCCTACCCTGCCTGGCAGGGAAGGGCCTGAGATACTGCGATGCTGACTCATTTGTGCCAGGGGGAAAGGAGGATGGGAGTGAATGATACTGGGCTTCCCATATAGGAGAGATAGACTGTTTAGGACAGTTAAGGAATCAAAGATGAAAAGATGAGTGAGGTGGTCACACAGAAAAGGGAACTGGGGAGGAAGTGGATTCCTCATCACAGAAGGCAAAAAGTCAATCTTCAGAAGCCTGTGTGTGGAATGCATAATTGTTTAGACCTGATTCCAGCTGTTAATGGAGAAGGTGATGGTCTTTTTACACAAGAAGGTATTGGGGCAAGGCTCAGTGGTTAACAGGCGCTTGCATGCAAAGTTTGGTGGCCCTGGTTCAACTCCTCAGTACCTATGTAAACCCAGATGCACAAAGTGGCATATGCATTTGGAGATCCTTTGCACTGGCAAGAGACTCTGGTATGCCCATAGTTTTTTTTTTCTCTCTCTCTGCTTGCAAATAAATAAGTCATTAAAAAATTAAAATAATAACAAGGTATCAAATTGGAGTCATGTGCTGGTCTTTTGGCATTTAAGTAAAACCAAGAGGAACCAACAGATGTGCTCAGAGAGTTACAGCTTTCTGCTTTCATTGTTAGCTGCTCACATAGTTCTCCCGAGGCTCTAAGTCATGAACAAGCTCATTTATGTCTCACAGTGATTGAGTATGGCTTTGAGTTGTGCCTGCCTAAACTTAATCACCATGGGATTGGATGGCAGATATAAGCGAGGAGGCCAGGTGTTCCACGCTGTTTTTTATATGAACCTAATACTAGAAACAATGAGAAAACCTTGAAGCTGGTCAAAGAAGGGGAGACTGCTTGCCACTTAGGAAAATACAGAATCACAACAAAGGGCATGGATGGGCTCATCTCAGAGGCAACTCTGAGAGCCCTCCAAGTGACCTGAGGTTCAGAAAATGCTCTGTGATGACCACATATCATGCAGTAGCCTTGGGCAATCCTGGCCACTACCTATGTTTCTGATGTGGAGATCTGCTCTCTTCCATATTCAAGCCTCCAGAGTTCAAAGCCCTCTGGGCCATTTGTTTGACAGAGTGGAGACAGATGGCAAATCTGCGAGAATCCAGAACCCCCTCAAAGGAGTTGAGAACTCTGCTTTCTAACCCTTCAATGCAATAGTCTCCATACTTTATTATGAGTTTGGATGATATAGATACTTCAGAACAAAACACTGACTTTCATGACCCCCATTCCCTTGAAGTACTGCGTCTGCTCTGAGAACCATGTTCTTTTGTTATCACCACCTCAATTCTAATCATCCACATTGTGAAACAGCACTCTGAGTCTTAAGAGGTCCATACCCTTATATGGGTAGGGATAAACTGGCTTCAGATCCAAACCCCTCCATTGTGTCCTTGGATGTGTGTAAATGTGAGGAAATGTGAGGACAGAGTGGGAACGAGACCCAAGCGTGCAGTATGAAATAGGCTTTGGTGCCTCCTCTGCTGTTCACTAGAGATCTGATGGTGAGTGTGACACACGTCCCGAGTGCCCTCATCTCACTTGTGTAGCCAGCCTCTGTGTGGTGAGAATCACATGCAGCAGGATGTATGAGAGCACGTGTTTAAACAATTCGAGGGACTCTGATACTACCTTAAAATACCAAGAGGTTAGATTAAATAATGCGTGAGCAAGAACATGAGAAAATGGAGCTAGGAGACAGTGGTATCTTAAAGTGTCCAGACCTTACCTACTGTCCTGTGCAGCTCTTGGTTCCCTGGGTTGGCTGCTTTCATTTTACTCCTGACGAAAAGTCAGTCCATTATTTTTGAAAAGAACTTTGCAACTTGTCCTGTTGGCTAATGGTGAGGTGAATGAGGCTTGGTCCTTGGATCCTCAGTCCTACAAAAGAAGGAGGCTTTATGCTCTTAAAAGTCTTTATGCTCTAGTTGGCTGGGGTAATCTGAGAACTGATGCTTGAATCTTAGATTCATGAAGAAAGGGTGTAAGAGGGAGTGCCTCAGGCTATTTATCAGTTTTGAAGAGGCCTTGGGGAGACTATCCCAAGATAGCTCCTTGAAATGTACTGGATAATTATACCAATGTTAATATCTAGAGACAAAGGAAATGGGAAATAAGTCTTGTTTTCAGGAAGTAAGCTAAATCATCATTGCAAAGCAATCCTAAAAGTTTCTCTAGGAGGAAGGATTAGGCAGATATAAGAGCTCACAAGTCCTAAAGTCTGACTGGAGCCATTAAAGATCTGGATAATCTCAAATATTACTGATATCAATTATGAAGTAAAACAATAAAAATAATCAAGGGTGTTGTTTCAGCAATGTTGTAGGGTGCTTGCTTTGCATGCATGAGGCTCTGGGTTCGATTCCTAACCGTTTGAAAAACTGATTCTCTACCAGGCATGGTAGTTCATGCCTGTAATCTCCAGCACTGGGGAGGCTGAGGCAGGGAGATTGCAAGTTCCAGGCCAGTTCAGGCTTCACTAATGAGATCTCCAAAACAACAGAAGCACAAAGCATTATGCATAGGGGAAAGTAATGCCAATTAGACCTCTACTTATTTCTCTTAATAATTTTTAATATAATATCCAGCACTTATCCAGAGATAATTAGATAGACATGAACATATGATTCCAAAAGCAAGAACCAGCACGTTGAAGATATATAGGGGCTCCAAATAACATAATTACTAGTAACAAACTAAAAACAGTGGTACTTATGTTTTAGGAAGTAAAATAAATCTGAAAAATCAATGAGGAATGTTTACAAATGGGCAGTGTTGACTTGGAAGGAAAGCATACCACACTCCAGTCCTTTCTAGTCACTGTTTTTGAAAAGGTAAGCACGGCTTTCCCCACATCCTTGCTAATACGTTCCTTTTGTCTTTTTTTGGAAATGGATATTTTTTTTTTCTTCTTTCTTATGGCATTTGCAAGCACAGCTTGTTTTTGTTGATTCCAGTCCCTCCTCCTACTCCACTCTCCCTTTTCTCCTCAATTCTCCTCCCTGTATTTTCCTTTCTTCTGTTTACATGTCACATAGTAGCCCTTGGCCCATACTGCTCCACGCTTCCAGCTCATGTTTTTATATTCACTTTTGATTACAATTCTATTCTCATTTGCCCTCCCTCTATACATACTTATAGACTCACATATCAGAAAGACCATGTGGTTTTGGTCTTTCTGTGATTGAGTCACTTTACTAAATATGGTTATTTCATCATCCATCCATTTTCCTGAAAATTTTATAATCATGTTTTTTTTTTTTTTTTGGTTTTTCGAGGTAGGGTTTCACTCTAGTCTAGGCTGACCTGGAATTCATTCTGTGTTCTCAGGGTGGCCTCGAACTCATGGCGATCCTCCTACCTCTGCCTCCCGAGTGCTGAGATTAAAGGCTGTGCGCCACCACACCTGGCTTATAATCATTTTTTGATTTGAATTCTATATATTGCGATGACCATTCTAACACACATGAGGTAATATTTCATCATAGTGTAATATCTGCTTTTATCAGTCTAGTATCTAATGTATCATCCACCATTTCAAATTGATAGAGAGACCAAATATTCAGATCATTGGCATACAATAAGCTGAAGAAGTAGAGACCAAAAGCATAGAGAACATCTTCAACAAAATGAGCACAGAAAATATACTTAAACTAATAAAAGAGAGCCCCATCAAAGTACAAGAGGTACTCAGAACACCAAAATAGGCAAGACCAGAGAAGAGATTCCATACATCATATTATAGGTAAAACTTTCAACACTGAAAACAAAGAAAGGGTCTGTAAACTGTAAGAGAAAAACAGCTTCTTACATGCAAAGGTAAAGCCATCAAAATTACCTCTGATTTTTCAATAGAAGATCTAAAAGCCAGAAGGTACTGTAATGGAACATTTCAAATCCTAAAAGACCATGGCTGTCAACCAAAATGCTATACCCAGCAAAATTATCCCTCATAATTGAAAGTGAAAGGAAAACTTTCCATGACAAAAGCCAGCAATATGATTATATGAGCACTAAGCCAGCCCTAAAGAGACTATGACATAGTATTACCCAAATTGAAGAAATTAACATTCACACTCAAGAGTCTACAAAAAGGGAATAAATAATAACCATTTGTAAAACAAACATAAAAACCTATAAAGTCCAAGAAAACACAAAACTTCACAAACACTCTAATTTGACAGGGATTAAAACTCACACCTCACAGTTATAACTCTAAACATCAATGGTCTTAATGCTCCAATCAAAAGACACAGGCAGGACTGGAGAGATGGATAGTGGTTTAGACACTTGTCAGTGAAGCCTAAGGACTTTTACAGGTTTGATTCTCCAGTACCCATGTAAGACAGCTTCACAAGGTGGTGCATGTCTGGAGTTTGTTTGCAGTGGCTAGAGGCTTTTGTGCATCCATTCTCTCTCTGCCTCTTCTTTTCCTCTGTCTCAAATAAACAACATGCCTATATATATATATATATATATATATATATATATATATATATATATATATATAAAATAGGCTTAAAAGCTGGATCAGAAAAATGGGACGATCCATTTGTTGTATACAGGAAACCCACCTTGCCAATAAAGATAGACACCACCTTAGGGTGAAAGGATGGAAAAAGGTATTTAAAGCTAATGGACAAAATGTGCTTCAAACCAAAGATAATGAAAAGAGATAAAGGAGGCTACTTCATGCCCATCAAAGGAACAATACATCAAAAGAATATTATAATCATCGGTCGGGCGTGGTGGTGCATGCCTTTAATCCCAGCACTCGGAAGGCAGAAGTAGGAGGATCACAGTGAGTTCGAGGCCACCTTGAGACTACACAGTGAATTCCAGGTCAGCCTGAGCTAGAGTGAAACCCAACCTCAAAAAAAAAATAAGAATATTATAATCATAAACCTATGTGCATCAAACACAGGAGCACACAATTTTGTAAAGCAAATTCTATTAGACAATAAAGCAGAAATATCCCCCAACCAATATTCCACTATCATCATTAGACAGATCATCTAAGCAGAAATTTAAACAAGGGAGTTAAACGATACCATAGATCAGATGGACTTAACAGACATCTACTGAATATTCTACCCTAATTCCACAGAATACACAATCTTCTCAGCAGCTCATGAAACCTCCTCTAAAATAGATGATATATTGGGACATAAAGCATGTCTCAACAAATTCAGGAAAATCAGCATAATTGCATGCACCATATCAGACTACAATGCAATAAAGCTAGAGATTAGCAACAAAGGAAACAACAGAAAATCCTCCAACATGTGGAGGCTGAACAACTCACTCTTAAGTAATGCATGGGCAATAGAAGAACTCAAAAAGGAAATTAAGGCTGGGTGTGGTGGTGCAAGCCTTTAATCTTAGTACTTGGGACATAGAGATGGCATGATAGCTATGAGCTTGAGGCCAGCCTGGAACCACATGTGAATTTCAGGTCAGCCTTGACTAGAATGAGATGCAATCTCAAAAAAAAAAAAAAAAAGCAATAAAAATTTCTGGAACTGAACAATAATGAAAACTGAACATACCAAAACTTATGGGATATAATAAAAGCAAGTCTTAAGAGGGAAGTTTATAACACTAAATGCTTTCATTGCAAAAACAGATATATCTCAAGTCAACAATTTAAGCATCCAGCTGAAGGCACTGGAAAAATTAGGACAATCCAAACCGAATAGTTCAAATCATAAGGAAATAATCAAGATAAGAGCAGAAATAGCCGGGCGTGGTGGCGCACACCTTTAATCCCAGCACTCGGGAGGCAGAGGTAGGAGGATCGCCGTGAGTTCAAGGCCACCCTGAGACTCCATAGTGAATTCCAGGTCTGCCTGGGCTAGAGTGAGACCCTACCTCAAAAAACCAAAAAAAAAAAAAAAAAAAAAAAAAGATAAGAGCAGAAATGAATGTATTGTAAATCAAAAAGACAGTTAAAAATTGTTGAATCAAAGAGTTGGTTCTTCAAGAAAAAGTAAACAAGATGGATAAACCCCTAGCCAATTTGATCTAAAGGAAAAAAGAGGAGGTTAAAATCGCCTTTTATTCAAACTGTTCTCATTTGGTTGGAGAATCTGTTTTATTTTTCAGTAGAGGATAATATGGGGGAGAACAAGGGTATATCAATACATCAAGAAGAGAAAGCCATCTGGTCTGTCTACTAGGAGAAGGGTCACCTCCACCTGATCTCATAAAAACAGAGATCCAGAGTCTACAGAGAAAGCAACACTAAATCAGATCTTGCCCACCAAGGCTCAGGGATCATAGTGGAAGAGGGTGCAGAAAGATTGTAAGAGCCTCAGTGTGGGTGGGAATAGCCTGATATACCACGTTTCCCTCATCTCTTCAGAGGCTGAGGCCTCTTGGTCCCCACAAGGAATACCAGCACCACCTATGAGTTCCTTCCCACTGAGAAGGCCTCTTAGCCAGTTAGAGAGTGATTGGTTACCTTCCCAGGCTGAGTGCTACTGTTTCACAGGTGTGTATATCTTGTCTGGCTGGTTGATTTCATATGTCAGGGGCCCCCGCTTGTTTATAACATTGGTAGCCATGTTCCCCAAGCAGCTCATATAGCACTTTACATCAATATATGGACTGGCTATCAGGGAACTGTCTTCCTTCCAGATTCTAGCATGATCTTGAAAGGATGAAAAAAAATTAAAAGTTTAAAAATACTGTCTCATTCCGAAAGGAGTCCTGACTCCAAACTCCTAAGAAGCCATAAATACCTCAAATTCCAGAACCAGCTCTCTGCCACTAAATAGGTAAAAGGTCACCCTTCTTGCTGGCCCAGAGCCTGCTTCCTGCATAAAAGGGACACAGAGCAGGCCTTTGAGTATGGGACTCTGGCCTAGTGAGATAACAGGAAATGAGCTGACTATTGCCACTCCCACCTAGGAGCCTGCGCAAATACCGACCTCTGGGACCATGGGAAAAAGATCGTGGTGTGTTACAAATTGATTGGTCCACAGTGCACAGGCTTGAACAATTTAAAATAATTGGCCTAGAAATCATAGAATGTCATAAAGGGATTGGTCAACATTGCGCGAGCTCTGATGTTACAAAATGACTGGTTCACAATGCATGGGCTTTGTTGTAACCCTATAAAAGCTGCCCTGATTCTGCACGCGGGGCCTTCAGCCCTCTACCCCTGTGTGGTGTATGACTGTGGGCCCCAGCACGCTGGAATAAAAATCCTCTTGCTGTTTGCATCAAGACCGTTTCTCGTGAGTGATTTGGGGTGTCGTCTTTCCCGAGACTGAGCCCGGGGAGTCCTCTGGAGCGGGACTTTCATTTGGTTCCCTGACCGGGAATCGAGACCACCCCTCACGTCCGAGAACTGACTTGGAGGTAAGGGGATCCCCACTGGAATGTGTGTGTGTATATGAATGTGCCGGCTGGCGTCTTAGTTCTGTGTACTGAGTTGTTCTGAGTATTTTTTGTTGTAAGAAATGCATGCTTTTGGTTTGGTTTGCAGCTGTCCTCCCGGGCTGTAAGGACCGGAGGACTGTGATCAGCAGAGGTGCTAAGAGGATCACAGGCTGCCACCCTGGGGGACACCCCAGCAGCTGAGGAGAGCCAGGGGCTAGGGAAACAAGCTCCCATCTGTATCGTGTTCAGTATTATAGAGCCATTTCCTAAGGGCGTAGGCTCGTCTGGCCATCACGGATCTGTATCCCTGGTGGCCTCCTACTGTCGGTCTGAGGACCGAGTTCTGTTGTTGAAGCAGAAGCCTCCCCCTGTGCGGCCAGTCGAGTCTTTCGCCTGCCTATGGGAAACGCGGACAGGTCACAAGTGTTTGGATCTGTTAGTTTCTGTTCTGTGCATCTTTGTCTTGTGTGTCTTTGTCCTCGTTTTTGTCATGGGACAGATGGTGACGACTCCCCTTAGTTTGACTCTTGACCATTGGACTGAAGTTAAATCTCGGGCTCATAATTTGTCACTTGAGGTTAAGAAGGGACCCTGGAAGACTTTCTGTGTTTCTGAATGGCCGACATTCGGGGTTGGTTGGCCATCAGAGGGAACCTTCAACTCGGAGACTATTCTGGCTGTTAAAGCAATCATTTTTCAGGCTGGACCCGGCTCACATCCCGACCAAGAGCCCTACATTCTTACATGGAGAGATTTGATAGATAACCCTCCATCGTGGGTTAAACCATGGTTATACAAACCTAGAGAGCCGGACTCCCGAGTTCTGACTCTAGAAAACAAAAGAGAGCCGGACTCCCGAGTTCTGACTCTAGAAAACAAAAGAGAGCCGGACTCCTGAGTTCTGGCCTTAAAAAATGAAAGAAAATGTTCACTTGAGAAGGACAAACCTTCTCCTCATATCTACCCAGAGATCGAGGAGCCGCCGGCTTGGCTGGAACCCCAACCCGCTCTCCCTCCCCCTTATCTGGCACGAGGGATCGCTGGAGGACCCTCTGCCCCTCTTGAAGCTCCAGCGACAGGAGGACCGGCCACTGGGACTTGGAGCCGGAGAGGGGCCACTCCGGAGCGGGCAGATGGGATCGTGACATTACTGCTGTGCACCTTCGGCCCTCCCGTGCCAAATGGTCAATTGCAGCCCCTCCAGTATTGGCCCTTTTCCTCTGCAGACCTTTATAATTGGAAAACTAACCACCCCCCTTTTTTGGAGGATCCCCAGCACCTCACGGGGTTGGTGGAGTCTCTTATGTTCTCTCATCAGCCTACTTGGGATGATTGCCAACAACTGCTGCAAACGCTCTTCACAACCGAGGAGCGAGAGAGAATTTTGTTAGAGGCTAGAAAAAATGTTCCTGGGACCGATGGGCGACCCACACAGTTGCAGAATGAGATCGACATAGGGTTCCCTTTGACTGGCCCCGGTTGGGATTACAACATGGCTGAAGGTAGGGAGAGCTTAAGAATCTATCACCAGGCTCTGGTGGTGGGTCTCCAAGGGGCCTCAAGAAGGCCCACAAATTTGGCCAAGGTAAGAGAGGTAATGCAGGGACCTACTGAGCCTCCTTCAGTTTTTCTTGAAAGACTTATGGAGGCCTTCAGGCGGTATACTCCCTGTGATCCTACCTCGGAGGCCCAGAAGGCCTCAGTGGCCCTGACCTTCATAGGACAGTCAGCTCCAGACATCAAAAAAAACCTTCAGAGATTAGAGGGATTACAGAAGGCTGAATTACGTGATTTGGTGAAAGAGGCAGAGAAAGTGTATTACAAAAGGGAGACGGAAGAAGAAAAGGAACAAAGAATAGAAAAGGAAAGAGAAGAAAGAGAGGAAAGATGTGATAGAAGGCAGGAAAAGAAGTTGACTAAAATCTTGGCCACCGTAGTTGAAGGAAAATACAGTAGTGAGAGAGAAAAGGATTTTAGGAAATTCAGGACAGGCCCTAGACAGACAGGGAACCTGGGCAACAGGACCCCACTTGACAGGGATCAATGTGCTTATTGTAAAGAGAAGGGACATTGGGCAAGGGAATGTCCCAAGAAACAAAACAAAGGACCAAAAGTCCTAGCCCTAGGGGAAGACGGAGACTAGGGGAGACGGGGTTCGGACCCCCTCCCCGAGCCCAGGGTAACTTTAAAGGTGGAGGGGCGACCAGTCGAGTTCCTGGTCGATACCGGAGCAGAGCATTCTGTGCTGCTACAGCCATTAGGAAAATTAAAAGACAAAAAATCCTGGGTAATGGGTGCTACCAGGCAATGGCAATATTCATGGACTACCCGAAGAACCATTGACTTGGGAGTGGGACTGGTAACCCACTCATTTCTAGTTATCCCTGAGTGCCCAGCACCCCTCCTAGGAAGAGACCTATTGACTAAAATGGGAGTTCAAATTTCTTTTAAACAAAGACATCCAGAGGTATCAATAAATGACAAACCCATCACTGTGCTAACTCTTCAAGTAGATGATGAATATCAGCTATATTCCCCCTTGGTGGAGTCCAACCAAGACATACAATCCTGGGTGGAGCAGTTTCCTCAAGCATGGGCAGAAACTGCAGGAATGGGGCTAGCAAAACAAGTTCCCCCACAAGTTATTCAACTGAAATCTAGTGCTACTCCAATATCGGTTAAACAGTACCCAGTGAGTAAAGAGGCCCAAGAAGGGATCCGACCTCACATTCAAAGATTAACCCAGCATGGCATCCTGGTCCCTGTTCAGTCCTCCTGGAATACTCCCTTGCTGCCAGTAAGAAAGCCTGGGACCAATGATTTCTGACCAGTACAAGACCTGAGGGAAGTCAATAAAAGGGTGCAGGACATACATCCAACTCTCCCAAACCCTTATAACCTCCTGAGCACTCTCCCGCCAGGGCAAAGTTGATATACAATTTTGTACTTAAAAGATGCTTTTTTCTGCCTGAGATTACACCCCGCCAGTCAACCCTTGTTTGCCTTTGAATGGAGAGACCCAGGTACAGGTAGAACTGGACAGCTCACCTGGACCCGACTGCCCCAAGGGTTCAAAAACTCCCCGACCATCTTTGACGAGGCCCTACATAAAGATCTGGCCAACTTCAGGGCCAAAAACCCCCAGGTGACTCTCCTCCAATATGTAGACGACCTGCTCCTAGCAGGAGCCACCAAACGGGACTGCTTGGAAGGCACGAGAGCATTGCTACTGGAATTGACTGATCTAGGCTACTGAGCTTCAGCTAAGAAGGCTCAGATCTGCAGGAGAGAGATAACGTTCCTGGGATAAAATTTACGGGACGGGCAACGATGGTTGACGGAGGCACGAAAGAGAACTGTAGTTCAGATACCAATCCCAACCACGGCTAGACAAGTACAAGAGTTTCTGGGGACAGCGGGGTTTTGCAGACTGTGGATCCCGGGGTTCGCAACCTTAGCAGGCTCACTCTACCCGGTGACTAAAGAAAGAGGGGAATTCACCTGGGCTTCTGAACATCAGAAAGCCTTTGATGCCATCAAAAGGGCCTTGCTGAGCGCACCTGCTCTGGCCCTCCTGGATGTAACTAAGCCTTTTACCCTTTATGTGTACGAGCGTAAGGGGGTAGCCCGGGGAGTGCTGACCCAATCCCTAGGGCCATGGAGAAGACCTGTAGCCTACTTGTCAAAAAAACTCGATCCAGTAGTCAGTGGATGGCCTGTCTGTCTGAAGGCCATCACGGCTGTGGCCGTATTAGTCAAGGATGCTGACAAATTAACTTTGGGACAAAAAATAACTATAATAGCCCCCCATGCACTGGAGAGCATCATCCAACAACCCCCAGACTGATGGATGACCAATGCTCGCATGACGCACTACCAAAGCCTGCTTCTCACCGAGAGAGTCATGTTCGCTCCACCAGCCACCCTCAACCCCGCCACTCTTCTGCCTGAAGAGACTGATGAACCAGTGACTCATGATTGTCACCAAATACTGGTCGAAGAGACCGGGGTCCATGAGGACCTTACAGACGTCCCGCTGGCCAGAGAAGCACTGACCTGGTTCACTGATGGGAGCAGCTATGTAGTAGAAGGTAAGAGGATGGCTGGGGCGGCAGTGATGGATGGGGCCAACATGGTCTGGGCCAGCAGTCTTCCAGAAGGAACTTCAGCACAAAGGGCTGAACTCATAGCCCTCACGCAAACCTTGCAGCTGGCTGAAGGAAAATCCGTGAACATTTACACAGACAGCATGTATGCTTTTGCGACAGCACACGTGCATGGGGCCATCTATAAACAGAGGGGACTGCTTACTTCAGCAGGAAAGGAAGTCAAAAACAAAGAAGAAATTCTAAGTTTGTTAGAAGCCTTGCATTTGCCAAAGAGACTAGCTATTATACATTGCTTTGGGCACCAGAAGGCCAAAGATTTCATTTCAAAAGGGAACCAGATGGCCGACCAAGTAGCCAAGCAGGCAGCCCAGGGTGTTAGCCTTTTGCCTGTAATGAAAAAGCCCAAAACCCTAGAACCTGGATGGCAGTACACCTCGGAAGACTGGCAAGAGATAAAAAAGATAGACCAGTTCTCTAGGGCCCCAGAGGGAGCTTGCTATACCTAAGATGGGAAAGAGATTCTACCCCAAAAGGAGGGACTAGAATATGTCCAACAGATACATCATCTAACCCACCTAGGAGCTAAACATCTGCAGAAACTGGTTATAACATCCACTTATTATGTTCTGAGAGTACCGAGGGTCGCTGACTCAGTAGTCAAGCACTGTGTGCCTTGCCAGCTGGTTAATGGGAATCCTTCAAAAATGCCTCCTGGGAAGAGACTGAGGGGAAGCCACCCAGGCGCCCACTGGGAAGTGAACTTCACCAAGGTAAAGCCAGCCAAGTATGGTAAAAAGTACTTATTAGTTTTCATAGACACCTTTTCAGGATGGGTAGAAGCTTATCCTGCCAAGAAGGGGACCTCAACCGTGGTGGCTAAGAAAATACTGGAAGAAATTTTCCCGAGATTTGGAATACCTAAGGTAATAGGGTCAGACAATGGTCCACCTGTTGTTGCCCAGGTAAGTCAGGGACTGGCCAAGACATTGGGGATTGAGTGGAAATTACATTGTGCATACAGACCCCAAAGCTCAGGACAGGTGGAGAGAATGAACAGAACCATTAAAGAGACCCTCACCAAATTGACCACAGAGACTGGCATTAAAGATTGGATAGCTCTCCTACCCTTTGTGCTCTTCTGGGTTAGGAACACCCCCGGACAGTTTGGGCTAACCCCCTATGAATTTCTCTACAGGGGGGCCCCCTCCACTGGTAGAAATTGCCTCTGTTCATAGTGCTGATGTGCTGCTTTCCCAGCCTTTGTTCTCTAGGCTCAAGGGGCTCGAGTGGGTGAGACAATGAGCATGGAAGCAGCTATGGGAGGCCTACTCAGGAGAAGGAGACTTGCAAGTCCCACATCGCTTCCAAGTCAGGTATTCGGTCTACGTTAGATGCCACCGTGCAGGAAACCTTGAGACCCGGTGGAAGGGCCCCTACATCGTGCTGCTGACCACACCAACTGCCTTAAAGGTTGAAGGGATCCCCACTTGGATACATACCTCCCATGTCAAGCTTGCTCCGCAGCCGGACCCAGAATGGAAAATCGAAAAGACTAACAACACCCTTAAACTTAAGCTTCATTGTGTGGACTCTGCTTCTTCAGCTAAGTGACTCTACTAATCCTCACGCCCCCAAGAAACTGACCTGGCAGGTGATCTCCCAGACTGGAGATGTAATATGGAGCATCTCTAAAGATATGCCCCACCTTGGACTTGGTGGCCACCACTGTATCCAGATCTCTGTCAGCTGGCAGCAGGCTTAGAAACTTGGGATATACCTGAGGTAGACCCCAGAGAGAACACCCCGATATGCCTATCCAAGAGCTGCCCTTGCCCATCAGGGGGAATAGGGGAAAGAAAATTAGGCTGTGGTCACCCACAACTAAGAGCTGAGCTCCGAAAGCTGGACATTTATGTTTGTCCTGGAAATGGGAGGGATCGAAGTACAGCTGTTGAATGTGGGGGGGGGGGGGGTAAAACATTACTTTTGTAAAAGCTGGGGATGTGAAACAACTGGAACCACCTACTGGAAGCCTCAATCCAGTTGGGATGCTATTATCCTTAATCGGGCATCCCCCTCTGACAAAGAGACCCCAGGCCTCCAAAAATCACATTGTTCTGGGTCCAAGTCCTCAGGGCTCTGCCTACGGCCTCTTAGTCCTGGTGGCTGCCACTGTAGACCCGGAGTCTAGACGGGGCAAGGGTCCTGCCTAAGTTTTACATGCAACCCTCTAAACATCACTTTTACTGGACCTGGGAAAAAGGCTAGAGACTGGGTTAAGGGGAGACCATGGGGGTTACGATTCTACATGTCTGGTGTAGACGCAGGCCTCCTTATGACTATAACACTAAAAATACAAAGTCCTTCACCATTGCCCATAGGACCTAATCCAGTACTGGCTGAGCACGGCCCCTCAGCCCCACTACCTCTACTTCCCCAGAAACCCGTGCCTAGCCTCACCACTAGTAGTTTG
This sequence comes from Dipus sagitta, assembly GCA_036346955.1. Taxonomy (NCBI): domain Eukaryota; kingdom Metazoa; phylum Chordata; class Mammalia; order Rodentia; family Dipodidae; genus Dipus; species Dipus sagitta. The sequence continues at coordinate 60,577,445 of CM070778.1, forward strand.
ACCCCAGGAACTTCAACCATCACTACTGGAGAAATGCCCCATCACCCCCCCTCCCAAGTGCAGACAATGCAAAGGTTATTCAACCTGGTACAGGGAGCTTTTCAGGCCCTCAATGCCACTAACCCAGAAGCCACTTCCTCCTGCTGGCTCTGTTTGTCTTCAGGTTCCCCTTATTATGAAGGCCTGACCCTGACAGGAACTTTCCATGTTTCTGACCATCCTGAGGAGCAATGCTCCTGGGGGTCTCAAAATAAGCTAACTCTGACGGAGGTGTCCAGGAAGGGGCTCTGTATAGGTAAGGTATACATGACCCATCTACATCTTTGCAACTCTTCTGTAACTCTTAACCAAACTGAGTCAAACGAGTACCTGGTGCCAGGGAAAAATCGATGGTGGGCATGCAATACTGGACTAACCTCTTGTGTCTCTACTACAGCCTTTGATCAGTCTAAGCATTTCTGTGTCATGATCCAGCTAATTCCCTGGGTTTACTATCACCCTGAGGAGGTGATCATCAATGAGTATGACTATTGATCTAAAAGAGAGCCTGTAACCATGACCTTAGCCATTATGCTCGGATTGGGGATGGCCGCGGGTATAGGAACAGGGACTACAGACCTGGTCACAGGACCACAACAGTTAGAAAAAGGACTTGGCGAACTACGTGCTGCCATGACTGAAGATCTCCAAGCTCTAGAAAAGTCTGTTAGCAATTTAGAGGAATCTCTGACTTCTCTATCTGAGGTGGTCCTACAGAACCGGAGGGGATTAGATCTACTGTTCCTAAAGGAAGGTGGATTATGTGCAGCCTTAAAGGAAGAATGCTGCTTTTATGTAGATCACTCAGGAGCTATTAGAGATTCCATGAGCAAGCTCAGAGAGAGGCTAGCAAGACGTCAAAGGGAAAGGGAAACTAACCAAGGGTGATTCGAAGGATGGTTTAACAGGTCCCCTTGGATGACCACCCTACTTTCTGCCCTGATGGGACCCTTAATGATTTTACTTCTATTGCTTACAGTCGGGCTCTGCATAATTAACAGGTTTATTGCTTTTGTTAGGGAATGGGTGAGTGTGGTCCAACTCATGGTGCTTAGACAACAGTACAGGGGCCTTCCGAACCGGGAGGAGACTGACTCCTAGCCCCCTCAGTTCTAGGATTAGAACTATCAACAAGAGAAAAAGTAGGGAATGAATGGATGAAAAAAACTTAAAAGTTTAAAAATACTGTTTCATTCCGAAAGGAGTTCTGACTCCAAACTCCTAAGAAGCCATAAATACCTCAAATTGCAGAACCGGCTCTCTGCCACTAAATAGGTAAAAGGTCACCTTTCTTGCTGGCCCAGAGCCTGCTTCCTGCATAAAAGGGCCACAGAGCAGGCCTTTGAGTACGTGACTCTGGCCTAGTGAGATAACAGGAAATGAGCTGACTATTGCCACTCCCACATAGGAGCCTGCGCAAATACCAACCTCTGGGACTATGGGAAAAAGAACATGGTGTGTTACAAATTGATTGGTCCACAGTGCACAGGCTTGAACAATTTAAAATAATTGGCCTAGAAATCATAGAATGTCATAAAGGGATTGGTCAACATTGCGCGAGCTCTGATGTTACAAAATGACTGGTTCACAATGCATGGGCTTTGTTGTAACCCTATAAAAGCTGCCCGATTCTGCACGCGGGGCCTTCAGCCCTCTACCCCTGTGTGGTGTATGACTGTGGGCCCCAGCACGCTGGAATAAAAATCCTCTTGCTGTTTGCATCAAGACCGTTTCTCGTGAGTGATTTGGGGTGTCGTCTTTCCCGAGACTGAGCCCGGGGAGTCCTCTGGAGCGGGACTTTCATTTGGTTCCCTGACCGGGAATCGAGACCACCCCTCACGTCCGAGAACTGACTTGGAGGTAAGGGGATCCCCACTGGAATGTGTGTGTGTATATGAATGTGCCGGCTGGCATCTTAGTTCTGTGTACTGAGTTGTTCTGAGTATTTTTTGTTGTAAGAAATGCATGCTTTTGGTTTGGTTTGCAGCTGTCCTCCCGGGCTGTAAGGACTGGAGGACTGTGATCAGCAGAGGTGCTAAGAGGATCACAGGCTGCCACCCTGGGGGACACCCCAGGAGCTGAGGAGAGCCAGGGGCTAGGGAAACAAGCTCCCATCTGTATCGTGTTCAGTATTATAGAGCCATTTCCTAAGGGCGTAGGCTCGTCTGGCCATCACGGATCTGTATCCCTGGTGGCCTCCTACTGTCGGTCTGAGGACCGAGTTCTGTTGTTGAAGCAGAAGCCTCCCCCTGTGCGGCCAGTCGAGTCTTTCGCCTGCCTATGGGAAACGCGGACGGGTCACAAGTGTTTGGATCTGTTAGTTTCTGTTCTGTGCATCTTTGTCTTGTGTGTCTTTGTCCTCGTTTTTGTCATGGGACAGATGGTGACGACTCCCCTTAGTTTGACTCTTGACCATTGGACTGAAGTTAAATCTCGGGCTCATAATTTGTCACTTGAGGTTAAGAAGGGACCCTGGAAGACTTTCTGTGTTTCTGAATGGCCGACATTCGGGGTTGGTTGGCCATCAGAGGGAACCTTCAACTCGGAGACTATTCTGGCTGTTAAAGCAATCATTTTTCAGGCTGGACCCGGCTCACATCCCGACCAAGAGCCCTACATTCTTACATGGAGAGATTTGATAGATAACCCTCCATCGTGGGTTAAACCATGGTTATACAAACCTAGAGAGCCGGACTCCCGAGTTCTGACTCTAGAAAACAAAAGAGAGCCGGACTCCCGAGTTCTGACTCTAGAAAACAAAAGAGAGCCGGACTCCTGAGTTCTGGCCTTAAAAAATGAAAGAAAATGTTCACTTGAGAAGGACAAACCTTCTCCTCATATCTACCCAGAGATCGAGGAGCCGCCGGCTTGGCTGGAACCCCAACCCGCTCTCCCTCCCCCTTATCTGGCACGAGGGATCGCTGGAGGACCCTCTGCCCCTCTTGAAGCTCCAGCGACAGGAGGACCGGCCACTGGGACTTGGAGCCGGAGAGGGGCCACTCCGGAGCGGGCAGATGGGGTCGTGACATTACTGCTGTGCACCTTCGGCCCTCCCGTGCCAAATGGTCAATTGCAGCCCCTCCAGTATTGGCCCTTTTCCTCTGCAGACCTTTATAATTGGAAAACTAACCACCCCCCTTTTTTGGAGGATCCCCAGCACCTCACGGGGTTGGTGGAGTCTCTTATGTTCTCTCATCAGCCTACTTGGGATGATTGCCAACAACTGCTGCAAACGCTCTTCACAACCGAGGAGCGAGAGAGAATTTTGTTAGAGGCTAGAAAAAATGTTCCTGGGACCGATGGGCGACCCACACAGTTGCAGAATGAGATCGACATAGGGTTCCCTTTGACTGGCCCCGGTTGGGATTACAACATGGCTGAAGGTAGGGAGAGCTTAAGAATCTATCACCAGGCTCTGGTGGTGGGTCTCCAAGGGGCCTCAAGAAGGCCCACAAATTTGGCCAAGGTAAGAGAGGTAATGCAGGGACCTACTGAGCCTCCTTCAGTTTTTCTTGAAAGACTCATGGAGGCCTTCAGGCGGTATACTCCCTGTGATCCTACCTCGGAGGCCCAGAAGGCCTCAGTGGCCCTGACCTTCATAGGACAGTCAGCTCCAGACATCAAAAAAAACCTTCAGAGATTAGAGGGATTACAGAAGGCTGAATTACGTGATTTGGTGAAAGAGGCAGAGAAAGTGTATTACAAAAGGGAGACGGAAGAAGAAAAGGAACAAAGAATAGAAAAGGAAAGAGAAGAAAGAGAGGAAAGATGTGATAAAAGGCAGGAAAAGAAGTTGACTAAAATCTTGGCCACCGTAGTTGAAGGAAAATACAGTAGAGAGAGAGAAAAGGATTTTAGGAAATTCAGGACAGGCCCTAGACAGACAGGGAACCTGGGCAACAGGACCCCACTTGACAGGGATCAATGTGCTTATTGTAAAGAGAAGGGACATTGGGCAAGGGAATGTCCCAAGAAACAAAACAAAGGACCAAAAGTCCTAGCCCTAGGGGAAGACGGAGACTAGGGGAGACGGGGTTTGGACCTCCTCCCCGAGCCCAGGGTAACTTTAAAGGTGGAGGGGCGACCAGTCGAGTTCCTGGTTGATACCGGAGCAGAGCATTCTGTGCTGCTACAGCCATTAGGAAAATTAAAAGACAAAAAATCCTGGGTAATGGGTGCTACCGGGCAAAGGCAATATTCATGGACTACCCGAAGAACCATTGACTTGGGAATGGGACGGGTAACCCACTCATTTCTAGTTATCCCTGAGTGCCCAGCACCCCTCCTAGGCAGAGACCTATTGACTAAAATTGGAGTTCAAATTTCTTTTAAACAAAGACATCCAGAGGTATCAATAAATGACAAACCCATCACAGTGCTAACTCTTCAAGTAGATGATGAATATCGGCTATATTCCCCCTTGGTGGAGTCCAATCAAGACATACAATCCTGGGTGGAGCAGTTTCCTCAAGCCTGGGCAGAAACTGCAGGAATGGGCCTAGCAAAACAAGTTCCCCCACAAGTTATTCAACTGAAATCTAATGCTACTCCAATATTGGTTAAACAGTACCCATGAGTAAAGAGGCCCAGGAAGGGATCCGACCTCACATTCAAAGATTAACCCAGCAGGGCATCCTGGTCCCTGTTCAGTCCTCCTGGAATACTCCCTTGCTGCCAGTAAGAAAGCCTGGGACCAATGATTTCTGACCAGTACAAGACCTGAGGGAAGTCAATAAAAGGGTGCAGGACATACATCCAACTGTCCCAAACCCTTATAATCTCCTGAGCGCTCTCCCCCTCCAGGGCGAAGTTGGTATACAGTATTGGACTTAAAAGATGCTTTTTTCTGCCTGAGATTACACCCCACCAGTCAACCCTTGTTTGCCTTTGAATGGAGAGACCCAGGTACAGGTAGAACTGGACAGCTCACCTGGACATGACTGCCCCAAGGGTTCAAAAACTCCCTGACCATCTTTGACGAGGCCCTACATAAAGATCTGGCCAACTTCAGGGCCCCAAAACCCCAGGTGACCCTCCTCCAATATGTAGATGACCTGCTCCTAGCAGGAGCTACCAAACGGGACTGCTTAGAAGGCACGAGAGCACTGCTACTGGAATTGTCTGACCTAGGCTACCGAGCTTCAGCTAAGAAGGCTCAGATCTGCAGGAGAGAGGTAATGTACCTGGGATATAGTTTACGGGACGGGCAACGATGGTTGACGGAGGCACGAAAGAGAACTGTAGTTCAGATACCAATCCCAACCACGGCTAGACAAGTACGAGAGTTTCTGGGGACAGCGGGGTTTTGCAGACTGTGGATCCTGGGGTTCGCAACCTTATCAGCCCCACTCTATCCGTTGACTAAAGAAAGAGGGGAATTCGCCTGGGCTTCTGAACATCAGAAAGCATTTGATGCCATCAAAAAGGCCCTGCTGAGCGCACCTGCTCTGGCCCTCCCGGATGTAACTAAACCTTTTACCCTTTATGTGGACGAGCATAAGGGGGTAGCCCAGGGAGTGCTGACCCAATCCCTAGGGCCATGGAAAAGACCTGTTGCCTACCTGTCAAAAAAACTCAATCCAGTTGCTAGTGGATGGCCTGTCTGTCTGAAGGCTATCACGGCTGTGGCTGTGTTGGTTAAGGACGTTGACAAGTTAACTTTGGGGCAAAAAAATAACTATAATAGCTCCCCATACACTGGAGAGCATCGTCCGACAGCCCCCAGACCAATGGATGACCAATGCCTGCATGACCCACTACCAAAGCCTGCTTCTCACCGACAGAGTCAAGTTCACTCCACCAGCCACCCTCAACCCCGCCACTCTTCTGCCTGAAGAGAGAACCAGTGACTCATGGATTGTCACCAACTATTGGTTGAGGAGACCGGGGTCCGCAAGGACCTTACAGACGTCCCGCTGGCCAGAGAAGCGCTGACCTGGTTCACTGATGGGAGCAGCTATATAGTAGAAGGTAAGAGAATGGCTGGGGCAGCGGTGGTGGACGGGACCAACACGATCTGGGTCAGCAGTCTGCCGGAAGGAACTTCAGCACAAAGGGCTGAGCTCATAGCCCTCACGCAAGCCTTGCGGCTGGCCGAAGGAAAATCCATAAGCATTTACATGGACAGAAGGTATGCTTTTGAGACCATGCACATGCATGGGGCCATCTATAAACAGAGGGGACTGCTTACTTCAGCAGGAAAGGAAGTCAAAAACAAAGAAGAAATTCTAAGTTTGTTAGAAGCCTTGAGTTTGCCAAAAAGACTAGCTATTATACATTGCTTTGGGCACCAGAAGGCCAAAGATTTCATCTCAAAAGGGAACCAGATGGCCGACCAGGTAGCCAAGCAGGCATCCCAGTGTGTTAGCCTTCTGCCTGTAATAAAAAGTCCAAAACCCTAGAACCTGGACGGCAGTACACCTTGGAAGACTGGCAAGAGATAAAAAAGATAGACCAATTCTCTAGGGCCCCAGAGGAAACTTGCTATACCTCAGATGGGAAAGAGATCCTACCCCAAAAGGAGGGACTAGAATATGTCCAACAGATACATCGTCTAACCCACCTAGGAGCTAAACATCTGCAGAAACTGATTAGAACATCCCCTTATTATGTTCTGAGATTGCCGGGGGTAGCTGACTCAGTGGTCAAACATTGTGTACCTTGCCAGCTGGTTAATGCGAATCCTTCAAAAATGCCTCCTGGGAAGAGACTGAGGGGAAGCCACCCAGGTGCTCACTGGGAAGTGGACTTCACTGAGGTAAAGCCAGCCAAGTATGGTAACAAATACTTATTAGTTTTTATAGACACCTTTTCAGGATGGGTAGAGGCTTATCCTACCAAAAAGGAGACCTCAACCATGGTGGCTAAGAAAATACTGGAAGAAATTTTCCCAAGATTTGGAATACCTAAGGTAATAGGGTCATACAATGGTCCAGCTTTTGTTGCCCAGGTAAGTCAGGGACTGGCCAAGACATTGGGGATTGATTGGAAATTACATTGTGCATACAGACCCCAAAGCTCAGGACAGGTAGAGAGAATGAACAGAACCATTAAAGAGACCCTCACCAAATTGACCACAGAGACTGGCATTAATGATTGGATAGCTCTCCTACCCTTTGTGCTCTTCCAGGTTAGGAACACCCCCGGACAGTTTGGGCTGACCCCCCTATGAATTTCGCTACAGGGGGCCCGCTCCACTGGTAGAAATTGCCTCTGTACATAGTGCTGATGTGCTGCTTTCCCAGCCTTTGTTCTATAGGCTCAAGGCGCTCGAGTGGGTGAGACAACAAGCATGGAAGCAGCTACGGGAGGCCTACTCAGGAGAAGGAGACTTGCAAGTCCCACATCGCTTCCAAGTCAGGGATTTGGTCTACATTAGACGCCACCGTGCAGGAAACCTTGAGACCCGGTAGAAGGGCCCCTACATTGTGCTGCTGACCATGCCGACTGCCTTAAAGGTTGAAGGGATCCCCACTTGGATACATGCCTCCCATGTCAATCTTGCTCCACCACCGGACCCAGAATGGAAAATCGAAAAGACTAACAACCCCCTTAAACTTAAGCTTCGTTGTGTGGACTCTGCTTCTTCAGCTAAGTGACTCTACTAATCCCCATGCCCCCCAGAAACTGACCTGGCAGGTGATCTCCCAGACTGGAGATGTAATATGGAGCATCTCTAAAGACACCCCACCTTGGACTTGGTGGCCACCACTGTATCCAGATCTCTGTCAGCTGGCAGCAGGCTTAGAAACTTGGGATATACCTGAGGTAGACCCCAGAGAGAACACCCCGATATGCCTATCCGGGAGCTGGCCCTGCCCGTCAGGGGGAACAGGGGGAGGAAAATTAGGCTGCGGTCACCCACAACTAAGAGCTGAGCTCCGAAAGCTGGGATTTATGTTTGTCCCAGAAATGGGAGGGATCGAAGTACAGCTGTTGAATGTGGGGGGATAGAACATTACTTTTGTAAAAGCTGGGGATGTGAAACAACTGGAACCACCTACTGGAAGCCTCAATCCAGTTGGGATGCTATTATCCTTAATCGGGCATCCCCCTCTGACAAAGAGACCCCAGGCCTCCAAAAATCACATTGTTCCGGGTCTGAGTCCTCAGGGCTCTGCCTACGGCCTCTTAGTCCTGGTGGCCACCACTGTAGACCCGGAGTCTGGACGGGGCAAGGGCCCTGCCTAAGTTTTACATGCAACCCTCTAAACATCACTTTTACTGGACCTGGGAAAAAGGCTAGAGACTGGATTAAGGGGAGACAATGGGGGTTACGATTCTACATGTCTGGTGTAGATGCAGGCCTCCTTATGACTATAAGACTAAAAATACAAAGTCCTTCACCATTGCCCATAGGACCTAATCCAGTACTGGCTGAGCAAGGCCCCTCAGCCCCACTACCTCTACTTCCCAAAAACCCATGCCTAGCTTCACCACTAGTAGTTTGATCCCAGGAGCTTCAACCATCACTACTGGAGAAATGCCCCATCACCCCCCCAGTGCAGACAATGCAAAGGTTATTCAACCTGGTACAGGGAGCTTTTCAGGCCTTCAATGCCACTAACCCAGAAGCCACCTCCTCCTGCTGGCTCTGTTTGTCATCAGGCCCCCCTTATTATGAAGGCCTGGCCCTGACAGGAACTTTCCATGTTTCTGACCATCCTGAGGAACAATGCTCCTGGGGGTCTCAAAATAAGCTAACTCTGATGGAGGTGTCCGGGAAGGGGCTCTGCATAGGTAAGGTATCCATGACCCATCTACATCTTTGCAACTCTTCTGTAACTCTTAACCAAACTGAGTCAAACAAGTACCTGGTGCCAGGGAAAAATCAATGGTGGGCATGCAATACTGGACTAACCCCTTGTGTCTCTACTACAGCCTTTGATCAGTCTAAGCATTTCTGTGTCATGATCCAGCTAGTTCCCCGGGTTTACTATCACCCTGAGGAGGTGATCATCAATGAGTATGACTATCGGCCTACTCGCTCTAAAAGAGAGCCTGTAACCATGACCTTAGCCATTATGCTCGGATTTGGGATGGCCATGGGTATAGGAACAGGGACCATAGCCCTGGTCACAGGACCACAACAGTTAGAAAAAGGACTTGGCGAACTACATGCTGCCATGACTGAAGATCTCCAAGCTCTAGAAAAGTCTGTTAGCAATTTAGAGGAATCTCTGACTTCTCTATCTGAGGTGGTCCTACAGAACCGGAGGGGATTAGATCTACTGTTCCTAAAGGAAGGTGGATTATGTGCAGCCTTAAAGGAAGAATGCTGCTTTTATGTAGATCACTCGGGAGCTATTAGAGATTCCATGAGCAAGCTCAGAGAGAGGCTAGAAAGACGTCAAAGGGAAAGGGAGACTAACCAAGGGTGGTTCTAAGGATGGTTTAACAGGTGCCCTTGGATGACCACCCTACTTTCTGCCCTGATGGGACCCTTAATGATTTTACTTCTATTGCTTACAGTCGGGCCCTGCATAATTAACAGGTTTATAGCTTTTGTTAGGGAATGGGTGAGTGTGGTCCAACTCATGGTGCTTAGACAACAGTACAGGGGCCTTCGGAACCGGGAGGAGACTGACTCCTAGCCCCCTCAGTTCTAGGATTAGAACTATCAACAAGAGAAAAAGTGGGGAATGAAAGGATGAAAAAAAATTAAAAGTTTAAAAATACTGTCTCATTCCGAAAGGAGTCCTGACTCCAAACTCCTAAGAAGCCATAAATACCTCAAATTCCAGAACCAGCTCTCTGCCACTAAATAGGTAAAAGGTCACCCTTCTTGCTGGCCCAGAGCCTGCTTCCTGCATAAAAGGGACACAGAGCAGGCCTTTGAGTATGGGACTCTGGCCTAGTGAGATAACAGGAAATGAGCTGACTATTGCCACTCCCACCTAGGAGCCTGCGCAAATACCGACCTCTGGGACCATGGGAAAAAGATCGTGGTGTGTTACAAATTGATTGGTCCACAGTGCACAGGCTTGAACAATTTAAAATAATTGGCCTAGAAATCATAGAATGTCATAAAGGGATTGGTCAACATTGCGCGAGCTCTGATGTTACAAAATGACTGGTTCACAATGCATGGGCTTTGTTGTAACCCTATAAAAGCTGCCCTGATTCTGCACGCGGGGCCTTCAGCCCTCTACCCCTGTGTGGTGTATGACTGTGGGCCCCAGCACGCTGGAATAAAAATCCTCTTGCTGTTTGCATCAAGACCGTTTCTCGTGAGTGATTTGGGGTGTCGTCTTTCCCGAGACTGAGCCCGGGGACTCCTCCGGAGCGGGACTTTCAATCTCTTTTTGAAAACTATTTATTATTTTAATTTTTTTGTTTATTTTTATTTATTTATTGGAGAGCAACAGACAGAGAGAGAGAGAAAGAAAGAGAGAGAGCGAGCGAGCGAGCAAGCAAGCCAGGGCTTCCAGCCACTGCAAATGAACTCCAGACGCATGTGCCCCCTTGTGCATCTGGTTAACGTGGGTCCTGGGGAATCGAGCCTTGAACCGGGGTCCTTAGGCTTCACAGGCAAGCGCTTAACCACTAAGCCACCTCTCCAGCCCGAAAATTATTTATTTTGACAGAGAGAGAGAGAGAGAGAGAGAGAGAGAGAGAGAGAGAGAGAGAGAATGGGTGTGCAGGGGCCTTCAGCCTCTGCAAACGTACTCCAGACATGTGTGCCCCCTTGTGCACATGTGTGACATTGCATGCTTTTGTCACTTGTGTCTAGCTATGTGGGACCTGGAGATTTAGACATGAGTTCTTGGGCTTCACAGGCAAGAACCTTAAGTGCTAAGCCATCTCTCCAGCTCTCTAGCATGATCTCTTGATGTTCTGTGTCAGTAGCTTGTGATGTCTTCAGCAACAGGGTCTTACTTTTTACCTCAGGTGAGTAATCAAGTGCTTTGACAGAAGCTTGTCTTGTTTTGGGAAAGTCATAGGTCTCTCTGACCAATAGCTCAATGTGGGGTCTAATCCCTTTCTGGAACTGGGAATTATAAACCAGAGCCAAGAGTTTTAGGATTAGGTTTTGTCCCACTGTCTCCAGGGCTCTTCTGTTCAGACAATCTCCTCACACTCCTATTGAGGGTTGTATTTTTTAGACTGTTATCCAGGAGAAAGATTTCCATGATTCTTTTTGTATTTAATTTTGTGCATGTCTCCAAAACCCTTCCACCCCTAGCATCTTATCCCTGAGTTGCCTGTTAGGCATGCCTGCAACTCAAGCTATTCCAGGTTAGGAGCCACATATGGGGGAGAACATGTTGCATTTGTCTTTCTCTGTATTTCAATTATGGGATTATTTTAATGATTTTCCTCCAATTCTGCCATCCATTTGGTCATGATCTCATTAAGTTTATCTAATAAGCTTATTGTGCTTTCATTTTGGGATTCTATTTCTGGTGTATCCTCCATATTTCATTAAGGAGTTCCATTGTGGGGCTAGGCATTCTTTGTGGAAATATCTTGGCTTGTCTTTTTATTTATTTATTTATTTATTTTGCACTGGGCTTTACCCATCTTGGGGTAGCTGTCATTGTTTTGTTAAGGAGGAAGCAAGTGGCCCTGGCCAGCGGGGAGTCAAACAAGGACCCGAGGGGAAGTTAACCTGAATGGGAGAAGGCAAACAGACACAAGAAGGAGACCAAGCTAGGTGTTTGTCAAGGTCTTGAGATTTTATTTTTGCATGTAGGGTTATATAGGGTTGTAGGGGGAAGGGGACACAATCAGGCCAAAAATCACAGAGTTACTAGTTAAGCTGCAATGCCTTTGTTTCTTCATCAGCTACCAGCAGCATGGGGGAGTATTCACCCAAGCGTACGATTCCTTTGTTTCTGGTAGTTGAATATTAGACGAGGAAGTTAGAGACTTAACTTGCTATATGGCGGTTTCTGTTAACATGGCCGAGGTTTGGTTCATAGCTCCCAACATCTCCTCCCTTCTTTTATACAAAAAGGGGGGGGAGGCCCGCTTTGCAGCGGTGGGCATTAACCAACTGGGGGAGTAGGGACCCGACTCCTCCAGTGGGATGTCTTTTTCCCACAATCTTTGGCCCTTGGTACCTTTTGGGGAGGGGAGGCAGGGCCTATGTGGCCAGAGAGTGAGGCACGGCCTTAGTGATAACAGTTATGGTATCAGCCTCCATGCAAGCCAGGTATTCCTCTCAGGGAACCCAGAAGCGGTCAGATTGGGAACTTCCCCTGCAGTACTTTGCCTCACACCTACGTTGGTGTCCATATCGCACTCACTTCATTGTGAGCCGATATGCATAGGTCTGGATCCTATGCAGCTCCCGTAGGAGGGGTAGCTATTTGGCCATGACAGGTAGACCGCAGCAATAGCAGAGGTGTAGCGGACAGCAGTATAGTAACTGAGTACAGAATGTATGTAGTATAGTAAATGAGTACAGAATGTAAGATCAAGGGAGAGCGACAGCTGTAGGTGGTAGGTCTTCAGTGGCAACGCCTCGACCCGCCAGCTCCAGTCTGTGATAATGGACCTGTAAAGGCTGCATCTTAATGTCTTCAATCTGTTGACATACAAAAGACATGATTTTATTTATAATAACGGGTCCGATTGTGAGTAAGAGGATTAAGATAAGTAGAGGTCCTAGTACTGATGGCAACCAGGAAAGGAAGGGGAAATTGGCCCAAAATTGAGAGGAGGAGGGATTATACTGGGAATGCAACTCTCGACTAAGTGCTTGTAAGTTTTTTATGTTTTCCTCAATGGTTCCGGATTCATTGACATAGAAACAGCACTCCTCTTGGAGAGCCATACATGTTCCTCCTTTTTCTGCTGTAAGGATGTTGAGAGCATGTCGATTTTGTAGGGCAACCTTGGCCAGGGAGGTGATCTGTCTCTGGAGGGATTCAAGACTATTAGTGGTGGAGTCAATCATCTGTTGCAGCTTTTCAGAATACTCGCTGGCAGAATACAAGGAGTGCCCCAATGCTCCGCCTGCCACCCCTGTAGAAATAACTGATGTGGCCAGGCTTGCAACTACCACTAATGGAAGGAAGGCTGCTCTCTTAAGAGTGGTGTGGAATAGCCATGCAAATTCATTGGGGCTATACATGGTGAGTTGGGGGACCACAGCTACCAGAATACAGGGTCCTGGGGTGGTGCTGTTGATGCAAGTAAATAGGGTTTTAGTGCACCAGAAATAAATCAGTGGGGGGGGGGGATATAAGTTCCATAGTTACAGAGGTGTTTTGTGTGCATGTTAGGTCAGTAGGTAGTGATTTGTTAGTAAGGAAGCAGCGCAACGTGAAAATGTTATTTAGATGATGAGAGAGTAGTGGGACTGGGGAGACAGGAGGAGTGGCCTTATAGTGAGATTGGTTAAAGGAAAGGTTGAGGGTAGAAGAGGCATTTAGGGGAGTTGCAGCAAGGATTGGACGTGAAAGGGAGGCACAAAGCAAGCAAGAAGAGGCATTTACCTGGGAGGCATTAAGTAGATTGACAGCATATTGGAGATATATTGGCCAAGAGTCCCATATTACCTTGTTATTACTTTGGAGGGCAGAGTGGAGGTTTTGTTCATTTTCTAAAATTATATGATTTACTTGATCCTTGGGGTCTGCAGGGACTAATTGTATATATATATATATATATTTCCCATGGGGTAGGAGGACCAGCCATGATTATATATGATTATAGAGTTTGCCTGCGACTCCCTTTTCCCAGCGTTCATGCCAAGGATCAGGGATAACAAGGATGAACTCATTTCCTTGGAGGCGGAGAATACCATTTCTACTAAAGGCTCCATGAATTCTGCAGCCCCAATATCTACAACCTCCATAGGTGGATTCATAATCTAAACAACTGCCCTTATTGTCATAAGAAAAGCAGGCAAAAGGCCTATATATAGTAGTAATTGTTTAGGGAGTGATTTTAAGGGTGAGGGCAGTCTGGCACCCTGTAAGAGGGCAGTGCCCTGAACCAGTAAGGGTGGTGGAGTCCTGGTTAATGGGACCTTCCTTTACTTGAAATTCCCATTGAAAGATGGTAGCAGTAGTTAGGGGGGCGATCGGCAACAAGGAGCAGAGGAACAGTAGATGTCGGGGGTTGGCTGTTTTCATCTTCAATCTTGGGTATTGGAAACCTGGAAAAGAAAAGAGGGAGTTGCCTCAGGAACAGGGTGTTCTTGGGCATTTATTACTGAGAACTTATAGGTTCATTGACCTGTTTGACTAAACATTCTGGTAGCCATCTTGTGCATCATTTTTAGTATCGAACACACAAACTGACCCACGGCCCCAAATGAGGACTGGGTCTGGGCCATTACATTTTAGAGTCAAAGGATCTTTCCACATAGCTTTGGCGAAGGTATTTTTTGTGTTTGTGTGCCAAAAGCGATCAGCAGCTGACTTTCCTTGAGCGTCAAGGGTTAAAAAGTTTAGGACAAACAGGGCATGATGAAGAATGTTTTTTGGGGAGCCTTTTATGGGATATAAATCCCCCATTTTTAACTTTTGGAGGGTGTGTTTAATAGTTTGATGGGCTCGCTCAACAATTCCTTGACCCTGGGGATTGTATGGTATGCCTGTAATATGTTTAATTTGTAGTTGATGATAGAAATTTTGGAATTTTTTTCCGGTATATCCAGGACCATTATCAGTTTTAATAATTTGGGGTTTTCCCATGACACCAAGGCAATTGAGTACATGAGCAATGACATTTTTTGAAGCTTCTCCAGCATGGAGGCTGACAAAGATGAATCCACTAAAGGTATCCACAGTAACATGGAGGTACTTAAGATTACCAAATGAGGGAACATCCATTTGCCAGACCTCATTGGGAATCAGACCTCTAGGGTTTATGCCCAAGAGGGGGATGGGTAGGAGGGTGACACAGTTTGTGCATTGTTTGACTATCTGGCAGGCTTGTTCCCCAGTGATTTTAAAAAGAAGATGCAAGGTTTGAGCATTAAGGTGATGTACAGAGTGAGCTGCTTTGGCCTGGGCCACAGGATCGAGCTCAACAAGGAAGGCAAACTGGGTGGCTTTATCAGTCATGGCATTGCCTGTGGCTAGAGGCCCAGGGAGTCCAGAATGAGCACGAATATGGCCTATATAAAAAGGATGTTGCCTAGAATGTATGTATTGCTGAATGGAGAAAAACAGAGGGGTAGCGTTGGTAGTGGGTTTTATGTATGGCACAGTTTCTAAAAGGGGGATAGATTGAGCAATATAAGCACTATCAGTATACAGTTTAAAGGAAGTATTTGGAAGTTGTTGAAAAACCTGTAAAACAGCAAAAAGCTCCACCAGTTGAGCAGAGTGGAATGGGGATTGTAGGGAAGTGGTTTGATTGTTTACAGTGAAGGCTGCCACTCCATTAGAGGAGCCATCAGTGAAAACTAGGGGGACATGGGGAAAGGGTCGGTGAGAGGTTAACATAGGAAAAACAAATGGCTGAATTCTCAGAAAGTGGAGAAGTTTGTTAGCAGAGTAGTGGTTATCAAGGGATCCCTGAAAAGAGGTGCAAGATATTGCCCATTCGTCATCATTTTATATTAACCATTGTATTTGGGAAGTGGAGTAGGGTAGAATGATTTTATCAGGGTCCTTACCAAATATTTTTCTGCTTTGATCACGTCCAACTTTTATTAACTCTGCCACCCATGAGGTGTAAGGGGTAAGGACTCTGGGTGGTGAAGTGGGTAAATGGACCCAGAAGAGGGGCCCCTCCTGCCAGAACACCCCAGTGGGTGTAAAGTCAGTGACACAAATGACCAGGAGAAGAGGCTTTTCATAGGAGATAAATGTAACCCTTTGGCTCAGAATTGCAGCCTCCACTATCTTCAGGGCCTTTAGGGTGGGGGATGTT
This sequence comes from Dipus sagitta, assembly GCA_036346955.1. Taxonomy (NCBI): domain Eukaryota; kingdom Metazoa; phylum Chordata; class Mammalia; order Rodentia; family Dipodidae; genus Dipus; species Dipus sagitta. The sequence continues at coordinate 60,593,321 of CM070778.1, forward strand.
AATGAGTGGCCAGAGGCAGGGTCTGGGTCTCCTTTGAGGATGTCAAACAAGGGTTTAAGCTCTCCAGTAGTTAGCTTAAGATAAGGCCTGAGCCAATTGATATCTCCTATGAGTTTTTGAAAGTCATTTAAAGTTTTTAGATGACTAGTTCTAAGTTGAATCTTTTGTGAAAGAATTTTGTTATGGAAAAGTTCAAAGCCTAAGAACAAGTAATGAGGTTTTAATTGAATTTTATCAGGAGCTATCTGAAGACCAGCTCTGGTAAGGGCCCTAGAAAGCTTTTAAGAGCAAGTAAGGAGTTCAGTGGGATCAGGACCGGCCAAGAGAATGTCATCCATATAATGAATAATATACAAGGAAGGCCATCTATGTCTAAATGGATCTATAACTTGGGCCACAAATTTTTGACACAGCGTAGGGCTGTTAGCCATCCCTTGGGGCAATACTTTCCATTGGAATCTCTGAATAGGGCCTCTAAAATTTACCACAGGTAAACTAAATGCAAAATGTTGATGATCCTCAGGGTGTAAGGGAATTGTAAAAAAGCAATCCTTTAGGTCAATAATGATTTTACAATATCCTGCAGGAACTGCCACTGGAGTGGGGAGGCCTGGTTGTAGGGCTCCCATAGGTACCATGGCCTTATTAATTTCTCTAAGGTCCTGGAGCAATCTCCATTTTCCAGACTTTCTCTTTATAACAAAGATAGGAGTATTCCAAGGAGAGGTGGTAGTTCAATATGACCTGCAGCAAGTTGTTCCTGCACTAACATCGTGGCTGCAGCTAATTTTTCAGAAGTTAGGGGTCATTGATCAACCCAAACAGGTTCTGTTGTTTTCCAAGATATTTTATCTGCATGGGGTACAGGCATGTCAACAGCCTAATGGATAAATTTTCATAGCCTATTCCAGCACGATCAGTCTTTATAGTAACTGGGATTGGCTCTTTTGTTCCCTGTAAATGTTTGCCCAATCCTTGTCCCCGGTGGAAGCCTTGATTAAGCATTTGGCAAGCTACCAACTCATCAGGGCTGCACATAATGAGTCTCATTTGAGAGAGGATGTCTTGGCCCCAGAGATTAATGGGCAGGCCTGTGACCACATAAGGTTGAACGGTGCCTTGATTGCCTTCCTCGTCCTCCCATTGAATAACTTCAGAACTTTGTAATGGATTAGAAGTTTGTCCTATTCCTTTAAGATGGGTCATGGAAGTGGTGAGAGGCCAAGATGCAGGCCAGTCTTTACTGGAAATAATTGTGGCATCTGCACCAGTGTCTATAAGACCTTCAAAAGTTTTTCCTTTTAACTTTAATTTAAGAAGGGGTCTTGCTTGAGTGACCTCTTGAGCCCAGTAAATGTCTGATGACCCAAACCCATGGGGGCCTCTCTTTTGTTTCTGGCAGGGTGTCTTATCATTGAGGGGCAATAGTATTAACTGAGCAATCCATTGGCCAGGAAGAATAGTAATAGGCCCTTGAAGGGCGGTGGCCATGAGTTTAATTTCCCCAGTATAAGCATTATCAATGACTCCTGGAGAAATGGTGAGGCCCTGAATGGTTGAACTGGCATGTCCCAAGATAAGGCCAAAAGTGTTTTTTGGCAAGGGACCAAAAACTCCTGTGGCAAGGACCTGAGTCCCCTTCTCCTCTGGCATCAGTATTGTTCTGGAGGCGGAACAGAGGTCCAGTCCTGCACTGCCAGCGGTTGCTCAGGAGAGGGCAGAGATGTTACATTTTGGGTAGACTGGGGGATGAACCTGATAACCCCAGGGTTCTGTCCGGGAATCATCCTGGGGCCCTGGGGTAGGCCCCGTGTTAAGTTTCCCTGGATATCCATTTTAGAATGGCACTCAGAGGCCCAATGTTTGCCACGCTTACAATGTGGACAGAGGGAGGAAGGAGGTGGGCATGTAGCCTTAGGGGCGGTACATTCTCTAGAAAAATGACCTGGCATTTTACAATTAAAGCAAGCTTTATTGTTATTTCCCTGTGTGAAGCCCTTCAGGGAGGCTCCTATGGCTAGCCCAATGCTGCGAGAGGCAGGGTCCATGTCTGCACATAATTGGATAAAGTCAGAGATACTTTTACCATGGCGGGAGGGGCGGATGGCTGCCTGGCAGGCCAAATTGGCATTCTCAAAGGCGAGATGTTTTATGAATTCATTATCTGTTTCTTCTCTTCCCATAAGCCATTCTGCAGCCTCAGTGAGCAGCCCGATAAAATCGCTGTAAGGCTCATTTGGTCCCTGTCGTACTTTAGCCAAGGAAGTCACAGTTCCTTTAGATGGGAGATTTTTGCCAAGCCTTAAGGGCAGCATGTTGGATTTGTGAGAGTAATGCAGGGGAGAATTTTGCCTGGTCCTGATTAGTATCATAAGGAGCGTTGCCCAAAAGTTCATCTAGCTTCCAGGACTTAGAAGAGGATCCAGTGGACGAGTTGTGGCAGACAACATCTTGACATCTCTCAGTATAATCAGCCTGCCAGAGGAGGAAATCTCCTCATGTCAGGACGGCCTTGGCAAGCATTTTCCAATCATTTACTGAAAGCCAATTATCACTAAGGGCCTCTAGTAGGGACATGGTAAAGGGAGCAGTAGGTCCATAAGAGGAAACAGCACTTTTAATTCCTTGATATGTTTAAATTTTAAATGGTGATACTGTTGAGGCTTAATAACAATATTTTTGCCTCTAGGTGGCTCACTGTCCTCATCCGAACAGGAAGATTGTTCAGAGGGTTCCTCTCTTTCAGAGTCTTTTTCCCCGCTTGCCCCACTTGATTCAGGTGGTAGGCTGGCTGAGGAATTGGTTGTTGTTTTAGCTTGAGCACGCGTTATAGGAAATGCATGATGGGTCTTATGAGGTTTGATCTTAGTTTTTGCATGTTGGACGGGGGCGGAAGCAGGACAGCGGATCTCTAGGTCGAAGTCATGGAGTTGTTTAAGTAAGGTGGCCTTTTCTTTTTTAACTGCAAGGAGGGTTTTTAGTGATTGGGCTTCCCAGGAAAATTGCCGGGTCGCTTGTCGAGTCACTGCTTCTAAATCATAATCGAGGGTTACAGGAGCACAGAGATGACATGGCTTGGGCCTGTGAAGATGAGGTGGAGGGTCTGCTATGGGGGCCGTAGGAGGCGGCCCGTCAGGGTTATGATACCTGGCAGCCTCACCCTCTGACTCTGATTCCTCATCTGGGGAAAGAGGGGCATTAGAGGGGCAGGTAATTATAGATTTGGAGAGAATAGGATAAATAGATTTAGGGGCAGGTGGGTCAAGTGGGTCATCCTTGGGCGTAGGAACAATGACAGAGGGGCTCTGCACAGGGGGATCATTTGTCCTGCCCAGCGCCTTTGTCTCAGAGTCGCTACCACCGCTGTGATGTCCGCCTGGCGGGCGGGGCGGTTCGGGGGAGGGAGCGGTAGCCGCCTCAGCAGCAGTAGACTCCGCACGGGGCTCCTGATGGCGGGGAGTTAGTTCATGAATGGGAGGGGTCTGGCTAGGTTTAAGATTATTTTTAAGAAAGAATTCTCCATCCCTAACAACTTTTGAAACGTCCGGTTGGCACCGGTGAACCTGGAGAACATCATTTATTAAATTCCAATAGGAAAAGATCTGAACCGGGACTTTCTCAGGGCCAAAAGTCCTATAATAGTCTTTTAAACAATCTCCCACTCTCCCCCATCTTTTTTCATCACTGGTACCTTCCTGGGGAAACCATGGACATAAATCTTCTAAGAAGAGGAAAAAGCAAATGAGATCTTTTTTCTTAACTTTTACCCCATGAGTCTTGAGGGAGTGTTTAAGTCCCTGGATAAAAAGTTCATGTTTACTTAGGGTCTGTCCCACGATAGAAGGGAAAGAATAGAAACGGCAAGACCAGAGGGCAACATTCCCGGCCGGAGAACCAGCACGGGGGATTCCCCAAATGGCTTGACATGAGCCTGTCCACAATTTTAAGAATCTGGTAGCTGCCCTAAGGGCATTTACTGGCCGTTGCGTAACCAGTTTCGGTGGTAGGAAGAGAGGCTAGATAGGAGGTCTTTGCCAACTCCCGAACAGGCTGTCGGGACCCGCACAGGGAGCTAGGGGCCTTCAGCCAATGCCAGAGGGTAGCCCTGGCAAGAGGCTTCAGTTGCCCTGTTGCTATGTTGTAATTCCACACGATGGCGCCAACCAAAATTAAAAGAGGGAAAAAAGTTTACAAAGAGCAACAAAGAGATCCCGCAATTCTTGTGTCTTGCAAATCTGACTGAATAATCTTTACTTAATTGCCTTAGAATTCGTCGCTTGTCTTACCTTAGCGGATCTGTATCACAGGTGGGCTTTCTGCGGTGATCATGGTGCGGGTCTGTATCACAGGCGCGGACTGCCTGCAGTGACCTCTATGCGGATCTTCACTCACCCCCCGGTGGGGTGGCGATCCAATGGCGGGGATGGCTATCCACTTGAGCTACATTCAGGTTTCTCTTCATACCTCGAGCCCCACATTGGGTGCCACTTGCCCCAGCCAGCGGGGAGTCAAACAAGGACCCGAGGGGAAGTTAACCTGAATGGGAGAAGGCAAACAGACACAAGAAGGAGACCAAGCTAGGTGTTTGTCAAGGTCTCGAGATTTTATTTTTACATGTAGGTTTATATAGGGTTGTAGAGGGAAGGGGACATAGTCAGGCCAAAGATCACAGAGTTACTGGTTAAGCCACAATGCCTTTGTTTCTTCATCAGCTACCAGCAGCATGGGGGAGTATTCACCCAAGTGTACGATTCCTTTGTTTCTGGTAGTTGAATATTAGACGAGGAAATGGAAACTTAACTTGCTATATGGCAGTCTTTGTTTCTGGTAGTTGAATATTAGATGAGGGAGTAGAAACTTAACTTGCTATATGGCAGTTTCTGTTAACATGGCCGAGATTTGGTTCATAGCTCCCAACAGCTTTTTATGCCTTTATCCCATTATCAATACAGGATTACTGGCATAGCATTAACATTGTCTTAGTTATTGTAAGTCATCTATAAATAACTTAACATATACAGGAGGATGCTTGTAGTTTCTGCACTAACACAACACCCTTTTATACATGGGACTTGAGCTTCTTTGGATTTTGGTATTTGAGGAGTTCTAGAACCAGTCCCTCGAAGGTATGCGGGGTAACTTTATGATGACATGTGCATGAGGGATACAGGATGGAGGACCATGCATCTTCTCCTGAACCTTCCCTTTCATCCCCTGGGATCTCTACAGGCAGGCCACCATCTGAAGAATGTGGTTTCCTTCCTGGAACTTTGGCCTCAGGCAACTAATCTTTGCTTCTAACTTCCAAATATCATATTTGTTCCCCTTTTGATACCAATGCATGCATCGCCATTGGAGTCTACCCTGTGTCATCGCACTTTCTAATTGAGTCAGATTTGTCCCATATTTGCCTATTGTATCCCAGCCTGTAACTTCGTCCTCTTAACTTGCCTGCGCCCTTACAACCCGGCTGCTCCTGGACGTTGCTACACTTGGTGTTCATTACCAGTGCCATTTCTCCTTTCATCACCTTTCGTGTCTTTGAACTTTCTTAAGCTCACTGCTGGTGGAAGAGAGCCATGGATCTGGAGCCTGAGTAAATGATTCACTTGTGACCAGGTTTGTCCTGCTAGGTGTAATGGGACTCCAGCTCTACAGCCCATTCTCCCTGCCAGCTTCTTGATTGCTTATGTGGCTACTATTGGCGGCAAGTTCAGCATTCCGGCCACCATCCTTGTTGAACCCAAACTCCACATCTCCATGTACTTCTTCCTGGGAAATCTGCCTATGCTGGATGTTGGGTGCATCAGTGTCACTGTCCCTGCCACTTTGAAGCATTTGCTATCCAAGGACAGAAGCATTGCTTACAAGGCCTGCATCACACAGCTCTTCTTTCTCCAATTCCTGGCTGGGGAAGACTCTTTCTGCTGACTGTCATGTCCTACGACTGCTATCTAGCCATCTGCCAGCCCCTTACCTACAGCACCCTCATGAGCTGGGGAATCTGGAGACCCTGGAGGGTGTGTCATGTTTCTTTTCCTTCAGTAATGTATTCACCCATACTATTGCCTTGTCTGCTCTTCATTTCTGTGGTCCAAATGTGATCAGTCACTTCTACTGTGACCTCCCCCAGCTGTTCTAGCTCTCTTGCTCCAGGGCCCAACTCAACGAGCATCTGCTATTGTAGCAGCAGCTTTGAGGGCTGTGAGGCCTTGGTCCTCATCACAGTGTCATATGCTCCCATGGTAGCTGCTGTGCTGAGAATCTGCTCTGTTGAGGGCAGGAAGAAGGCCTTCTCCACATGTGGCTCCCACCTCACATTAGTGAGCATCTTCTATGGGACAGGTGTCTTCTACTATGCAAGGCTAGGTTCAGTGGGTTCCTCAGGCAAGGACAAGGGCATTGGCATCTTCAACACTGCCATGAGCCCGTGATGAACCCTCTCATTTACAGCCTCAGAAACCGTGATGTGCAGGGTGCCCTGTGGAGTGTGCTCATGGGAGGTAGCCTCCAAGTGACACTCCCTTCCTCTGACTTGAACCAATGTAATGGCTCCGCTTACTGCTTCTAAATGTTTTGTGGTGAATGCAAGAGGAGAGTAGGTATGGAAAAATAGGGCCCCATTCTGTGGACCTTGTGGAAAGAAAGTACCATGAAATTGATGACAGCTATCACATCATGACTGCCTCATGTTAGGTACTGCCCCAAGTGACTGGCCTCAAGTAGTTCATGTAATTCTCTGAACCATTAGAGACAGATTCAGATTTGCAAATTGTCTGTTAGGAAACTGAACTTTAGAGAAGCTGAGTAAGTTGCTCAAGGTCACAGAGCTAATGAATGTCAGAGGTGGGAATTGAACATAGGGGCAAGCTACATCTGTCACTATTCATTCTTTTTTGGGGGGGGTTCTTTTTCTTTTCTTTCTTTATTTTTAAAAATTTTTTAATTTTTATTTGTATTTTTTTTTATTAACAACTTCCATGATTATAAAAAAATACCCCATGGTAATACCCTCCCTCCCCCAACTTTCCCTTTGAAACTCCATTGTCCATCATACCCCCTCCCCATCTCAATCAGTCTCACTTTTACTTTTTTTGTTTGTTTATTTATTTGAGAGCGACGGAGAGAAGGAGGGAGAGAGAGAGAGAGAGAGAGAGAGAGAGAGAGAGAGAGAGAGAGAGAATGGGCGCGCCAGAGCTTCCAGCCTCTGTAAACGAACTCCAGATGCGTGTGCCCCCTTGTGCATCTGGCTAACGTGGGTCCTGGGGAATTGAGCCTCGAACCGGGGTCCTTAGGCTTCACAGGCAAGCGCTTAACCGCTAAGCCATCTCTCCAGCCCTCACTTTTACTTTTGATATCATGATCTTTTCCTCCTCTTATGATGGTTTTATGCAGGTAGTGTCAGGCACTGTGAGACCATGGATATCCAGGCCATTTTGTGTCTGGAGGGAGCACATTGTATGGAGTCCTGCCCTTCCTTTGGCTCTTATATTCTTTCTGCCACCTCTTCCACATTAGACCCTGAGCCTTGGAAGGTGTGATAGAGATACTGCAGTACTGAGCACTGCGGTCATTTCTTTCCATCACCGTGATACCTTCTGAGTCATCCCAAGGTCACTGCCATCTGAAAAGAGAAGATTCTCTAAGAAAAGTGAGAGTAGCATTAATATAAGGGTGTGAACATTAACAGAAGTGCTTACTGGGCAGTTTGATAAGCATAGTATATACATTTAGCCAGACAACAGCAGACATTACACACTTAGGGCTCATGACTACCCCTGTTTTAAGGTTTCAGTATCAGGAATGTATTCCCTCCCATGGAGCCGGCCTCCAGTCCAATTTGAGGGCAGTTGGTTTCCCCCATAATAGACATGCTGCTATTGCATCTGTTGGCTCATTTGGCCTGGCTGGCCAAATCTAAGGCTTGCAGTGTCCACTGTTGAGTGTCTTCACTGGTGATTTCTTTTTCTCCCACTGAACTGCATGCAGAATGGCTTTTTCCAGCTTTCTGTCAACTGGTCTACATGGAGGAGGTTATCAGCTCAGATCCAGCAGGATTTCTCAGTGTCCTTGCAGCCCAAGTATATGGAGTCTTCAGCAATAGGCTCTTACCATCTCTTCCTGGTGGGAAACCAAGGGCCTCGGCAATGGCCTATAATGTTTTGGAGCCATCAGGGACCTCCCTGGCCAACAACTCACTGGAAGATAACCCACCCCTGATACTGAAAATTTTCTAGCCACAATCTATGGCTCCTGAGTGTTCCATTGTCCAAAAAAGTAGGTTTACATATGATTTATTTATATCTTCTTGGATTTTGATTAGCTGTCCCTCCACCTTTCCTTTACTCAATCTCTTCCCCAGACCTCATTTTGGGCCTTTTTGCCCCCATTAATCTATTCTTCTACTTACATATATACAATACCATCCTATTAAGTACCCCCTCCCTTCCTTTCTCTTCCCTTTATATCTCTTTTCTAGCTTACTGGCCTCTGCTACTGAGTTTTTTCCTTCTCACACAGAAGCCCAGTCATCTGTAGCTAGGATCCACATATGAGAGAGAACATGTGACACTTGGCTTTCTGGGCCTGGGTTATCTCACTTAGTATAATCCTTTCCAGATCCATCCATTTTTCTGCAAATTTCATAACTTCATTTTTCTTTACTGCTGAGTAGAACTCCATTGTATAAATGTGCCATATCTTCATTATCCATTCATCAGTTGAGGGACATCTAGGTTGGTTCCATTTCCCAGCTACTGTGAATTGAGCAGCAATAAACACAGTAGAGCACGTACTTCTAAGGAAATGAGATGAGTCCTTAGGATATATGCCTAGGAGTGCTATAGCTGGGTCACAGGGTAGATCAATTTTTAGCTGTCTTAGGAAACTCCACCCTGATTTCCACAATGGCTGGACCAGATTGCATTCCCATCAACAGTGTAGAAGAGTTTCTCTTTTTCCACATCCTCGTCAGCATGTATGGTCATTTGTTTTCAAGATGGTAGCCAATATGATAGGAGTGAGATGGAATCTCAACATAGTTTTAATCTGCATTTCACTGATGACTAGGGATGTAGAACATTTTTTTAGATGCTTATATGCCATCTTTTTTTCTTCTTTTTGAACTCTCTATTAATTCCATTGCCCATTTTTTTATTGGCTTGTTTGATTTCTTATTATTTAATTTTTGAGTTCTTTGTATATCCTAGATATTAATCCTGTATCAGATATATAGCTGGCAAAGATTTTTTCCCATTCTGTAGGTTGCCTCTTTGCTTTATTCACAGTGACAAAATCTTTTTAATTCCATGAGGTCCCAGCAGTCAATCTGTGGCTTTATTGCCTGAGCAATTGCGGTTATATTCAGAAAGTCTTTGCCAAGACCAATATGTTGAAGGGTTTCCCATACTTTTTCTTCTAGCAGTTTCAGAGTTTCAGGTCTGACGTTAAGGTCTTTAATCCATTTGGAATTAATTCTTGTGCATGAAGAGAGAGAAGAATCTATTTTCATCTTTCTACAGATAAACATCCAGTTTTCCCAACACCATTTGCTGAAGAGGCTGTCTTTTCTCCAATGAGTATTTTTGGCATTTTTATTGAATATAAGGTGGCTATAGCTACCTGGACTTGCATCTGGGTCCTCTATTCTGTTCCATTGATCTACATGTCTGCTTTTGTGCCAGTACCATGCTGTTTTTGTTACTATGGCTGTATAGTATAGGTTAAAATAAGGTATGGTGATACCTTATTTTATATATATTTTATTATATAAATATAGAAATAAGGCTATTTTATTATAGCCTTATTTTTGTTGCTCAGTATTATTTTAGATATTCGAGGTTTTTTTGTGATTCCAAATGAATTTTTGGATTGTTTTTTCTTTTTCCGTGAAGAATGCCATTGGAATTTTGATGGGGATTGCACTGAATGTGTAGATTGCTTTTGGTAAGATTGCTATTTTCACAATATTGATTCTTCTGATCCAGGAACAAGGGATGTTTTTCCATTTCCTAGTGTCTTCTGCAATTTCTTGCTTGACTGTTTTAAAGTTTTCATTGTAGATATCCTTTACTTCCTTGGTTAGGTTTATTCCAAGGTACTTTATTTTCTTTGATACAATTGTGAATGGGTGTGATTCTCTGATTTCATTCTCTCTGTGTTTGTTGTTAGCATATAGGAATGCTACTGATTTCTGTGTAATTATTTTGTATCCTGCTACATGGCTGTAGGTGTTTATCAGCTCTAACAGTTTGCTGGTAGAGTCTTTAGGGTCCTTTATATATAGAATCATGTCATCTGCAAATAATGATAACTTGATTTCTTCCTTTCCAATTTGTATCCCCTTTATGTGTGTCTCTTGCCTTATTGCTATGGCTAAGACTTCCAATACTATATTAAATAAAAGTGGGGACAGTGAACACCCTTGTCTTGTACTTGGTTTTAGTGTAAAAGCTTCCAGTTTTTCCCCATTTAGTAATATGTTGGCTGTAGGCTTGTCATAAATAGCCTTTATTATATTGAGATATGATCCTTCTATTCCTAGTCTCTGTAGGACTTTCATCATGAAGGGATGTTGGATTTTGTCGAATGCTTTTTCTGCATCTAATGAGATGATCATGTGATTTTTGTCCTTCAGTCCATTTATATAATGTGTTACATTTATTGATTTGCGTATATTGAACCATCCCTGCATCTCTGGGATAAAGCCTACTTGGTCCGGGTGAATGATTTTTCTGATATATTCTTGTATTCTGTTTGCCAATATTTTGTTGAGAATTTTTGCATCTATGTTCATGAGGGAGATTGGTCTGTAATTTCCTTTTTTTGCTCTATCTTTGCCTGGTTTTGGTATCAGGGTGATGCTGGCTTTGTAGAAGGAGTTTGGTAGGATTCTTTCTTTTTCTATTTTATGGAAAAGCTTGAGAAGCAATGGTGTTAGTTCTTCCATGAAGGTCTGGTAAAATTCAGCAGTGAATCCATCTGGGCCTGGGCTTTTTTCAGTTGGGAGATTTTTGATAACTGCTCGGATCTCCATACTTGTTATAGGTCTATTTAAGTTATTAATTTCCTCTTGATTTAATTTAGGTAGGTCGTATAAATCAAGGAAATCATCCATTTGTTTCACATTTTCATACTTAGTGGAGTATAAGTCTTTATAGTATGTCACTATGATTTTTTGAATTTCTCTGGCATCTGTTGTGATGTTGCCTTTTTCATCTCTAATTTTATTAATTTGTGTCTCTTCTCTCTTTCTTTTGGTTAGATTTGCTAAGGATTTATCCATCTTGTTTATCCTTTCAAAGAACCAACTCTTTGTTTTATTGATTCTTTGGATTTTTTTTGTTTCTATTTCATTAATTTCTGCCCTAATCTTTATTATTTCTCCCCCTCTACTGATTTTTGGTTTGCCTTGTTCTTCTTTTTCCAAGGCTTTAAGGTGAAGCATTAGGTCGTTAACTTGCGCCCTTTCTAATTTCTTAATATAGGCACTTAAAGCTATAAATTTACCTCTTAGAACTGCTTTCATTGTTTCCCAGAGATTTTGGTATGTTGTGTTCTCATTATTGTTTGACTTATAATTTTTTTGATTTCCTTCTTGATTTCTTCATTGATCCGGTCATCATTTAGTAGTGTATTGTTTAGTTTCCATGATTTTGTGTATGCTCTATAGCTTTTCTTGCTATTGATTTGTAGTTTGATTCCTTTGTGGTCAGATAAAATGCAAGGAATTATTTCAATTTTCCTGTATTTGTTAAGATTTCCTTTGAGGGCTGGAGAGATGGCTTAGTGGTTAAGCGCTTGCCTGTGAAGCCTAAGGACCCCAGTTCAAGGCTTGATTCCCCAGGACCCACGTTAACCAGATGCACAAGGGGGTGAATACCTCTGGAGTTTATTTGCAGTGGCTGGAAGCCCTGGAACACCCATTCTCTCTCTTTCTCTCTCTATCTGCCTCTTTCTCTCTCTGTGTCACTCTCAAATAAGTAAATAAAAATGAATTTAAAAAAACCTTTAAAAGATTTGCTTTGTGTCGTATTATATGGTCTATTTTAGAGAATGTTCCATTTGCTGCTGAAAAGAATGTATATTCTACAGCATTTGGATGAAATCTCCTGTAGATATCTGTTAGGTCCATTTTTTCTATGACCTCATTTAGTCCAGATGCCTCTCTGCTTATTTTGTCCCGGGATGACGTGTCAATTGTTGAGAGTGGGGTGTTGAAGTCACCCACTACCACTGTGTTTGGTGTTATCTGTGACCTTAGTTCTAATAGCATTTGTTTGATGAATTTGGGAGCCCCCATGTTAGGTGAATATATGTTTAGGATTGTAATGTCCTCCTGTTGGAGTGTGCCCTTAATCAATATAAAGTGACCTTTCTTATCTTTCTTGACTAACATTGGACTGAAGTCTACCTTGTCAGATATTAGGATAGCAACCCCTGCTTGTTTTCTGGGTCCATTTGCTTGAAACACCGTTTTCCAACCTTTCACCCTATGATAATGTCCATCCTTTGTAGAAAGGTGAGTTTCTTGGAGACAACAAATTGTAGGATCCTGCTTTTTAACCCCATCTGCAAACCTATGTCTTTTGGTTGGGGCATTGATGCTATTGATATTAAGTGATTTATTGAAAGGTGTGTATTTATGTTTGCCATTTTTTTTTGTAATTCCAGTTCTATCTTTGCTCTCTTGCGTTAACTAGTATTTGAGTATTGTTTGTTTTTTACAGGTTCCTTATATGTGTGCTTTTCCTTCTCTTCATCATGGAGGGTTCTTTAAAATATTTTCTGTGGAACTGGTTTTGACTTCAAATACTCCTTTACACTGCTTTTGTCATGGAATATCCTTATTTCTCCATCTATTTGAATGGATAGCTTTGCAGGATAAAGTAACCTTGGTTGACAGCTATTATCTTTCAGAACTTGGAATTTTGAATTTTGGTGTTTCTTGTGTTATAATGTATATATTTTTGCATCTTGGATTAAGTTAATGCTTGGATTTTATAGTTAGCTGGGTATTCTTAGCTGTATCAATCGATCTGATGTTATATATCTTTAGGGTAGGAGTTTAAGATGTTATGTGTGGCTGTTAACACTCTCAGAGTATCTACAAAAGTGTTCTTAGGGGTGGGCTTTGCCTGCTATGGGAGTATTCAAGTAGGCTGAGTGGAACAAAATATGGATAGATTCTAAAATTTAACTAAACAATGTGCACATTCAATCAAGAACAGCACCAAGTATTTATTCAAGAGTAGTATTAAACAACCAGATCCTCTATCAACAAAGAGATTAATATTTCTGGTCTGTTGAGGGTCCCAAGCCAGCTTGTGACCAAGTGAGACCCTTCCCTGGTGCAATCCCAGTTTCCTTTTTGGATGACTTTGGTCTCAGTTATGCTGTGCTCTGCTTGCATCCCTCTTTGGTGCCCTGTAGGTTCAAGTAGGCTGGCTGGGTCGCTGGACCACTGTTTTGGTTTCTGGAGCTGGGCACTGGCTTTTCCTGTGGGGCAAACTGAGCCTGGCAGCTGTGGCCCTGCAGACTGGCACCGCTGCTGCTGGAGCCACCACTGCCGCTGCCGCTGCTGAAGCTGGTGCTGCTGGAGCTGCCACCGCTGCTGCTGCTGCTGGAGCCACTGCTGCTGCTGCCGGAGCCAGAGCCGTTGCTTCCGCCACTGCTTCTGCTGCCGCTGCCTGAGCCGCTTCGGCCTGCCCGTGTGGGCTCTGGATGCTCTGGATCTCTCCTACTTCTCTGCTGCCATTTTAATTTCTTATACCCCTCACTTTTTAGTAAAAGTGTGTATTTTGCTGGGTTTTCTTTGGCTTTTTCTCCCCTAGGCTGCTTTGGCATGGTTCCTATGCCACCATCTTAACCGGAAGTCCACTATTCATTCTTAAGACTAATACATTGTCTCAAGGAAGAAGTGTATCTCAGGATGAAGACATGGAATGGACAATGAAAGATCAGAAAGAGAATACTAGTGTGATAACAAAAAAGTATAGGAATAAATGAAATATAGATTCAGAAGCTTTTTTTCTTAACAAATTTGATTTGTTTCTAAAGCAAATGGTATAGACTGAGAAATTTCTAGGCATCAATTTTATGAAGGAATCCAGTAAAAAGTGAATTAAACCAGATGCAGTGTCTCATATCTGTAATCTCAGTATTGGAGAGGCTAAGATAGGCAAATCATTGAGTGATTGAGGCCAGCCTGGGATACAGAGTGAGTTTCAGGTCAGCCTGGACTACATATTGAGACCTTATTCCTCACACCCCCAAAACTGGTTTCACAACTTAATTCTGAGGAAAGAAACAATGTATAAAACCATAGAGATGAAGGTTCAGAATTTTGTGATTGGTCCACATACAACAGAAATAAATATGACAAAATTAGGCACATGCCTTTAATTCTGGCACTTAGGAGGGAGAGGTAGGAGGTTCACCATGAGTTAGAGGCCATCTGGAAACTATATGGTGAATTCCAAGTCAGCCTGGGCTAGAGTGAAACCCTATCTTGAAATGCCAAAAAAAAAAAAAAAAAAAGAAAAAAGAAAAGAAAAAGAAAAAACGAAAAAAATAGAAAGGGAATTAATTAGAGAAAGAGTTTTGGCTTATCTGAGAAAATCCCTGTGACTGCATGACATATTTATTACCTCTGAATTGAACATGAAACCAGCTGCTCCTTCCCCATTACCTTAAGGAGGAAGATACTTCTATTTGTAGCTTTAAATAGCTGTTTCGACAGTGCAATAAAATGCATGATTATGAAAAATATAGACAATACAAAATGAATATAATAAAAGTCACCCTTAGGTTCATCATTTGGAGATAGTAACTATGGACATTTAATATATAATATGTGCTAAACATTTACCAAAACAATTTATGCAAGATAGATATTAATACAAATTAGAATTTTTCTATGCCTAAAGCTCTATAGCCTTAATCATATAGGTGTACTTAATAATGTAGATGGACGTTTTCCCATGACATAAAATACAGACATCTTTGTCATCTTTTTCTGTGATTGCATAGAGTTCCATTGAGTGGATGGATTGAAGTGGATTTAATAACTTTGCATGGGGGGGTTGTATTGGCTCATAACATATGGGCTGTATGGGATGCTGCAATGAGCATCCTTGTACACTCATCTTGTGCACACTCTTTCAGTTGCTGAACATAGGAACCCATGAGTAGGGTTCCTGTGGCAAAGGATATGAGCTCTAAGGCACTTGAAAACATTTGGACAGAGTGACACTCAGAAATGATTGAACAAATTGACATTTCCAGTGATTAGTCTTATCTTTGCTAATTGATAGGCCAAAATGCTATAACTTCACTACACCCTTAATTAGAAATTATAAATAAAATGAAGTATATGTCTTAATAAGTATTAGAAAATATTTTATATAAATATCATATATTTATAAGATACTTTTCTTTTAAATGTAGATGTGCTTGTAACATCTTGGTGAGAAGATAGAGACTGATCTATTGTTACAGGTGAATGGGCACCTGATGACTAGAAAAGGTCAGCTCAGGCAGCAGGTGATATTTGGAAGTCTGATGCAGTAGGAGATGGACATGGTGGAAAGATCCAGGGCATGCGAGTCTGCAGTAGGAGGTGGATGGGGTGGGGTGATCCAGGGAATGGGAGCCTACAATGGGAGGTGGTTGCAGTGGGGTAATCC
The DNA here is from genome assembly GCA_036346955.1 of Dipus sagitta. Lineage (NCBI taxonomy): Eukaryota > Metazoa > Chordata > Mammalia > Rodentia > Dipodidae > Dipus > Dipus sagitta. The sequence continues at coordinate 60,609,007 of CM070778.1, forward strand.
AGGGAATGGGAGTCTGCAGTAGGAATTGATGGGGTGGGGTGATCTGGGGAGTGGGAGTCTGCAGTAGGAAGTGGATGGGTTGGGGTGACCTGGGTGTAGCAGACAGCTTCAAGTTCACTGAGATGAACTTCCAGACCAGGTACAGTTATGGAGGAAGGGATAGTTATTGAAGCTTACAGATGCAGGGGAAGTTCCATAATGGCAGAAGAAGCTGGCCTGCCTTCACAGGTCCAAACAGAGAGAGAGAGAAGCACAAGCCTCAACCAAAAAACAACACAGCACAGCACACTTCAGGAACTCCAGCTAGGTACACTTTGCATATCTTTAGATTGAAATCTGAAACCCACCACCACACCTTAAGATCCACCCAGTGACATTGCCTCCAGCCAGGTGGCTTCAGATGCAAACTACAAAATATAAAGAACTGAATATATTGGGGGGCCATCTATTGAAACTACCACACTGTGGAATGGGAGTCTACAGTAGGAGTTGATGGGGTGGGTTTATCCAGGGAATGGAGTCTGCAGTAGGAGATGGATGGGGTGGGGTGATCTGGGGAATGGAGCTGAGAAGGCTGCAGATGACTTTGGAGAGGACTTATAAAAAAGAAAGATCCAATGGAAAAAGGTATCCAGTGAAAAACAGAATGTTGACAGACCCTTGGATATTTTTAAAGATTTACTTGAAGATAAGAGGAACTACATGTTACAGTGCTGCCAGGCAATCACCAGCAAGGTGACTAACTGTTCAACAGTGAGATGATCCTCAATGCAGGGGAGGGACAAAGCAATGAACCAAACAAAACAGCAATAAGAGTTGTTTGATTGTTTATATTGTGACATAATTATGGTTAAGAAAGTACTCATTATATACTGAAGTTAGAATATAGTAGAATATTATATGAGAACTTGATTCTAGGAAATTATGTTTAAGTCATTTCTTTTGTTAACAAATGGTTTTGCCAAAATGTTGATTCATTGGATTGGTTACAGTATCTACTCATGACCTTTGCCCTCCAGGAATGAAAAGTATAATAAAATATATTAGTTACAATAATGGAATTGGCACCATTACTATAAAGCTACAGAGATTAAACACTTGCTCTCCTAAGCAAAATTTCAGCATTGAAAGCCATGATCATCTTGCAACACTCATATAAGTTATCTATCTATCATTTATCTATCATCATCTATTTATCTACCTATCAATCTATCATCTGTTATTTATCTTTTCTCTCTATCTATATATCTATCATCTATTGAATTATCTATGTATCATCTATCATTTATTCTTTTCAATTATTCATCCATCTAACAAATTCTACTAATATTCTACTAATTGTCCAGAAGCAGGATCGATAGAACAGAGGAAACAGTCTCTATCCTGAAATAATTCAGTCTACTGGGGCAGGGTGCTACATTAGTATTAGATATTGTTGTATAATCATTTTCATTTGAAATATCTTTCAGTATTAATGTTAAAGTCATAAACACTTCTCTTGGAGGATAGCATGAAAACCACAAACGTACTGTGAAGTGCAGCAACTGCAAATATTACTAAATACAGTAACAACAATCCTAGGCATGTCAGTAGTATTTCCCAACTCACAAGCACATTTTCTTTTCTAGAATCTTATTTGATTTTCAAGACAGGTCTATTTGGTTTGCAGTATAGGTATAATAATAATTTTTTTATTGATGCAATCTTGAAGTGCAATGTGACATATTTGTTTATTGGTTAAGGTCAGAGTGTCAGAACAAATTTCAGAATTTAACATACTTGAAAACTGGAAGATGTTTCCAAGCTCTAGTAAAGTCTTTAAAAATAATTAAAAAATGTTTTATTATTTATTTATTTGACAGAGAAAGAGGGAGAGAGAGAGAGAGAGTGGGTGAGAGAATGGGTGCGACAGGACCTCCAGCCACTGTAGACGAACTCCAGATGTGTGCACCCCTTTGTGCATCTGGCTAACATGGGTCCTGGAGAATCGAACCTGGGTCCTTTGGCTTTGCAGGCAAATGACTTAACCACTAAAGTCATCCCTCCAGCCCTTAAAATAATTTTAAATGAAATTTCATAGAGTCATAACTGTTTGCAATACATTAAACTAGAAAAAGTCTTATTATATTGTTCTTTAGGAAAATATGAGGTGTCTGCTTGAAATCTAAAACTGAACAACAAAGTTAACAGCAAAAATTTGGAAATATTTCCTTAAACTCCAGACCAGAACAAAGTGGCCACAATAAGCATTGTTGTTTCAGTGTGTTGGGAAATTCAGCTACTTTAAGTAAGGCATTCTGAGATGTTTCATGCACTCAATGATATAATCTTCCTTAATATCTCCAAGTTACAGAAGCTTTGTATACACTAGTCTAATAAGGTTATTTCACATGCATTGCAAACTAAGCATCATGATAAGCCCATCTTCTCCCTGACTTCACTCCACTTCTGATGTCTGGTCACTTCGATGTTTAATAATTAGATGTTCTATGTGGATCCTAGCTACAGATGATCTGACTTCTGTGTGAGTAGGAAGAAAACTCAGTAGCAAAGGCTAGTAAACTAGGAAAGAAATATAAAGGGAAGAGAAAGGAAGGGAGGGGGTACTTAATAGGATGGTATTGTATATACAGAAGTAGAAGAATAGATTAATGGGGGTGAAAAGGCCCAAAGTGAGGTCTGGGGAAGAGATTGAGTAAAGGAAAGGTGGAGGGAGGGCTAGTCAAAATCTAAGAGGATATAAATAAACCATATGGAATCCTACGTTTTTGGACAATGGAACACTCAGGAGCCATAGATTGTTGCTAGAAAATTTTCAGTGCCAGGGATGGGATACCTTCCAGTGAGTTGTTGGCCAGAGAGGTCCCTGATGTCCCCAAAACACTATAGGCCATTGCCGAGGCCCTTGGTTTCCCACCAGGAATAGATGACTACACATACTTGGGCTGCAAGGCCACTGAGAAATCCTGCTGGAACTGAGCTGATAACCTCCTCCATGTAGACCAGCTGAGAGAAAGCTGGAAGAAGCCATTCTGCATGTAGTTCAATGGGAGAAAGAGATACCACCAGTGAAGATACTCAACAGTGGACACTGCAAGCCTTATATTTGGCCAGCCAGGCCAAATGAGCCAACGGGTACAATAATGGCACATCTGTCATGGTTGAAACCAACTGCCCTCTAATTGGACTGGAGGCCCGCTCCATGGCAGGGAATACATCTCTCATACTGAAAACTTAAAACAGGGGTAGTCATGAGCCCTAGGGGTGTAACATCTGGTGCTGTCTGGCTAAATGTATATACTATGCTTATCAAACTGCCCAGTAAGCACTTCTCTTAATGTTCATACTCTGATATTAATGATACTGTCACTTTTTGTAGAGAATCTTCTCTTTTCAGATGGCAGTGATCTTGGGATGACTCAGAGAAGGTATCATGATGCTAGAAAGAAGTGACCGGAGTGCTCAGTACTATAATATCTTGATCACACCTTCCAAGGCTCAGGGTCTAATGTGGAAGAGGTGGCGGAAAGAATGTAAGAGCCAAGGGAAGAGTAAGACTCCTTACCAAGTGTTCCCCCCAGACACAAAATGGCCTGTATATCCATGACCTCACAGTGCCTGACACTACCTATACAAGACCATCATAATAGGAGGAAAAGATCATGACATCAAAATAAAAGAGAGACTGATTGAGATGGGGAAGGGATATAATGGAGAATGGAGTTTCAAAGGGGAAAGTTGGGGGAGGGAGGGTATTACCATGGGGTATTTTTTTATAGTCATGGAAGTTGTCAATAAAAATTTGAAAAAAGGGGCTGGAGAGATGGCTTAGTGGTTAAGCGCTTGCCTGAGAAGCCTAAGGACCCTGGTTCGAGGCTCGATTCCCCAGGACCCACGTTAGCCAGATGCACAAGGGGGCGCACGCATCTGGAGTTCGTTTGCAGTGGCTGGAAGCCCTGGCGCGCCCATTCTCTCTCTCTCTCTCTCTCTCTCTCTCTCTCTCTCTCTGCCTCTTTCTCTCTCTGTCACTCTCAAATAAATAAATAAAAATGAACAAAAAATATTTAAAAAAAAATTTGAAAAAAAATAATTAGATGTTCATTCTAGGCAGCATCTATCTGTGAACTAATAAAAAAGAGGGGGAGTACATCCTCAGATAGTGTGGTTCTGCTGCTTGCTCTTTCTCCTCTATTTTCTTACTGATAACATTTTTATATGTCTGTAAACATGTTTTGCTCTGAAATTTGCCCCCATTTTGTATCTCATCCCTGAAACTGGTGCCCAGTGTTGGTCTCTAGGACTAGACTTCAGTTTTCTTCTCTGATCTCTGAACCTCAGCCCTTTGTCAGCGAAGTCAGTACTAGAAGAACCATAGGGAATTGGTCACTGCTCCTACATGGGAACTGACTGGAATGTGTTGGTGCTTTGGAGCTACCACTAAACATGCTTCCTAGAAGAAAGGAATGTAGGCCAGGCTTATATTGAACAGATCCTGATATGAATTTCTACAAGGCAGTCCCATATGCGTAAAAAATATATGCCATTATCTTCTCCTTAATCAGCATATATGGAGGTTCATGTGACCAGTAGGCTAATAGTGGTACAATCAATGGTACAATGGAAATATATTAGCATATTATATCCTCTCCTACTACTCCTCTTGCTTTCTTCTCCATCTCCTGCTTTCCTCATTCTTCCACATCCTCTTCTTTCCCTTCTCCTCCTCCTCCTTCTTTTCTTTCACTCTGTCTATCTCAGTTGCCTCAATCTTTCAAGTGCTAGGATTACAGGCATGTACCATCATGCCCAACTAGGGTATATCATCTCTTATTGAAGCCAAACTCAATATTTATTAGTGAGTCCATCATCTCTATCAGGTTTCTGAAGCTTTTATTTTACCTTTTTCACATATTTTTTTTACCCTGCTCTAAAATCATAGCCATAGTAAATTACATGTAGAGTGTCCATATAGAAGGAAGAAGAGTTCTGTTACCATGACAATTTAATATGTCACCTTTTTGTAGTTGACCATAGGTCCATTTATTTTGATCATTTTTAATTTTTAATTTTGGTCCTTTTTGATGAGGTCTCCTTGGATTTCGTTTTTGGTTTTGACTTTTTTTTTTTTTTTGAGGTAGGGTCTCCCTCTAGCCCAGGCTTACCTGGAATTCACTATGTAGTTCCAGGCTGGCATTTAACTCACTGCAATCTTCCTACCTATGCCTCCCGAGTGTCGGGATTAAAGGTGTATGCCACCACTCCTGACGGGGTTTCTTTTTTTCTTGAGAATAAGTTGCAGTTTCATATTTCTTTCATGTCGAATGGTTTGAGTTTATATATTTAACACTGAATTGTAAATTGTAGTGGCTGGCTTATGTTATATTCCTTTGAAGAAATTATTTTTACTGTAACTCTTTTAGATTTTTAAAAATTAATTTATTTTATTTTTTAATTAGATATGGACATATTTAGTGTGTAACCACACATGCTGGTACCATCCTTTCCCATCTACCTACCCCTTTTTTGAAAAAGCCTTCCTCACTGGGGATGCATGTCAACCCCATGGGGATTGTGGGTCATGCATTATGGGTGGGGGAAGAGGCAATGTCTCTGTGCAAAATATCTCAGTTTATGGTCCTAACAATCTTTCTGTCCCCTCTTCTGCAAAATTCCCTGAGCCATGCTGGGAACATTTTAAGTCTCCTTCACTGATGGGCACTTAGGAGCTTCTGGATCTCCGGTTTGGTAGGTGTTGAGTGTCCTCAGTGTCTATCTCCATCACCCTTGAGCTGATACCATACTTACTAAGAAAGCAGCACTCTTGCTCATTTCCCCAGTTCTGTGGTTTCACCTGGGGCCTGGGTGGGGTGCACTGGGTCATTTATCTCCTCAGGTCCAGCTCCCATCTGAAAAAGTAAAAAAGTTTCTCAAACAAGGAATGAAGTCAGCACCAGATAAATGAGATAACCATTATTAATTTGGAGAGAATTTAAAGGATATAGACCCTCTTACAGCCCAAGGTTAGTGGGAGCTTGACAATGGAAAGCAAAATAATTATCTGTATATGATTCGGACTTGTTTCCCAGCTCCAGTTATGTGTTGCGTTCCACTGAGTGGATCTGTTAACCAATCCAAGAGCAGTTGGTTACCCACCATGGTTGTGTGACACTATTGTACTTGTGTGAACATCACATCAGGTTGTTTGCTTCTGAGTCACTTAGACTTTGAATTGCTTGGACAGATGTTGGCCACTTTCCCCTGGTTGCTCATGTAGCACCTTCCAACATTAGATGTGCTAATTGTGTGGGGACTGGCTTTCCTCCGGATTCCAACCAGGTCTCTCCATGGTCTGTGCTGACAGTATATGGTGTCTTCAGCAGTAAGGTCTTACTATTAACCTCTGATGGGTAATCAAGTGCTCTGACAGAAGTCTGTTTTGTTTTGTGAGATCTAGTAGATCTCTCTGATCAACAGCTCATTGTGAATGTAAATCACATCCTGGTACAGGGAATTACAGGCTAGCACCAAGGGAAAAGAAAAAAGAAAATGAGAAGAAGAGAAACAGGAGAAAATTTTATGGTTAGGTTTCATCTCACTCTCTCCAGGGCCCTTCGATTCAGGTGCTCACCCTAAGGTCTACTTGAGGGTTCCACCTTTTAGTCTGACTTCCTGGATATAGGATTCTAAGGTACCAGTTCAATTTGGGTTCAATTTTGTGTCCTCCCAGTCTTTCTGCTTCCCCCAAGCCCTACAATACCTATTGTCCAAGAATCAAGATGCTATTTAGGTATGTCAGCAACTTGGGCCGATCCAGGTTAAGAACTGCAGATGAGTGAGATGTGATGGTTGTCTTTCTGTGATTGTGTGAGTTCACTTAGAATGATCTGTTCTAATTTTGATGATTTTTCTACAAATTTGAATGTGTATTTTTTTCTTAGTGCTAATGTACATATGATATATATGTGATATATATATATATATATATATATATATATATATATATATATATATATATATATATATATACATGTGGTATGGCAATCATGTGGATATACCACATCTGGTTATCCATTCATCCAATAATGGGAACCTGGGTTGATTCCAGTTCTTAGCTGTTATGAGTTAAGCAGCTGTAAACATGATTGAACTGAGATGTGGAATTTTGGGGGTAAATGCCCAGCAAGTGAATAACAGGTTCTGTTGGTAACTCTATATTCATCCTTTTAAGGTGTCTACATATTGGTTTCCATAGTGGTTGTATTGGCTTACATTCCCACCAACAGTTAATGAGGGTTCCTATTAATCCAAATTCTTGCCAATATTTGCTTTCATTTGATTTTTAAATGTTTTCTATCCTTACGGGGGTAAGGTGGAATCTCATATATGTTTTATTTTTTTAATTTTTAATTTTTTTATTAATTAGTTTTGTATTCAGCAAATACAGTCAGTTTGGTACCATTATTAGGCTCATCCGTGACCTACCCCCTCCCCTTGACCCCTTCTTGTTGAGGTATATGGGTCATGCATTGTGGAGTTAGCCCACAGTAATGGGTAAGATAAATGTCTCTGCATATCATGACCCAACATGTGACTCTGACATTCTTTCCGCCCCCTCTTCCGCAAAATTTCCCTGAGCCATGTTGGGTTCATTTTTGGTCTGCTTCAGTGATGAGGTGTTGGGGCCTCTGAAGCTCTGGCTCCCTGATTTGGTAGGAGTTGATTTTTCTCTGTGTTGATCTCTTTCCCCCTTGTGCTGGTATCCGGTTCATCAGGAAAACAGCACCCTTGCTTGTTTCACCAGTTTTTCTTAGTTTCAGCAGGGGCCTTTTAGAGGTATGATAGGGTGGCTCTCTCCTTAGGATCTAATCTATCTGAAAAAGAGAAGCAGATTCTCCAATGGACAGTAAGTTAGCACCAGACAAATGAGATAACCTTACTTTTTTTTTTATAGAGAATTTAATAGGTGTAGGTCCTCTTGTAGCCCATGATTGATGGTAGCTTGATAATGGAGAGTGGGCTTATGTTTGGATATGGTTCTGACTTGTTTCCCAGCTCCAGCTATGGGTCCCGTACCACTGAGGGGATCAGTTAGCCAAATTAAGAGCAGTTGGTTCCCCACCATGGCTGTGTGCCACTATTGCACTTGTGTGGGCATCACAACAGGTTATTTGCTGCTAAGTAGGTTAGACCATGAGTTGCTTGGACAGATATTGGTCATTTTCCCCCAGTCGCCCATGTAGCACCTTCAGGCACTAGACGCGCTGACTGTCTGGGGACTGACTCTCTTCCAACTTCCAGCCATGCCATTCCATTTTACGCATCAACCACATAAGGTGTCTTCAGCAGTAGGGTCTTACCACTAACTTTTGGTGGGCCATCAAGTACTCTGACAGAAATCTGTCTTTCTTTGAGGAAACCTTGTAGGTCTCTCTCATCAGAAGCTCATTGTGGGTGATAGCCACATGCTGGTACTGGGAGTTACATGTCAGTGCCCACTAAGAAAAGGAGGAAAAAGATAACTAATATACATGAGTTAGAGAGAAGAGAGAGAGAGAGAGAGAGAGAGAGAGAGAGAGAGAGAGAGAAGCTGTAGAAGATTAAGGTTAGTCTTCATCATACCCACTCCAGTGTCTTGTGGTTCAGGTGTTCCTTGTAAGGGCCTGGTGAAGGATCAGCCATTTGGTTTGTCTTTCAGTAAGTAGAATTTTATGGTACCATTGCCGTATGGGTCTAGATTTGTGTTTCCCACCCCTTTGATGCCCTCCCCTCCCTCCACTTTCATCCTAGTGTCTAGTCCACGAGATGCTTGCAGGATATGTAAAGTATATTGGGTAGATTCAGGCCAGGTGCTGTAGATGAGTGAGACTATGTGGCGATTTTTTTTTTTTCTGTGATTGGGTAAGTTCACTGAGAATGATCTGTTTCAAGTTCAACCATTTTTCCTCAAATTTCATTGTGTCATTTTTTCTTACTGCTGTATAGAATTCCATTCTGTAGATATACCACATCTTAGTTATCCATTCTTCTACTGATGGACATCTGGGTTGATTCCAGCTCTTAGCTATTACAAATTGAGAAGCTACAAACATGGTTGAGCAAATCACTCTAGCCTGTGGTTTGAAGGTTTAAGGGAATAACTGGGTCTGTTGGTATCTTTATACTCATCTTTTCCAGAAGTCTCCATATTGCTTTCCAAAGTGGTTGTACCATCCTACATTCCCACCAATAGTGGATGAGTGTTCCTACTTCTCCGCATCCTCACCAGCATTTATTTTTATTTTTATTTTTATTTTTGATGTTTGCTATCCTTATTGGGGTAAGGTGGAATCTCATAGTTGTTTTAATTTGCATTTCTCTGATGATTAGGGATGATGAACATTTTCTTAAGTGTGTGTTTGCCATTTCTATTTCTTCCTCTGTGAACTGCCTGTTCAGCTCTTTGCCCCATTTTGTGAGTGGGGAGTTTGACTTTTTACTGTTTAGATTTTTGAGTTCTTTGTAGATTCTAGAGATTAGGCCTCTGTCAGCCAGATAACCTGCAAATATTTTCTCCCATTCTGTGGGTAATCTATTGGCTTTGCTTATTGTATGCTTGTCTGTAAAGAAACTCTTCAGCTTCATGTGATCCCATTGGTTGAGTGACTGTTTAAGATCGTGAGCTACTGGAGTTTTGTTCAGGAAGTCTTTTTCCATTCCTATATCATGGAAAGTACTTCCTAAATTTTCTTCCAGTAGTATTCAAGTTTCTGGTCTTATATTGAGGTCTTTGATCCATTTGGACTTGAGTGTGTGCATGGCGAAATGTGTGGATCAAGTTTCAGTTTCCTGCATATGGTTATCCAGTTTGTCCAGCAACATTCGTTGAAGATGCTGTCTTTTTTCCAGCCTATATTGTTAGGGCCTTTGTCGAATATCAAGTGGCTATAGTTTCTTGACCCAAAGTCTGAGTCCTCAGGTCTACTCCATTGGTCTATACTCCTGTTTTTATGCCGGTACCATGCTGTTTTTATTACTATGGTTTTGTAATATAGCTTTAGATCAGGTATGGTGATGCCTCCAGAGGTATTTCTTTTGCTGAGGATATGTTTGGATATGCAAGGCCTTCTTCCTTTCCATAGGAAATTTGAGATCATATTTTCTATCTCTGTGAAGAACACTGTAGGGTTTTAATTGGAATTGCATTAAATCTATATATTGCCTTTGGTAGGATTGCCATCTTCACAATGTTAATTCTGCCTATCCAGGAGCATGGGAGGTGTTTCCATTTTCTGAAGTCCTCCTCAATTTCTTTTTTTGAGTGTTTTTATGTTTTCATTGTATAGATCTTTCCCTTCCTTTGTTAATGTTATTCCAAGGTATTTTTTGTTGTTGTTGTTGTTGTTGCTATTGAAAATGGGACTATGTCCCTTATTTCTTTCTCTGTATCTTTGTCATTTGCACATAGAAAGGCTACTGATTTTTGTGCATTGATTTTGTATCCTGCTACTTTGCTATAGGAGTTAATCACCTTCAGGGGTTTTGGGATTGAGTCTCTCTGGTCTCTTACATATACATTCATGTCATCAGCAAATAGAGATAACTTAACTTCTTCCTTTCCAAATTGTATCCCTTTTATTTCCTTCTCTTGTCTTATTGCTTGAGCTAGGACTTACAGCACTATATTGAAAAGCAGAGGTGAGAGTGGACAACCCTGTCTTGTTCCTGATCTTAATGGGAATTCCTCCAGTCTCTCTCCATTAAGTATTATTTGGGCCTTTGGAGCTTGGTATATTGCCTTTATTAGGTTAAAATATGAACCAACCATGCCAATTCTCTCCAATGTTTTGATCATGAAGTGATGTTGTATCTTGTCAAAGGCCTTTTCTGCATCTATTGAAATGATCCTGTGGTTTTTGTGTTTAACCTTGTTTATGTGGTGTATTACATTGACAGATATCCGTATGTTGAACCACCCCTGTGTTCCTGGGATGAATCCCACCTGGTCAAGGTGGATAATGCTTTTGATGTGTTGTTGGTCATATATGTTTTAATTTGCATTTCCCTAATGGTTATGGATGTTGAACATTTTCTTATGTGTCTGTTAGCCATTTGTAATTCTTCCTCTGCAAACTCCCTATTTAGTTCTCTGCCCCGCTTTGGAGTGGGTTGTTTGATTTCTTATTGTTCAGTTTTTGAGTTCTTTGTAGACTCTAGATATTAGGCTTCTGTCAGTTGTATAGCTGGCAAAGATTTTCTCCCACTGAGTGGGTAATCTATTGACTCTGCTTATGGTATGGTTGTCTGGGCAAAAGCTTTTTTAACTTCATGAGATCCCATAGGTTGAGTGCCTGTTTAATTTCCTGGGCTACTTGGATTTTATTCAGGAAGTCTTTTTCCAGTCATATATCATGGATGGTGCCTCCTATTTTTTTCTTCCAACAGTTGAAGGATTTCAGGTCTTATTTTGAGGTCCTTAATCCATTTGTACTTGATATTTGTGTATGGCGAAATGAGGGGGTCTAATTTCATTTTTCTACATATGTTCATCCAAATTGCTATTGAAAATGGGATAGCCACACTGATTTCTTGCTCTGTATATTTGTCCTTTGCATATAGAAAAACTATTGTTTTTTGTGCACTGATTTTGTATCCTGCCACTTTGGCAAGTCTCAGGCATGTTCTCAGCATGTCTGGGGGCTGATTCAGGCCCTTAGGCAGAAATCTCTCCTGACCACATGTCAGGGCGGCTCTCTTTGTTTAAGCTAAAACTTGGAACTTAGGCCTAGCCAGGGCAGCGCTCTACTGAAGCCTGTCATGGTGGCATTTAGTTTCTGAGTCTTTCATTACCCCTCTACTTGTAACTTCAGGAGACCCAACCTTGGGTTTTTGCTAGGGAAGAGGTTGTAGAGGATGGTACTGAATTCTTAGCACCATGAGCTGCACTGCATTAATTTGTTCCCTGACAAAAGAGATCTGTCTATTGATTATATAGGGCCCAAGGATTAGTAACAACAATAAGAGAATCAGGAGTCCAGCTAGGGCTGAAAGCAGGATTGTTAGCCATAGGGACCAATTGAACATAGATTCATACCAATTTTGATTCTGTTGTCTAGCTTTGGCCCTTTCCTCCAGTTTCTTGTGGACCATAGCTAAACTATCTCTAACAATTCCTGAGTTGTTGGTATAAAAACAACATCATTCTCCCAGAGCTTGGCATAGTCCTCCTTGTTGTAGGAAGAGTAGATCTGACCCCCTTCTATTCTGAAGTACCACTTCAGCTAATGAGTCTACTGACCATTCTAATTGAAGAATAGACTTTTCTAATTGAGCAAGATCTGAATCTATAAGATTACTTAGGGCCTGGAAATTCTGATTTGCCCTAATTAAGGCTGTAGTTCCAGTGCCAATTCCTGCAGTTATGCCAGATCCAATTTACATTGAAAGAAGGATTGCTGAAGCCCCCAAATCTCGTTTTTGTCTGTTATGTTCCAGGGCTGTTTCCATATACAAGCTGAAGGGAAGGTAATAAACTTGAGGGAATAGAGTAACTAGAACACACATACTGGAGTCTTGAAGAACTTGTGGGTGTATACAGGGGGTTAAGCCTGTGGTGCAAGCAAACCAGGTTCCATTGGGAGGCACTGGATAGGAATTACTATCATCTGTAACTATAATGTGGTCACAAACGTGTTTGTGGTAAGGGAAGTTATTTAGATTTCCCCCTTTGCTTATTACACAAAGTCCTTTTCTTGTTATAGCTCCAAGGGTAAGGACTGGGGATTCTCCCCAGGAGCATCTCACTGGGCTTTCTGTGGGCAGGGGAATGACAAATTTCTGATTATTGCCCAACCAATATAGTATGGAGGCCTGGGATCTAGACAATGCCAACAGTCCTCTCTGGTGAGGTTGGTAGTGAACTTAAGAAAGTTAAAAGTGAGATTGAGTAATCCAAATAAATTGGATGCATCTGGGACCCCCAAAGGATGAACGTTTGCTGAAGTTGTAACCCAGTTCATGGGGTGAGTGGTGCTCAAGGCTGGGACTGGTCCTACAGGCTTTTGAACAGGCAAGACAGGAGCTGCTGGTCCTATAGCTACAGGGGGAGGCCCTGTTAGAATAACCTCTCTTTGGATCTGAAAAAGAAGCCCCCTATCTGGTCTAATTTTATTTTCATATAACCTCAGACCCCAAATTTTTCTAGCCTCCCATACTCTGCTTGTCTTTCCCCTTTCTGTTATGGAGATGGAGATAGGGTTTCTCCTTTTTAGTGATGTCTGATTGTTTCTTCTACTAATCAGTATAAGGTCCCAATTTTTATCTTTTACCCAGGGAGCGTTGGTTTCACAGCCCATCTAGAACAAAAGAAATCTTCTGACCCACCACAAGCCCCAAAATTACTTGTCCCTGGGCAAACATAAAACTTTAGGGTGGCTAGGTTTTGTTCCTGGCAGTTGCTACCACAATTAGCATCACTTTCTCTAACCCAGTATGACGGACAATTCCTATTCTTGTACCAGTTCCCAACTGGGTCTGGCCCCACCCATATGGAGCTGGCTAAGGCACAAAGGTCTAGATGAAAGACTGGGAAGGTGGTACTCGCTGGGCCAGTTAGTACCAGTGTCTGTACTTCTCTCCCTAAGTCCTGTGGGGAAGCCTCAGGGCCTTGCAGTATCTGTTTGGTGGTGACAGCCTCATGTGGGTTGGAAGTACATACAGTTAGGAGCATGGTTAAGATCAAGAGCATTTGAGTTTGAGTTTGAGCTTGAGTGGAGTGCTGTGTTCCTGATCGATCTTCCAGTGTGGCTGGTAGTTTTTGGGTTGGGCCAGAGGATCTGTGGGTCAGACGTGGGTGTGATGGATCCAAGTGGCAATTCTGTCCACCTTCACAGCAGTAGGCATGGTCAGAATAATGATGTAGGGTCCTTTCCAGTGGGGTTCCAATGTCTCACGGCAATGGCGGTGAACAAACACCCAGTCTCCTGGATTATAACCATGAGTCAGTGGGGGAGGTCCAGTCTCATATATGGCCTTCGGCCTTGGCCACACCTCTATGAGTTCTAGCAAGATATTGAAGAGATTCATGCAAATGTTGATTATCAAATTCAGCAATTAACTCTGCCTTTAAATCAGGCAGAATTGGGGGTGGTCTCCCAAACATTACTTCATAGGGTGTTAAGCCTATCATGTAGGGTGTGTTTCACACCCTGTAGAGGGCAAAGGGTAGGAGAGATACCCAGTCCCTTCTGGTCTCCATGGTTAGTTTAGTAAGGGTCTCCTTTAGAGTCCTGTTCATTCTTTCTACCTGTCCTGAGCTTTGGGGTCTATAAGCACAATGTAATTTCCAATTCTCCCCCAAAATCTTAAGAACTTCCTGTGTTACCTGAGAGATAAAGGCTGGTCCATTTTCTGAGCTCAAAAGAGCAGGCATTCCATACCTGGGAAGTATGTCCTCTAGGATTTTCTTAGTTACCACTTGAGCTGTTTCATGCTTGGTGGGGAAAGCCTTGGTCCATCCTGAAAAAATATCTACCAAAACTAAAAGATATCTGTAACCATATTTACCAGGTTTTACCTCAGTAAAGTCCAATTCCCAGTGTGCTCCGGGCTTGGAGCCTCGCTGGTGTGTCCTATCTGCTTTAGGATGATTGTCTGCATTAGTCATCTTACAACTGAGGCATTTGTTATCAATTTCTTCAATATGAGGTCTTAAATTGAGTATTTTGAGGTGACTGTGCCTTATCAGTTCTTCAGTCTGCTTTGTGTCCAGATGTGTAGACCGGTACAAATGTTGGAGAAGCTGCTGAGCCAGGCGTGTGGGAAGGATCAACTTATTGTCCCCACTTTTGATCCAACCTCCAGCGCCCTCTTGTGTTAAAGGCAACTTGCTAATCTTTTTGGTGTCTTCCTTTGAATACCCTGGAGTGTCAGGTAAAGTTGGAGGTCCTGGGTCCGGGAGTAGAGTCAATACTAGTTCAGTCTCTAGGGCAGCCCTCTTAGTGACTTCATCTGCTCTCATATTTCCCCTGGCCACCGGAGTATCATTTCTTTAGTGGACAGGGCAATGCATAATCGCCAGAGGGGATTGAGAGGGCAACCATAAGGCAGCCAACAAGTCCAAAATTTGCTCTTTGTTTTTGATTATCTTTCATTCTGCTGTGAGGAGGCCTCTCTCTTGATAGATAGCCCCATGTATGTGGTCAGTTGCAAAGATATATTGGCTGTCTGTATACATATTCAGCTTCTTGCCTTTGCCTAGTTGCAAAGCCTTTGTCAGAGCAATAAGTTCCGCCTGCTGTGCAGAAGTCCCTCTAGGTAATGCCGCCGCCCAGACAGTCTCTGTCTCACTCACTACCACAGCCCCCACATACCTTTGTCCATTTTTCATGAGCTGCTGCCATCAATATACCAAGTAACTTCAGCGTCTGGCAGGGGCTGGTCCGATGGTGTTCTCTGATGCTGTAAACCTGACTCAGGATCTCTGCGCAATCATGGAGGGGTACCTCCAGGTCCGGATCCAGCAGCAGGGTGGCAGGGTTTAAGGCTGTGCTGGGAGAGAATTGTATCTGCAGTGGGTTCAAAAGTAGCCTTTGATAATGGGTTATGCGAGCATTACTCATCCATCGGCCGGGAGGTTGTTTGAGAACTCCCTCTATGGCGTGGGGAGTGACAACCTGCAATTCCTGCCCTAATGTTAATTTGTTGGCATCTTTTACTAAAAGGGCTGTAGCTGCTATTATTTGTAGGCATGGTGGCCATCCTGCTGCTACAGGATCCAGTTTCTTTGACAAGTAAGCAACCGGTTGATTCCAAGGTCCCAATGTCTGAGTTAACACTCCTTTAGCTATTCCATTTCTTTCATCTACATAGAGGCAGAAGGCCTTGTTAATGTCAGGCAACACTAGTGCAGGTGCAGTCAGTAGGGCATGTTTCATTTCATTAAATGCCTGATCCTGGGCTGAAGTCCTCTGGAAGGGGCTCCTTTCTTTGGTCAATTCATATAAGGGGCTGGCTTTCTCAGCAAACCCAGGGATCTATAAATGGCAAAACCTAGCAGATCCCAGGAACTCAAGCACTGCTCTGTGGGTGGTGGGAGTTGGTATACTTAACACAGTCTCTTTTCTGGCCTGGGATAGCCATCTCTGTCCATCTTTAAGAATGTATCCCAGATATGTTACTTCTCTTAAACAAATTTGGGCCTTTTTGGCAGAAGCACGATATCCCAAGTCTCATAAAATTGTTAGTAAATCTTCTGTGCCTGCTTGGAAAGCCTGAGCTGTATCTGCAGCTATCAGAATGTCACCAACATATTGCAATAAAGTCAAATGTGGGTGCAGTTGGCGGTACTCACCCAGATCCTCATGCAAAGCCTCATCAAACAGGGTAGGCAAGTTTTTGAATCCTTGGGGTAGCCGTGACCAGGTCAATTGTCCATTAAACCCTTGTTCTGGGTCATGCCATTCAAAGGCAAATAGTGACTGGCTCTGTGCTGCCAATGGTAGACTAAAGAAGGCATCTTTTAAGTCCAAAACAGTATACCACACTCTGGAGGGAGGCAAGGAGCTCAAGAGGGTATAGGGGTTTGTCACTGTTGGGTGAACATCCATCACCCATTTGTTAACTTATCTTAGGTTCTGGATTGGCCTATAATTCCCAGTATGTGGCTTCTTTACTGGTAGTAGTGGAGTATTCCATGCAGAATGGCAGGGGACAAGCACCCTAAGGTCTTGGAGTCGCCTAATATGGGGTGTGATTCCCATATGGGCTTCTCTTGACATAGGGTATTGCCTCACCCTGATGGGAGTTGCTTTGGGCTTTAATTCCACCCAAATGGGCAGCCAATGGGAGGCCAGTCCCATCCCTCCTGTTTCTGTCCAGGCCTCAGGAAACTTTTGCAACCACTCATCAATGTCCATCATGGGACTTGGTTGTTGGTGGAGTCTATATTCATCTTCTAATTGCATGGTCAATATTTGTACTGGGTGCCCATTCTATCAGTAAGATTAGGCCCATCCAGGTGAAAAGAAATTTGAGCTCCTATTTTTGTTAGTAAGTCTCTTCCCAGTAAGGGGTAGGGGCATTCAGGTATGACCATGAAAGAGTGGGATACCCGGCCCATGCCAAGGTCCACTGTTCTTTGGGTAGTCCATGAATACTGGTTCATAACAGTGGCCCCTTGCACCCAAGACTTTTTATCTGACAGTTTCCCTTGGGGATTTGTTAGCACCGAATGTTGTGCCCCAGTATCTACTAGAAAATTGATAGGTGTCTCATCCACTCTTAAGGTTACCCTAGGTTCAGGGAGGGGATCCAAATCCCGTCTCCCTCAGTCATCAAGTCCTTCTAATTCCAGGAAATGCACTCACTATGCATGGCTGATTTTCTGAGAAGGGTTCTTAGGACATTCTTTTACCCAGTGCCCCATCTCTTTACAGTAAGCACATTGGTTACCAAGAAGTTTGGGCCTCTCTCGTGAAGGTCCCCTCTTACCTTGCTTTCCTGCAAGTTTCTTGTATTGCTGATGTTGGGTGTCAGGGGACTCTGCAGTGGCTGCCAGGAGAATCTTGGCCAAATTGCGGGTACTTCTTTCATTTACTGAGGAAATGGCTTGGGCTTGGCATTCTTCAGGACTCTCTCTGTTATTATACACTCGTTCTTCCAGTGCCACTAGCTCCTGCAAACTCTTATCTGCTAGCCTGTCCAGCTTTTGAATCTTCCTCCTTATGTCTTGGGATGCTTGGTTAACAAAACTAAGAATAACTGCTGTCTTATTTTCTGGAAGCTCTGGGTCCATAGGGGTGTATGTTCGATATACTTCCAGGATTCTTTCCAGAAAAGTGGCAGGAGTCTCAACTTTACCTTGCTGCACATTACTAACCTTAGCCAAATTAGCGGGATGCCTAGCCACAGCCCTGAGACTCCCCATTAGAGTCTGGTGGTACACCTGGAGTCTCTCCTTACCTACTGCCATATCCCAGTCTGGTCTAACCAAAGGAAAGAAGGTATCAATAATAGCTTGATTATTGGTGGGATTCCCGTCTGCACCTGGAACCAATTTCTGGGCTTCAGTCTGGATTCTCTCTCTTTCCTCTGTGGTGAATAGAATCTGTAACAATTGTTGACAATCATCCCAAGTTGGTAAGTGGGTAAAAATAATAGAATCCAAAAGATCAATAAGCCCCTGTGGCTTCTCAGAGAATTTAGGAGTTTGCATTTTCCAATTATATAGGTCACTAGTGGCGATTGGTCAGTAGTAATGTGGTTGGTTTCCATTGTGGTCTGGGGGCCCCATAACCGGAGAGGAAACATTGTGGCTTCTGGGCCTGGGACTTGACTCTGGGGGGCCCTACTATGAGTGTGGGGAGGGCTTAATATAGGTGGGGGTTGGACTACTGGTGGTGGGTCCTGAGATTGTGGTTCTGCAGGTGGACGAGGGTAGGGAGGAGGAAAGATTAATTCTTCTTCCTGGGAATTTGGAAGCACAGGATATAAGGGAGCAGAGAGAGAAGAGGAAGGGGAGTCATCTGATTTATTATTTTTCTTCTTCACCGTGAGAACAGTAGTGGTCTCCTGTGGAGGGGGAAGAAAAGGTTGAACCCAAGAGGGGGATCTTCCACCAGGTCATGCCAAACCAGGATATAAGGGATCTGGTATGGATGGCCAGGAGGTCCTTGGAAGATGTTTTCCTGGACTTGCTGTATGATTGTTAGGTGAAAGATGCCCTCTAGTGGCCATCCCACATTAAAGGTGGGCCATTTGTTCCTGCAAAGAGCAATGAGTTTATTTTTCTTTATCTCTATGCTAAGGTTATGAGCTCTAACTTTAACGTCCTGAAAATGGTCCGTCAGTAAAGAAAGTGGGGTAGTCTGTGTCTGTCCCATCTGTCCAATCACACAAACAGTAATTCCAACAAAGAACAGAAAAAAGAGACAGCAAAAGAGTTCAGCTGGCCAGCGACTACAAAACCAAAACTGAGACAATGGCCTTTCACCATTTGCGTTGCCTCTGCAAATCTACCAAAGGGATGGAATCCCCTTTAGGCGGGCCTCAGGCACCCAGGACCTTCTGTCCAAACGAAGTGGCCTCCCCAAAATCGGGTGGGCCTGGGGCACCCAGGACCTGCCATCCAAATGGAGTGGCCTCCAGGGGTGTGTCCGCACAACCACAATTTTTCTGATGAAAGGAAAGACAGACAACAGATATCCAGAGAAGACAAAACACAAAGACACACCAGCTGGTGACCTGAGCTCTACATGTTGGGGGTCCTCAGGGTCTCTGGGGGGGAGGGGTATCCCGGACGAGGCCCCAAATGTTATGCCCAGTTCTCGGCACCCCCAGTCACCACCAAGGAGAACCAAACACGTATGCAAGGGCAAGGAGTTTTATTTCAGGCTTAAGCTTGGTCTCTTGACTTCACCAATGCAGTGGATCCATATAAGAGCACAGAGCAGCAGGAGGGTGGGGTTTATATAGGAATTCAAACAAAGGAGTAGGGGATGGGTACATGGTTGGTTGATTTAAACAGTGACTATACTTTTGCCCTTCTGGTTGGCTTAGGACATTGGCAGGCAAAGTTGACGGGTGGGGGCTAGGGGGTCTAGGTAACCTCCATTGTGATTGGCCAAATAAGCAGCAATAACATTTGTATGTTTTTTGATTGGTCGGGGCAGGGAAGCAGGAGGGACAAGTCTTTGGCAAGTCTCAGGCATGTCCTGGGCATGTCTGGGGGCTGATTCAGGCCCTTAGATGGAAATCTTTCCTGACCACATGTCAGGGCGGCTGTCTTTGTTTAAACTAAAACTTGGAACTTAGGCCTAGCCAGGTCAGTGCTCTACTGAAGCCTGTCATGGCGTCATTTAGTTTCTGGGTCTTTCAGCATATGTCTAGGAATTCATCTATTTCTCCCATATTGTTTAATTTTGTGGAGCAGAGGTTTTGGAAGTATGCTCTGATGATTCTTCCAATTTCATTGATGTCTGTTGTGAACTCTCCTTTTTTATTTTTTATTTTGTTAGTTTGAGACTTCTCTTTTTGTTGCTTGATCAATTTGGCCAGTGGTTTGTCAATATTATTCATTTTTTCAACAAACCAGCTCTTCGTTTCATTGATTTTAAAAATTGTTTTCTTAGTTTCCAATTCATTAATTTCTACTCTAATATTGATTATTTGTTTCCATCTGGAGCTTTTTGAGTAGATTATTCTGGTTTTTCCAGTGCCTTTAGGTGGACAGTCTGGTTATTAATATGTGATGTCTCTATCTTTGTAATGAAGGTATTTAGGGCTATGAATTTTCCCCTTATGACTGCCTTCATTGGTTCCCATAAGTTTTGGCAGGTTGTGTTTTCATTATCATTCAATTCTAGGAATTTTAGATTTCTTTTTTGATTTCTTCCATGACCCATTCATTGTTTAAAAGTGTGTTGTTTAGTCTTCAGGAGCAGGTGGAGTTCTTGATGTGTCTCTTGTTAATTTCTAGCTTTAAAGATTGTGATCCGACATGATGCAGGAAGTTACTTCAATTTTCCTGACTTTATGAAGGCACACTTTAGGACTTAATATATGGTCAATTTTGGACAAGGTTCTGTAGGCTGCTGAGAAGAATGTGTATTCTGTAGAGTTGGGGTGGAAAGTTCTGTAGATATCCATTAGGTCTAGTTGATCTATGATGTTGAGCTCTATTTTTCCCTGTTGATTTCCTGCTTTGATGATCTGTCTTTTGATGATAATAGAGTATTAAAGTCTCTGACTATGATGATGTTGATGTTTATTTTCGATTTCATTGTTAAGTAGATTTTGTTTTATAAACTGTGGTGCACCTGTGTTTGGCAGAGATATATTTATGATTGTGATCTGCTCATGTTGGATCATTCCCTTGATGAGTAAGAAGTGGCCTTTTTTGTCCTTTTTGATTCCTTTCGGTTTGAAGTCTATTTTATCAGATATTAATGTAGCAAAACCTGCTTGATTTTATTTCCATTTGATTAGAATATCATTTTCCAACCTTTTACCCTAAGGAAGTGTCTATCTTTAGTGGTGACGTGGGTTTCTTGAAGACAACATATAGAAGGATCCAGTTTTTTTCTTTATTAGTTATGTACATACTCAGTGTGTAAACAGCCATGTTGGTACCATTGTTAGCCTCCTCCCTGTCCTCTCCCCTCTGAAGGGACCCTCCTCATTGGCGATTGTGGTCATGCATTGTGGGGGTGGCCATCAGGCATTGGGGAGAGGCAATGACTCTGTGCATAATGTCCCAAGTTGTGGCTCTAACAAGCTTTCTGCCCCTCTTCTGTGAATTTCCCTGATCCATGTTGGGTTCATTTTAGGTCCACTTCAGTGATGAGGTCTTGGGAATCTCTGTGTCTCTGGATATCTGGTTTGGTAGGTGTTGAGTGTTCTCTGTGTCTATCTCCTTCACCCTTTTGCTGGTAACAGGTTCACCAAGAAAGCAGCACTCTTGCTCATTTCCCCAAATACTCTATGGTTTCAGCTGGCCTCTGGTAAGGTGTGATGGGTGGATTCTCTCCTCAAGTTCTGGTCCATCTGCATAAGAGAAGCAGGTTCTCCAATGGAGACTGAAGTCAGCACCAGATAAATGGGATAATAATTATCATTTTAGAGGGAATTTAATAGGTGAAGGTCCTCTTATGGCCCAAGATTTATGGGAGCTTGATATTGGAGAGTGGACTCTGCTCTACTGAGCAGATCCATTAGCCAGTTCAAGAGCAGCTGATTACCCACCATGGCTGTGTGCCACTATTGCACTTGTGTGAGCATCACATCAGGTTGTTTGCTGCTGAGTAGCTTAGACCACAAGTTGCTTGGACAGATATTGGTCATTTTCCCCCAGTTTCTCATGTAACACCTTCTGGCACTAGACAAGCTAACTGTCTGGGGACTGTCTCATCCAGATTCAAGCCAGGTGTCTCCATGTTCTGTGCCAACATCATATGGTGTCTTTGGCAGTACGGTCTTAATACTAACCTTTGGTGGGTCATCAAGTACTCCGACAGAAAGCTTTCTTCTTTTGGGAAACCTAGTAGGTCTCTTTGGTCAATAGCTCATCGTAGATGTAAATCTCATCCTGGTACTGGGAGTTACAGGCCAAGAAAGCAAGGCACAATGGGACCTACCAGGACCGGGGGACTGGGTGAAGCCAGAAAGGAAGGGTTTGGCCTACTGACTCCAGACCATCATGCCAGCCTTCCATCAAACTGTCTGAGCAGGAAACCCAGACTAGGGAGGTGAGAGGAGCCAGGAAACAGGGGTCTGGCCTACTCACTCCAGCCTGCTGTGCCTGCCTGCACAGACAGGTGCAGGGAACCCAGACTGGGGAGGAGGGAGGAGGTGTTTAAACAGGGGTCTGGCCCACTCACTCCACACTGCTACACCTGCCTACACACTGTCTGTGCCTGCCTGCCAGCACACTGTTGCTCAGAGAACCCAGACTACCACGAGAGAGTACAAACAGAATGGTTAAAAAAACACAGTATTAAGTGGAACAACTGAAAATTTTGTTCATTTTTTGGGGGAGGGGCATCAAAATAGCATTAATCATTTTAGAAAACAGCTTGAGAGTTTCTTACAAAATTAAATATACACTTATATTAAATGAAGTAATTGGGCCATTTTCCAAGAGGGAATGAAGATATACAGCTACATAAAGAACTGCATATGCCACAATGTGCATCTGGATTTATTTGGGTACTGGGGAATTGAATCCAGGATGTAGGGCTTCGAAATCAAGAGCCTTTTCTGCTGAGCCGTCTCTCCAGCCCTCTAGCTTTATTTTTACTGGCTAAAATCTAGAAAAAAATAGATGCCATCAACAAAAATGAGATAAATTACAACACACACAGAATAACTACTCAGCATAAAAAGAAATAGATTATTAGTACAGCAGCTTCCTTTTACTACATTGTTTTTAGACATTTCACATTAGTTAACTGTGGTCTACCATGATTTGAAAAAACTAAATAGAAAATACCAGAAATGAATGATTCAAAAGACTTAAATAACTTTCATTAAAGTATATCATTAAAATTGTTCCCTTTGGGCTGGAGAAATGGCTTAGTGGTTAAGGTACTTGCCTGTGAAGCCTTAGGACCCATGTTTGACTCTTTAGATCTCATGTAAGCCAGACAGACATACAAGGTGATGCTAATGTGCAAGGCTGCACACGTGCACCAGATGACATACACATCTTGAGTTCATTACAGTGGATGGAGGCCCTGGTGTGCCAATCATTTCTCTCCTCTCTCTCTCTATCTCACTCTCTCTCCTGCATAAAAAAGGTCAGTCTGCTGGGCATGTCGCAAAATTTTTTTCTGTTTATTATAGCTATTATTATTACTCTGATTTATAAATGAAAGTTTATCACAGGTATGCATAGGAAAAGTATTTTTTTCTTTATTAATTAGTTTTGTATTCAGCAAAAACATCAGTTTGGTACCATTATTAGGCTCATCCATGACCTACCCCCTTGCCTTGGCCCCTCCTTGTTGAGGTATATGGGTCATGAATCGTGGAATTAGCCCACAGTTATGGGTAAGATAAATGTCTCTGCATATCATGACCCAACATGTGGCTCTGACATTCTTTCTGCCCCCTCTTCTGCAAAATTTCCCTGAGCCATGTTGGGTTCATTTTTGGTCTGCTTCAGTGATGAGGTATTGGGGGCCTCTGAGGCTCTGGCTCCCTGATTTGGTAGGAGTTGATTTTTCTCTGTGTTGATCTCCTTCCCCCTTGTGCTGGTATCTGATTCATCAGGAAAACAGCACCCTTCCTTGTTTCACCAGTTTTTCTTAGTTTCAGCTGGGGCCCTTTCGAGGTATGATGGGGTGGCTCTCTCTTTAGGGTCTACATCTATCTGAAAAAGAGAAGCAGATTCTCCAATGGAGAGTAAGTTAGCACCAGGACAAATTAGATAACCTTTTTTTTTTTAATAGAGAATTTAATAGGTGTAGGCCCTCTTGTAGCCCATGATTGATGGTAGCTTGATATTGGAGAGTGGGCTTATGTTTGGATATGGTTCTGACTTGTTTCCCAGCTCCAGCTATAGGTCGCGTACCACTGAGGGGATCAGTTAGCCAAATTGAGAGCAGTTGGTTCCCCACCATGGCTGTGTGCCACTATTGCACTTGTGTGGGCATCACAACAGGTTATTTGCTGCTAAGTAGGTTAGACCATGAGTTGCTTGGACAGATATTGGTCATTTTCCCCCAGCCGCCCATGTAGCACCTTCTGGGACTAGACGTGCTGACTGTCTGGGGACTGACTCTCTTCCAACTTCCAGCCATGCCCTTCTATTTTGCATGTCAACCACATATGGTGTCTTCAGCAGTAGGGTCTCACCACTAAGCTTTGGTGGGTCATCAAGTACTCTGACAGAAACCTGTCTGTCGGGCTGGAGAGATGGCTTAGTGGTTAAGCGCTTGCCTGTGAAGCCTAAGAACCCTGGTTCGAGGCTCGATTCCCCAGGACCCACGTTAGCCAGATGCACAAGGGGGCGCACGCGTCTAGAGTTCGTTTGCAGTGGCTGGAAGCCCTGGCATGCCCATTCTCTTTCTCTCTCTCTCTGTCTGTCACTCTCAAATAAAAAAAAAAAAAAGAAATCTGTCTGTCTGGAAAAGTATTTTGTATGTAGGGTTTTTATACTATCCACAGTGTCAGGTAGCTACTCAGGGTTATATCATATATAAATAAGGGAAGACACTGTATAATACACCCACATGAATCTAAAGGGTTATACTAGTTGGATGAATTCACTTACAAAAAGTCTGTACAGTGCATGATTCTATTCATAACACTGGAAATGAGAAACCGTAGGGGCAGATGTCTTAAGAGATTGCTGTGGCTATAGTGTGGTAAGGGCATTGACTACAAAGGATCTCCAGTGAACAGTTCAAAGTCCTTCAAATGGCCTCTACATTGATGGCCATGCTGGATCCATGGATGCATACTTCATCAAACACAAAATGCTATTGTTAAGCTTTTACTTAACTAAGTTACATTTATAAAACCATGCATTAAATCATGAAAAATAAATGTAAAAAGTCTTGGAATCAGTGATTATTTGGGGCCCCAGCTGAACTCCAAATGTGAATTGACTGGCGTCCATGGCAAGTCACCAAAGCATGTAGGATTGCGTTTTCCTGTGTACAAGACAGTCATATTCTCCTCTATTTTGGAGACACCAGGGGACTGGATGATGTATGAATCTCATGTTTCTTTAGGCAGAGGAGGGAAACCCATCAGGACTGTGGTGGTTTGTTTTCTTCTGCCTCCTTGTACAATCCCTGGGGAACCTTGTTTCTAGTGCTTCTGGGTATGGAATAGCTCCCAAATGAGCACCAAGACATAATCCCTGAGCCCCAACACACCCTTTATAAGCTTTCTGGAGCTGGCCATATTGAGCCAACCTAACATTCACTCCACCCTGCAGGGTGGCCACAGTGATGTCTAAAGGTAAGTGTCCCAGCACTCCAGCCTTCCTACTTTACTTCATTCCCATTTAAGGGCAGGAGAAAGCCATTCAGGAGCCTCAGGTGACCTTTCCCTCCTCCATAGGTGACTAAAGTACTGAGTAACGCTGGAACCCATACCTGGCAGTGACATATCATGATGAGCTTTTCCAGCTTGAGTGACAGCAAGGGAAGGAAAAACAAACACGTATGTGTGAGTATGTGTGAATATGTGTGGCAAGGCCTAAGCTATCAGCAGCGATTGGCAGAAAATGAACCAACTCTGTTCAGAACAAAATGTGGCATGTATGACCTTAGACAAATGAATTTTTGTGAGCTTCACATTTCCCCTGTCAATCAGAAGGGATAGTCCACAGTTTTTGTAGAAAATCACAGGGTAGAGGGGACTGTGGTGTTGGCAGTGCTGCAGAGTCCCGTGTGGTGGTCCATGAGCATCATCACACTGTCTTGGAATATGGCTTCAGTTGACCATGCTGTCACTCTGAACAACTCCTCCAAATGCTTCACGTTCCTGTCCCTGTCTCCACAGGAAAGAGCAGGAATCACTCAGTTATTCACTGTCTGTGATGCTATAGGAGAGAAATTTCAACTAAAGACTGGATTGCATAAGAAAACTTTGCTTGAATGAAGGCCTACAATTGTGCCTCCAGAGATGGATTTGTGGAAGAGGGTCAGTGTTTTTAATAGAAACAAGTAAAAGCAGAAGAATCCAGAAAAAGGGAGCCTAAAGTACCTTTGCAGTTATCTACTCTAATCACAGTTAAAGGACCTTGGATTTCTTAGGTTCACCCCTCAATTATCTGGGCACCTTGGGCTTAACAGCCACCACATGTGGTAGTGGGGAAGCTGGCTGAATGTTCCCTAGGACTTCAGTCTCTCTCTGCCTTAGGAAAGCACCTGATCTCTCCAAGTATACACACATACATACACAAAATCATGATCCCATAACATCTACTAAAGGACTATCTTTTTCCATGTGCTCAGCCTAAGAACCTTAAATCATCCTTGTACCTTATCTGTCTCATTTGTCACACTCAGTCTGTTAATACGATCATTAACATATCCAGAATCAGATGACATTATATAAATAACTATTGATGAAAATATAAGTGAATGATATCCCGACTTACTTGAAATCTAGAGAAGCTAACACCAAAAGCCATGGAAACATCTTAATTCTTTTCATTCTACATGATGTCATTCATAGAGCTTCACTGGCAACACATGTCCAAGTAATGTATTGTGAAGGTGTGGCCTTGGTGTCAGATGGTCCTGAGTTGAAGATCAGTGCTCTCAAGAGCTTTGGGACCTAAGGGTGCTTACTTAATCTTTCTAAACATGAACGTTATAATCCCATAGAATTAATAGCATTAGTAGCAAGAGGTTTTCTGAAAATTGAAGGAAAACATTAGCCATAGACTTTTGAACTTTGGTTGGCTTCTTGCTCCTGTTCTTCCTCAAACATTTTTTATTTCACAAGACAACAACCCTTCTCTTGTACCAGCGCCCTCACTACCATCCAGAAACTTTTATATTCACTGAGCCAGTATCATATGCTTTTTAGTTCCTACACACTGACAAAGTGTAATCATTATAACAATATTGAAGTACTTCCACACTATGTTGGTCAAGAGTCACTCTGCCTGAGTTCTCTCCTTGGAAATCTCTGGTCCTCCCCCTGAGCCACCAACTAAAGGGTTAACATCTGGTTTATTGGAAGCTTTCAGGAGTCTGGACAAAATCTAGGTAAATATCTGTCCTAATTGGCAGGTCCAGTCCATCCCTTACCAGTGTCCTGCAAAGACAGACGGATGCTCAGGTTTCATTCTTCCCGTTTTGGCAGGTCTGAGTCTCCGCCTCCTCCAGCTCTCATCAGTGGCCTATAGAGCCTGGTGTGGGGGGAACAGGACAACTGTCACTGAATTCATCTTTCAGGGACTAACAGAGCATGTAGGACTGCAATACATCCTTTCTGTTGTCTTTCTCTTTACTTAAGTAATAACAGTTGGAGGTAACATTAGCATCCTGGCTGCCATCTTTGTAGAGCCTAAACTCCGTACCCCAATGTACTATTTCCTGGAGAACCTCTCTCTGCTGGACATTGGGTGCATCACTGTCACTGTTCCTCAAACGCTGATGTGTCTGCTGAGTCACAAGTGCATAGTTCCCTTTGCTGCCTGCCTCTCACAGCTCTTCTTTTTCCATATCCTGGCTGGTGTGGACTGTCACCTCTTGACAGCCATGGCCTATGACCGCTAGCTGGCTATCTGTCAGCCACTCACCTGCAGCACGTGTATGAGTCGAAAAGTCCAGGGCACCATGGTGAGCATTTGCTTCACCATCTCCTTCATCAGTGCTCTGAGTCACACAGTGGCTGTGTCTGTGCTGGTCTTCTGTGGTCCTATTGTGGCCAACCACTTCTACTGTGACCTTCCACCCCTGTTCTAGCTCTCCTGCACTAGTGTTCACCTCAGTGGACAGCTGCTCTTTGTGGGGGCCACCTTTATGTGAGTGATTCCCATAATCCTTATCTGTGTCCTATGCCCATGTTGCAGCTGTAGTACTTTGGATCTGCTCAGCAGAGGGGAGGAAGAAGGCATTCTCCACATGTGGCTCCCACCTCACTGTGGTCTGCCTCTTTTATGGGACTGGCTTTTTCAGCTACATGCATGTAGATTCTGTCTCAGCCTCAGATAAGGACAAGGGCATTGGGATCTTCAATACTATCCTAAGCCCTATGCCGAATCCAGTCATCTACAGCCTTCGCAACCCTGATGTGCAGGGATCATTGAAGAGAGTCCTGACAGGAAGAAAGCCACCAGTGTGAGAAGGTGGGACAGGAGCATCACAGTGGGCTGTCCTTCCTAGACACTGCCCTGGCTTCTTATGATGAAGATCCAGGGGTGCACTGAGGAAATTTTCATGGTGGATCCAATGGTGGGAGAAAAATAGATAGTAGTGGTCAGAACTGGAATTTGCTTTGGATTGTGAAGAAAAGGTAAAGCTTAGGTGAAAGAGTATCGATGTTGACAGAAGGTACATTAGAGCTAGGGATATACCATGGGCCAGAAAATGGGACATGAAATAATTTGTACTTTTTGTTTAATGACTGATCAAATGACGTAGAATTAAAATATTAATAAAATAAAACGTTGACCTCCTTTTAGATAAACCATGTTTATAGTACACAAGTCCTATATATATGTGTGTGTGTATATATATATATATATACACACACAAAGATTGAAAATTAATACATGAATGATCATAATAATGAGATAAGAAAATAATGATGAGTAATTATGATAGTGAGGTGGGATAGTAGTGAATAATCATGTAATACAAAAGTATTTCTTTAATTCTCAGTCTAAAGTAAATAGTTTCAAACTCTGTTGTACAAATATGAGTGATTTGTGTTTGGGGTAAATAATTTTAGTAAAATGTATATTTTTTGTTTAAAAAGAAGCCGTTCATGTATTGACATGATGAGATTACAAGGCATTTGGCTAAATTTATAAAGTGACAATAATATGACCCATGTATGAGTGACAAATAACCCCCATTCTACAAAGGGTGGTTCCCTCTCTTGTGGATGCAAATAACATTGGGAAGGGCAGTGGGAAATGGAGAAGGACTTTTGCTTTTTATCTCATTCTTGCATTATGTGAAGCTTCCCATTGAGTTCTATAATTAAAAAACTTAAATGCCAGTAAACAAAGTGTGTGCACGGAGAGAGTGAGGGCAGTAATGTAAGATGACTGGGGAGGGGTTACCCTCCAGCTGTCCTGTCTGATACCATCCTCACCTTTGAGAAAACAAACACAATGGACCATCCATCCAGTCCAAGGTCACTCTGTCCACTTGCTCAGGAGTCAAAGCCTGGAAAAAACACGGAGCAGTCATATGGTCTGACCCTGCTCTTTTCAGTTAACAGATAGAGCAGGCTGTTCTTATCATGAAGGGAAGACTCCCTGTGGATCCCTTCTGCTGGCCCTGAAATTGAAAGCTCTCCTCTGTGCCACATTACTCCCCATTCTGCAACCCCATCCACATCTCTTTGTTCATCACTCTACCCTATTGCCTGGTTCTGACTTTATGGATTCCATTGCAAATAGTAACCAGTTTCAGTTGGGATGGATACACGAACTTTGTGAATATAGGTTCATGAGTTCCCGACAAGACTAGTAATATTCTAAGCCACCCAACTTCAGATAGCTCATACTCAAAGAAACATGATTCTTGTGGCATCAGTCCTCAACATACCTCTGAACTTTTGAGGACATCCATGATTCACCCATTAAGTTCAGCTGATGCCATTTTATTCTCCATGAGTATCTACATATGTCCACCTGAAGAGATGCTGTCACACACACACAACAGTACCACCTTCCATCCAACATCCATGACCATTTGTCATGGATAGAGACAGGCCACACAGACCCAGGAGAGATCTAGAACAGGAGGCCATTTGCTCTTTAAAACCTGTTCTCTTTGGATTTTGCCACCACACAGTTGAATGCCCCACAGTATTAACTAGAGCCTCAATTAGGGGATAAGGAAGCCAGAATTTATTACTCTTACTCTACAGATTAAAAAATATACACAGAGAGGCTAAATGTTTGCTATAAACTATGGGGATTAAAAGTAGCAACCTCCAAGTACTGGATCCTAGCCCAGCTGTCTCCATCCCAGCCTCTACTAAGTCACTAAAGAATTCAAACTTGGGCTGGAGAGATGGCTTAGTGGTTAACGCATTTGCTGAGAAGTCAGAGGACCCAGGTTCAATTCCCCAGAACCCACATAAGCCAGATGCACAAAGGGCACACGTGTCTGGAGTTCGTTTGCAGTGGCTAGAGGCCCTGATGTACCTATTCTCTCTGTCTCTATCTCTCTTTTTCTCTCTGCTTGCAAATAAATAAATAAAATTTATAAAAAAATAATTCAAACTTAACACTTATACTGACACAAGGATCAATAAAGAAAGCCTTGCATACAGCATATGAAGACATGAATTCTACTCTAGTCCCTGCTATTTTAGCCCTATTGGTCTCTTTCAGCATTAGTTGGTCTCTCAGGCTTCTGTTTCATTCACCTCTTTCTTGAGAAGTACTCAGGTCCACATGGGAGGCCAAAGCACGGAGGAACTAAGTGATGATGGGCAATCAACTGGACAAGCAGTGAGCCTAAGAAGAGGCACATAGACCCAAGTACCTTTTACAGCCAGTGGATCTCTAATGGGTAGAGGCTAGTTGTTGGGCACAATAAACTACCCATATATTCAAGTTCGAGGTGGTGCTAACTGAGCAGGGAGAGATGTGAAGAACTCCTAATAAGTAGTAGTAACAGAAACAGAAACAACTGAGCACAGGAAGAAACTTCAGAACAACAGCCACAAGATAGTCAGCTTTGTTTTCAGTTTCTGTTTGTGGGACCTGGGGGTGGGGTGGGGTGGGGAATCAAGCCATTAGAGGCCTATAGTGTTCAGATTTTTATTTGGTAATTATAGGTGGTTAGACATCGTTGAATATGAGGAAAGCTCAGTGTGAAGTCAATGTTAGATGAAGAGTTGAGAGAACTGGGTTCTAGATGAACACTTCTCCCTGGTAGCCCTGAGACATCAGCATAAGTGAGAATCATACCCCTAGACCACCTGGCCATGTGACATGGAACAGAGCAGCTCTGGGAGTCTGTCTGCTTCTGTATGAAGTGGGACTCAGCATGTTCTGTAAGTGATTATTCAGAGGGTTCAGTGACTTGAGTAAGAGAATTAGTGAGCTGATGCTTGGTGTCATGTGGCCGTGAAAGTTCCACTGAGTTCTGAGTTAAAGGAGTTACTGTGCATCTAGAGTCTGTGATCTTTCTCTAATGAAGGCCAGAGCAGAGACCTATCCACTCGATCTCCCGGAAAATAATCACTGCATTCCTCCTGGTCATGGCTCTGGCCTTTGTACCACTCTCGACCTCACTTCCCTGAATGCACTTGTGGAGAGCACAGGCCTCTGGAAGCTGCTATGTTTTCCACACACACCAAAGGGAGGTTTACTAATCTCTTGGGTCCACAAACTCCAGAGGAGAACAGACTAACTGATAAACTTTGTTAACTTCCCAGCTCTGCAGGGCCTCAGGAGGCATCCATCTAGCAAGTGTCCCAGTGAAGACAACGAGGTCTGGGACTGGAGAATGAAGTCCCTGTAAGTTCTACAAATATACCCTCTAATTAGCTCCCAGGTGGGGTTCAGGATAACAGCCCAGGAGCCAAGGGAAGACCCAGTAATTGTGATTGCCTTCTACATCTCTGCTAATAAGGCCAGAGGGGAGGGGCACCCAGAAAAGATTTACTTTTTCTTTGTCCTGCAGTCCTCAGACTGCAGGAAGTTGGGACCTTAGAGAGTGAAGGAAGCCAATTAGCCAAGGTGATTTAAGCAGTTGTAGCAAGACTCATTAGCCATGTTATGATGTTATATGCGGAGGGAAGAGGTATTTGTTATTTGCATATATGAAAATGTAAGGACAAACCCATTTTTACATAATTGGCTATGTGCTAATAAAGTATATTGAGATAAAAAATAATACATTAAATAGGGTACCTGGGCATAAGCCAATCCCTTGCAAACATGAGCTCCAGTTCCCTCCCTTGTTGTCTGGTTATTGATGTTGCCCCCTTCCTCCTGCTCCATGCTTGTTCTCCCTCTCTTCTTCTCACAGCTGCTTTATTTCTTCAGTTTCATGTTAGTACATGCATCTGTCTTAGAGGTGTAATGGCTAGGACATCATGTGATGGGTGCATCGTGATGCCCTTAACCAATGCCCTCTCTCCACACTGATTTGGTTTCTGGCTTTTCACTATGATGACCTAGCTTTGGCAGACTTCTGCAAGCTACTTCCAGGAATATACAGTACATTTATGAGTTTGCTGAATTTTAAGTTGGACAGATGGTACCATTTGAATTTTCTCAGTGTGAGGAGACTTTTTTCCATTCTTAGGCAATCATTTCATATTGTCATTAAAACCTCTTTACAGTGTATCATAATCACTGTTGGCCTTTTTGGTCTAGTCTGCACTTCTTGATGAATAAGGCTAGGTTTCTTTTCTTACCTTAACACAAGTGTCAACACTAAGTCATAGGTATTGCATATATTTTTCTTTCCTTTCTCTCATGCTAGTGCTGCTTATTATAAGAGCGTTTATGTAGCCAAGTATATAAACATTTTTGTCCTACTTGAAATTATTTTCCTTTTTATCATATTTATAAAATATTCTAGATTTTCATACCTTTAGTTTTTTGTAGATTAATTATATTTTATTGTCAACTTAATTTTTTTCTTTTTTAATTATTTTTGTTCTCAGTGAATACAGTCAAGTTGGCACCATTGTTAGCTTCCTCCCTGTCCTCCCCCCCCTCCACATGGACCCTCCTTTTTGGGGAATATGGGTCATGCATTGTGGGGTTAGCCTTCAGTTATGGGTAGGAGGAAATGTCTCTGTGTATCATGACCCAGCGTGTGGCTCTGACATTCTTTCTCCCCCTCTTCCACAAATTTCCCTGAGCCATGTTGGGTTCATTTTAGGTCTGCTTCAGTGATGAAGTCTTGGGAGCCTCTGGGTCTCTGGGCATCTTATTTGGTAGGAATTGATTGTTCTTTGTGTCTATCTCCTTCACCTTTGTGCTGTACCTTTAGTTTTTGTATTTTGTGTTTTATATGGTTTTCTATTTGAAATTACTTTTACTATATGATATAATATAGAAATATAACTTGACTTTTAGCATTATAGCCCGTGTCCCAAGACATCCCCAATAATCTGAAGTGCCTTCATTGGTCAAGTAATAAAATGTGTGTGTACACTTAAGTTTGCTCTGGACTTCATGCTCTGTGACAGTGATCTGTGACGTGCTACAAGTTCTCCACCATCGCAGCTTTACAGTAGCATCCAATATTTTATTCCAGAAAGGCTTCTTCTTGGCCTCATAAGGAAATAATGTTGTCCATTTCACCTTATCATTAAATCAAATCAAATAAGGGAGACCCATCTTTCCCTGTGATACTGGAGAAATATTAAGCACTATTAATTCACTGTTAAAATCATTATTTATGATAAGTTCTTAAGATGTGTGTGTGTGTCCATGCATGCATGCACGTGCACACACACACATGTGCATACACACACACACGCACACACACACACACAGGCTAGATATTCATGTTGGGTATCTTCCTTGATTACTCATCAACTTAGTTTTTGAGATAGGGTGTTTCATTAATCCCAGAGCTGACCAGCTAGGCTAGATTAGCCAGCGAAAGAGCCCCTGGGGTCTGCCTTGTCTGCCTCTGCTGTGCTGGGACAGCTTTTACATGAGTATAGTGGATCTGAACTCAGGTCCTCAAGCACACAGTTTACTGGCTGAGCCATCTCCCTAGTGCTCTAGGTTTTCCATAATTGCTCTTTCTGATGCTCATTTCCTCATAAATTAGCAAAGATGGGGAATGGGGCAATATGGCTCCAAAATTGTTAGCTATTGGACTATCCTTTGCTATTTTGGCTGCCTGAGCAAAAGGAGACTATTAGTCAAACAGCCAGCTGTACCACCAGTATGCTAGCACCAGGCATCTTAAACACTCCATGGACACCTTGAGAAAAATACACAATGGTTACAGCTGATTCCCGTGGTTTCTGAAGGCAAAGCCTCAGCCAGGGCTACTTGAAATAGTTTATGCCAGCCTTTTTGCTATAATAAGCTTTGGTGGATGTCAAACAACATTAGAATCATTTTTTTCCCCATAGGCCAGAGAGGAAGCACTCTTGGTAGCTTAGCAGGAGGACTGCTGTGACATAGCTAAAGAGACGTGGCAGTGATGGGTGTAGGTGCACTGTGATTGATACAAACACAAACCTTCATTTGCATGCAAGGTGTACTGTGAACGGTCCTGACACCCCTTCTCTGGCTTTATAAGCAAGCTACTCAGGCTTCGCTGTGCAGCCTCGCTGGTGTTGGGATATTAGGCCAAAAGCTTCCCTTGAAACATAAGATTCAATCAAAAGATTCCCTTGAATCTTGCTTGCTTTTAATGTATAGGCTGAGCTGGGAAAGCAGAAGAGACAGCGGGGCAGTAGCAGTGACAGAGGCCGCAGAGCAGAATGGCAGCAGGAGTGACAACTGAGGAGGTGGAAGGCCAGACTGCCTAGGTGGCAAGGCGGCCACCTGTGGGACAGCTGAAGAGGCAGCTGAACAGGCTGCGAGAGCAGCCGGGGCAGGAAGAGGGGCGTGGTAGAAGTGGACAGCGCAGAGAGCTGGGGCTGAAGAGCGGAGAAGCTCATAAAGAGCCAGAGAGGAGAGACCACTTGTCTGGGCACTGTTAGAGTTCCAGGGGTTGTTAAGCCTGTAGGGTTATGGGTGTCAGACACCGCAGGCCCAAAAGTTGTGACATTGGGGAGTCACTATATATAGGCCTGCCCAGAAGCCACAGTGCTATTTCCTGCCAAGAGCTAAGGAATTTAGGCCTCCTAGGTCTACACAAGAGCTGTAACAATATGAAAGACCGGCATAAGGACTGTGACACTAGAGGCCGGTGCTCTCTGCTGTCACAGAGAACAGAAGCTGCCCAAACCAGCACAAGGAGGACTTCTCCTTGCCTATACATGATTTCTACATGGGTAGCAATAGGACCCTCCCTCAGCCAGATGAATGGTAACATAACCTTAAGTTTAATTATTTTTAAATCACAGCTAATCTAAGGGGCAAAATATATAATAACTTACTTGTCCTTTTGTATTTACTTGCAAAACTGAGTATTTTCTTTTTTTTCCTGTTAATCATGTCTGACCTTTTCTTTGAAACTTCTATTTATGTTTTTGTTTTCATAAAGACCTCTGTGTTTTCACATGTATTCCTACTATATCTTTAGAGGGTAACAATATTAAGATGTTCATATTTTCTTTGTTGTGAATGTTTTGTGATTATTTTTATGAGAGATAGAGGGAGGGGGAACTGGCATGCCAAGGCCTCCAGCCACTACTACTGAACTCCAGATGTGTGCTCTACCGTGTGTGTGTGTGTGTGTGTGTGTGTGTGTGTGTGTGTGTGCGCATCACCTTGTATGTCTGGCTTTTGAGGGATCTGGAGAGTCAAACATGGATTCTTAGGCTTCACAGGCAAGTGCCTTAACCACTAAGCCATCTCTGAAGCCCAAGATTTTCATATTCTCTGAAAGTATTTCTCTAAGTTCTTCATTTGCCTTTTAAATTCAGTGATATTTTCATGTTTTAAAAGGGGCTGGGAAGATGGTTCAGCAATTAAAAGCACTTGCTTGAAAATCCTGCCTGCCTGGGTGTGGTGGTTTGAATAGATGGCCCCCAATATATTCAGTTGTTTATTTGTTTGTAGTTTGCATCTCTAGCCACCTGGCTGGAGGCAGTGTCACTGGGTCGATCTTAAGGTGTGGTGGTGGGTTTCAGATTTCAATCTAAAGATATGCAAAGTGTGCCTAGCAGGAGTTCCTGAAGTGTGCTGTGGCTTTTGGCTTTAGGCTTGTACTTCTCTCTCTCTCTGCTTGGTTCTGTGAAGGCAGGCCAGCTTCTTCTGCCATTATGGAACTTCCCCTGGATCTGTAAGCTTCAATAAATGTCCCTTCCTCCATAACTGTGCTTGGTCTGGAAGTTCATCTCAGCGAACCTGAAGCTGTCTGCTACACTGGGTTTAACTTCCAAGTCACCTACCTAAGCAAGACACAAAAAGTGGCTGGCACAAGCATCTGATGTTTGCAGTGGCAAGAGGCTCTGGTGCATGCCACCTTACACAGATGTGCCTATGCATCTAAATAAATAAAACAACTAATTTTTAAAAATAGGATGAACAAAGTCAGACTCAGAAAGACAAATATTGTGTTGACAAATGTTTCACATGTGGACTCTACATTTTATATGTGTACATACATAAATATGTGTATATGTGTATTCATACATATACACACACATACATGAAAGTAGAAGGGAAATTATTTGGGACAGAACAGGGACTAGCAGGAGTAGAATAGGGCACAGGAGAGGTACCAGGAGATGAATACGGTCAAAGTACATGATATACTTGAGTGAAAATGTCATTATGTTAAGTACGACTTTGTATAAAAATATATGCTAATTAGTTATTTATTTGTTTTACCATATTGCATATTGGTTACATTCTCATCAGGTTATACTCTCATGTTCCTTCTCCCTCATTCTATTCCACTGAGGGCCTTCCTTAGTGGAGTTATTGGTATTCACTGTGGGGTCATGAATATACCAGTCTTTGTAGAAGGGATAATGCCTTAGGATACACCTTCCCATCCTGGGGGTCTTGCAATCTTCCTCCTGTCTTCTGTAATATTCTCTGAGCCTTGAAGGGTGTGTTATAAGTCTTTTAGTGTTGAACTCTCAGCAGCCTCTGTTTTTCTGCTTTGATGAGCTTTGAGTCTCCTTGGTATCTCCCTGGAGGAGGTTCTCAGCCTAGTAGTGAGGGCACCATTCATATTTAATCTGCCACTTCCTCCGTAAGATTTCCTGGGCCCTGGAAGATGCAGTAGAGATGACTCATCATGTGCTAAGCAGTCACTGTTCTTTTCTTATCTTACTAATGGGGCTTGGAGCTCTCCCATATTTGCTACCATCTGTGAAAAGTGGATTATCTAAACAAGAGTGAGATCAGCATGAATCAAAGAGGACAAGCATAGACATTTATAAGACTTCTTAAAAATATTTTTAGTTTTATTTATTTATTTGGGAAAGAGAGAAGCAGATAGAGAGGATAGAGTGGGAGCACCAGAGCTTCCAGTCACCTCAAATGAACTTCAAATGCATGCACTACCTTATGTGTCTGGCTTATGTGGATCCTGGGTAATTGAAGCAGGATCCTTTGGTTTTGCAGGCAAGTGACTTAATGATGGGCATATCCTCTCATTTTAGCCAAAGAACAATGAGAGCTTGTTTCTAGGGTCTATGACCTTCCAAGCCATAGGCTTCTGACTTGGTATGTACCAGGTATGAATTCTGTCCCACTGAGTACGTCTCATATCCAATCAGAGAGCAGTTGATTATCCCCATAGCCTTTGTGCCACTGTTGTAAATGTGTGTATATCCTTCCCAGTTAGTTTATTTTGTAGCTTGCAGAATCCCCTGCTTATTGATACTATCGGTAACCATTATCCTCCTGCAGCTTGCATAGCACTTTCCAGAACTATGAGGGCTAGCCAGCAGGAAGCTGGCTTCCATCTCAGTTGCAGCATATTCTCTTGTCCTGCAACCACAGTCTGTGGTGTCTTCAGCAATAAGGTCTTACCATTTAGATCTGGTGGGTAACCAAGTGCTTTGGCAATTACCTGCATTGTTTTAAGGGCCTCATGGGCTTCCCTGACCAACATCTCACTATGGGATATTCTGAGAGTGAGCTTTATCAACAATATTTTATGGTTTTAAAATAAAGATTTCTGGGCTGGAGAGATGGCTTAGCGGTTAAGTGCTTGCCTGTGAAGCCTAAGGACCCCGGTTCGAGGCTCAATTCCCCAGGACCCACGTTAGCCAGATGCACAAGGGGGCGCACGCATCTGGAGTTCGTTTACAGAGGCTGGAAGCTCTGGCGTGCCCATTCTCTCTCTCTCTCTCTGCCTCCTCTCTGTCGCTCTCAAATAAATAAATAAACAAAAAAAAATTAAAAAAAATAAAATAAAATAAAGATTTCTCCTCCCACTACAGGGTGCTTCTGCCCATAGTATCTGCCCTATATTACTGATTATATGTTTTAATTAGCTAACCAAGAAGAAGGTTTCTATGGCACTGATTCATGCTGTCATTAATTTTGTATATTTCCCCTCCCACTCTCCCTTACCTCAAATCCTTCCAAGACCTTTATACCTCCTGTATTCCGTCCGTCTACCTGTCTGGCAAGTATCCCCTACTCTCATTTGTCCCTCCTTCCCCTCTCTCCAAGATTCCTTCCCAAGACTACCTATGCTTACTACAACTTATGAACAAATCAAAATAAGGCTGATAAGAGTACAGAAATAGAAATGTTGAGGGAAAACAGTCTTAAAGGCTGGAAATGAAAAACACAATAAATAAAGTTATAAAAACTCTGTAGAAAGTCTCACACATAGAATGGATCAAGGATAGGACAGAATATCTGAGCTTGAAGACAAGGTGAAGGAATTAAACACTCCAAAAAGGAGAAAGAAAATTAATATGGCTGTATGAGTGGATATAACAAAAAAAAGGAAATAGGGGGCTGGAGAGATTTCTCAGTGGCTAAATGCACTTGCTTGCAAAGCCTGATGGCCCAGGTTTGATTTCCCCAGTCCCACATAAAGTCAGACACATAAACTCTCTCTATCTCTCTCTCTCAAATATATAAATAAATAAAAATATTTTAAAGGGAAAAATATAGATTACATGATGAACATAGACACAAAAGTTCTCAACAAAGTACTTGCAAATTGGACTCAGAAACATATCAAGAGCTGGGAAGATTGCTCTGTGGTTAAAGGTGCTTGCTCTGTGGTAAAAGGGGCTTGCTTTCAAAACCTACTGGTCTTGGTACAGTTCCCAAGTCTCCCACATAGGCTTGACCTAAGAAAGTGGACACACACACACACACACACACACACAAATAATAAATAAATATAAATAAATAAATAAATAAATAATTTAGTAGAGAACATATAAAAAATTTCATCAATCTCAGTCAAGTAGGTTCCATTCTAGGGATGCAGAGACCCGGCATATGTAAATGAATAAATGTAATACAACACATAAATATGTTCAAGGACAGAAGTCACATAATTCTCTCAATAGATATAAAAAAGACCATTGACAAATCTAACACTTCTCATAATAAAAACTTTAGAGAAGGCAGGGTGTGGAAGTGCGTGTTTTTAATCTCAGCATTCAAGAGGCAGAGGTAGGATGATCACTGTGAGTTTGAGGCCAGCCTTGGGCTACAAAGTGAGTTCCAGGACAGCTTGGGCTAGAATGAGACCCTACCTCAAAACAAACAAACAACAACAAAAAAACTGTAGCGAGAATATAAATGAAAGGAATATTTCTCAGCATAATAGTGGCTGTATGTATAACAAACTATAGCCAATGTCATACTAAGTGGAGAAAAATATAAAAAAAAATTATATTAACATCTGGAATAAGACAAGGGCGTCTACTCTATCCACTGCTATTTAATATTGTATATGAAGTTTCAGCTACAACAATAAGACACAAGAAATAAATGTTATACAAATAGGAAAGGAAGAAGTAATGATATTCTACTTTTCAGCTAATATGATTTATATATATAAAAGATTTCAATAGAAAACTCTAGAGCTGATAAATACTTTCAAAAAAGTGGCTTCTAGAGGACGGGACAATAGGAAGGGTGGGGCAGCAGAGGAGGGTAATGGTGGGGGTGGGGGACACAAAACTGGACCCAAATGACAATGGTACCATAAAATTCTACATTCTAGAAGACAGACTACATGGTTAAAGCTTCATCAGGTCCTTAGAGGGAACACCTGAATCACAGGGCCCTGGAGAAGGTATGATGCAGACCAACCTTAATATTCTCCTGTTTCTCCCCCTCTTTCCCCCTTCTCTCTCTTCTATCTATTTTATATTACCTATGTTTTTCCTCCTTTCCTTTCCTTGGCACTGGCCTGTAACTCCCAGTACCAGCATATGGCTAACATCCACAATGAGCTGTTGATCAGAAAGACCTACAAGACTCCTCAAAAGAAGACAGATTTCTGTCAGAGTACTTGATGACCTGCCCTAGTGCCTAAGACACCATATGCTGTTGATACGGAACATGGAGTGACCTGGCTGGAAGCTGGAAGAGAGTCAGTCCCCAGACAGTTAAGCCATCTAGCGCCAAAAGGTGCTACATGAGTGACTGGGGGAAAATGACCAATATCTGCCCAAGCAACTTGTGGTCTAAGCTACTCAGCAGCAAGCAACTTAATGTGATGCTCACACAAGTGCTATAGTGGCGCACAGCCATGGTGGGTAACCAACTGCTCTTGATTTGGCTAAGTGATCCAGTCAGTGGAACAGAACCCATAGCTGGAGCTGGAAAACAAGCCAGAACCATATCCAAAAATGAGCCTGCTCTCCATTATCAAGCTCCCACCCAATCATGGGCTACAAGAGAGAATTTTCACTTATGAAATTCTCTCTAAAATAATAATGGTTATCCCATTTATCTGGTGCTGACTTCACTCTCTGTTGGACAATTTGCTTCTCTTTTTCAGATGGAAACAGATCCTGAGGAGAGAATCAGCCCATCACAACTCAACAGGTTCCCAGCTAAAACCAAGAGTAATTGGGGAAATTAGCATGAGTGCTGCTTCCTTAGCGAACCTGGTACCAGCACAAAGGTGAAGGAGATAGACACAGAGAACATCAACTCCTACCAAACCAGATATCCAGAGACACAGAGGCTCCCAAGACCTCATCGCTGAAGTAGACCTAAGATGAACTCAACATGGCTCCAGGAAATTTGTGGAAGAGAGGGTGGAAAGATTGTTAGAGCCACATGTTGGGCCATTATGCACAGAGACATTGCCTCTTACCTATAACTGATGGCTAACCCCATAATGCAATACCCTCATTCCCCAATGAAGAGGGTCCCTGTGGATGGGGGGGGGGACAGGGAGGAGGCTAACGATGGTACCAACATGGTTGTATACACACTAAGTTACATAACTAATAAAAAAAACTAAAGCTAAGAAAACAAAAATAAAATAAAATCTTAAAATTTAAAAAGTGGCAGGATATAAAATTCACACACAAAATCCATGGCCATATTATATACCAATAACAAACATACTAAGAAAGAAATCAGGGAAACAGACCAATTCAAAATAGCCACAAAAATTAAGTATTGTGGAATGTCCTGTAACCAAGGAAGTGAAAGACTGCTATATTGAAAACATTGAAACACTTAAGAATTTGAGGAAGTCACCCAAATATGGAAAGACTCCCTTGTTCATAGATTGGAAGAATTAATATTCTGAAAGTGGTCATGCTACCAAAAGCAATATACATGTCCAGTGCAAATCCAATTAAAATTCTAGCACCAATTTTTATAGAAATAGAAAAAAATCTTAAACTTCAAATGGAATCACAAAATACCTCCAATAGTAAAACCTGTCCTCAGCAAGAATACAGCTGAAAGTATCACTACACAGGAATTCAAATTATACTACAAAACCAGAGTAACAAAGCATCATGGTACTGGTGTAAAGAGCCAATTTAACAACAGTCACCTGATTAAAGAAAAAAAAAATCAGGTGGTGGGCCCTGACTGGCTGTGTGGAGGCTGGAAACTTAAGTCTCTGGTGGTGCTGCTGCACAGGCTCAGGCATCCTTTAGCCTCTTCCTGTTAGCACTGCTGAGATGAGAAGATCTGCAGCACCAAGAAGTTGCAGGGGAATTCCTTCAAAAGACCAAAATTCAAACCTCTGGAAAAAAGTAATCCAAATCTGAATGAAGAGATTACAAAAACAAGTCTAGATATAAAATTATTTCAGGGCACTACAAGCAATGCCTTTCACCAGTCCCAACATGATCCCAGTGTGCAGTTCAAATGTTTCGCCTCCCAAGGGAAGCACTAAGGAAGTTAACCATGGGGACGAGTCCAGGGCTTAGTTTTGTTCTCAAGCACGTGCATGAGATCCCCTGCAGACAGTGCACACTTGAATGAGGCACCAGTTCCCTGCAGGTATTGTTGGGTCACCATCCTGTGGTTATTGCAGCGGAGGTGAAGTAAGAAGAATATGCTCAACCACCTCTTCCACTGGTTTTAAACCCTCAACACAGTGATACTGTAGAGCAAAGAGAAGAGCATGAATGAGTACATGTTATGGAAAGATCCTTGGCACCATCACTGTCTTCTGTTGATATGAGAATGACGTCATCTCTATCTTATATACCAAGGAGAGATGATATTTTCGCCATGAGAGTGGAGAACACTTTAGGTCACTGCTAGGGTATGACCCTGAGATCCTGCAAATGTTAAAAGATGAGCACCAGATAATTTTAGAAAATCAAAATATTTTGGATTATATGGTCAAGAGAAGAGGGAGGGATTGAAAAGAAGGCAGCAGATAGAGGAAGACGTACTAAGAACCAAAACTGAAGTGGAAAGCTTAAAGCAATTCATTTATGGCATGATTTACCAGAATATAGTAGTTCCTAAGATTTTTTTTTCAGTTTTCAACTTGATCTTTTTAATTTTGGCAAAATTACTTTTATTTGGGAATATCTTGAAACTGAACACGTATAAAAACATTAGCTCTGATTTGAAAAAAACTGTTTTATTTTTCTTTACCCCATCCATTTTATACATGTTTTTCTAATTTTCTTTTCAGATATTAAAACTTGTTGATTAAAAATTATTTGTATATTTTCCACTTTTGACATTTTCATACATGTATACAGTAAAGAAAATATAATGTTCCTCTCCCATTAACACCCTTATTCTTCCCCCTGAATCTCTGTCTTACTTTTATACCTTTTGAAAACTCCATTATGTTAAATTAGGGCTGCTAGCGTGTTCATAGTGGCTACACCATTGATGACCCTGGCTCACCTCTCCCTTTAGCTGCTACTATTTACTCTGGAAGATGTGGGTCCTTACATATCCTTCCCCCATGATGGTGAAGTGTTGTCAGGCTCAATCTTTTGCAGGAAACCACAGGTGCTGTGAATTCATGAGTGTAATAGTCATGTCATGTACAGATGACAGGGTTTGCAACCACCTGCTTATATATTCTTTCTTCCCACTGAGTCTTAGAAGGAGTGGTTTAGATGTCCCATTTGAGGCTGAATATACTGTCATTGTTCATTCTTGGAAATTTTTCCAGCTATGCTTCTCTGCATTAATCACTGCCACTTCAGTAAGAAACTTCTGTGATCAAGACTTCAAGCAGTACTAATCTATAGGAAGAAATACAGACAATGAGAAGGCAGCTTGACATGCTGTTCATTTGGCAAAACCACAGTAATAGTACTTCTGTCTCTAGCTGTAGGCTTTAGGTAAAGTTTATTGTAGCAGGCATGATACACCTGCTGTACAGTAGGTCTCAAATCCAATCAGAAAGCAGTTGGTTACTCTCATAGAATTTATACCACTATTGCCCAGTGAGCACATCTTGCTTGCCAGGTCAGTTGTGGAATACGCAGGGTCCATAGCTGGGCAGGAGAATTGATAGCTTTTCTCTGT
Source organism: Dipus sagitta (assembly GCA_036346955.1). Taxonomy (NCBI): domain Eukaryota; kingdom Metazoa; phylum Chordata; class Mammalia; order Rodentia; family Dipodidae; genus Dipus; species Dipus sagitta. The sequence continues at coordinate 60,652,706 of CM070778.1, forward strand.
CAGCAGCTTGCATAGCACCTTCTGGTATGTAAGTAAGGTATAGGAAGTAAGCTAGCCTGTAGGGAAGAAGCTTCCATCTCAGTTCCAGCTTAGTTTCTGTACATCCTGCAACCAAAACTTGTGGTATATTAAGCAATAGGGACTTAGCATCTGGTGGTGGTGGACAACCAAGAGTGATGGAAATACCCTATATTGGCTTAGGGACTTCTGTTACTTCCTTGAACGAATGATCATTGGGAGATATCTTATCCCTGGCACTGGAATTTACAGTTAATAACTTATGACTTCTGGGAGTGCTTTATTTTTCACATAGAAGACTTTCATTTAGACATTTAAAATATTTATATTTTAATTGGATTAACTGGTAGACTTTTAAATGGTTAATTCACATATCTTTAGCTTTGATTCATCATCCTGCCACCTCCTTCTCTTACTCATCTTCCTGTCCTTTTTTTTTTTTTATTCCCAAGGTAGGGTCTTGCTCTAGTCTAGGCTGACCTGGAATTCATTATGTAGTCTTAGGGCGGCCTCAACCTCATGGTGATCCTCCTACCTCTGCCTTCCTGTTCTTATCCCTGCTTAAACATTCCCTCCCACTATAACCCCCTGTCTGCTTTCATGTCCCATGTGATCTACTACGCCTCACAAAACCTTTCTCCTATGCCACCTTTCTAGCATTTTGGCCTCTATAGACATTTGACTCATAGCCACATGTAGAAATTTGAAGATAGGATCTTTACATGATAGAAGACATGCATCATTTGTCTTTCTGAACATGTATTACCTTGTTCCATCCATTTTCCTGCAAATTCCACATTTTCATTTTTTTTTTACAGATGAAAAACTCCATAATGTATATGTGTGATATCGTCATTATGCAATTTTCAGTTGATGACTATCTAGACTGATTTCATTTCCTAGTTCTTGTGAGTAGAACAGCAATAATCATAGCTGAGCTAGTGTCTCTGAAGTAAAGTAGAAAGCCTTTAGAATATATGCTCAGAAATGGTCTAGCTGAGTCATTTGCAGTTTCTTCAGAAAACTCCACACTGTTTTCCATAATGACTGCAGCAGCTTGCAGAACCACCAACAGTGAGTAAGTGTCCCTCTTTCCCCATACATTCGCCAACATTTCTTGTCATTTTATTTTTGGAACTAGTCATTTTGGCTAGAGTAAAATGGAATCTCAAAGTAGTTTTAATTTACATTTTCCTGATGGCTAATAGTGTTTAATTTTTATAAAGTATTTATTGGTCATTTTAATTTCTTTTTTTTTTTTTTTTACAAACTCTCTGTTGAGTTTTATTGCCCATTTTTTTGATTCGGTTGTTTTCTTTCTTGATGTTTAATATTTTGAGTTCTTTGCATATTCTACATAGTAATCTTCTATCAGATGTATAGCTGGCAGATCCTCTCTCATTCTGTAAGCTGCCTCTTAACTGAAATTTTCTGTGCTGTACAAAAGATTTTTAATTTCATATGTTCTCATTTCTCAGTTGTTGATCTTATTTCCTGAGAGACTGGAGTCCTATCCAGAAAATCCTTAACTCTACCTGTATTTCTAAGTGTACTCCCTACTTTTTCCTTTGGTAGTTTCTGAATCTTGGGTTCTATGTTAGGTCTTTGATCCCTTTGGAGGTCATTTTTGTTCAGAGTCAGAGGTGCAGGTCTATCTTCATTCTTTTACATGTAGATAGCCAGTTTTCACAACACTATTTGTTGAAGATGCTCTCTTTCTCCACTGAGGCATTTTTGTCAAAAATCAGGTGACTGTAGTTTTATGGGCTGATATCTGACTCCTCTATTCTATTCCATTTACCTATGTGTCTGGTTTTGTGCCAGTACCATGATATTGTTGTTAGTATGGCTCTGTTTTGTTTCTCCAGGCTATTTTGACTATCTGGGATCTTTTGTGCTTCCATATAAATCTTAGGCTTGATTACTTCCTATTTCTGTGAAGAATAGTGCTGGAATTTTGAGGGCACTGAATTTGTAGATTGATTTTGGTAGATGACTATTTTCACAATGATAATTCCTCTGATCTGTGAGCATGGGATGTCTTTCCTTCTTGTAGTACATCCCTCAATTATTTTCTTCAGTACTTTAAAGTTTTCATTGTAGAGGTCTTTCACTCCCTTTGTTAGTTTTAATCCATGGTATTTCTTTTACTGAGACTATTGTGAATGGGATTGTTTCCCTTATTTTTTCTTCTTGCCTTTGCTGATTGTATATAAGAAAGATAATAATTTTTGTATGCTAATTTTGTGTCCTGCCACTTTGCTAGCTAATGTGTTTATCAGCTCTAAGAATTTTTTGGTATGAACTTTAGTCTCTTATGTCTATACTCATATCATCTGCAAATAAGAATAGTTTAACTTCTTCCCTTTCTATTGTTTCCCTTTTATTTTGCTCTCTTGTCTTGTTGCTCTGGCTAAGACTTCAAGTATTATGTTGAATAAGAATGGAAGAAGTGGACACCCTAGTCTTGCTCCTGACATTGGTGAAAATGCTTGGAGTTGTTCTCCATTCAGCATGATGTTGGCTTTGTCATGTACAGATTTTATTATGTGGAGATGTTCCTTCTCTCCCTAACTTCTTGTTGCAGTCAGCTTCAGGTTGCTAGCAGAAAACACCCAGCCAAGAGCAGCTTATGGGAGGTAAGGGTTGATTTTGGCTTATATACTCAAGAGGAACCTCCATGATGGTTGGAGGAAATGATGGCATCAGCCGAGGGTAGACATCACCCCTTTGGCCAACATCAGGTGGACAACAGCAGCAGGAGAGTGTGCCAAACACTGGCAAGGTGAAGCTGGATGCAACACCCATAAGCCCACCACCAAAAAATACACTGCCTCCTGGAGGCTCCAGTTCCTAAACTGCCACCAGCTGGGGACCTAGCATTCAGAGCATACAAGTTTATGAGGCACACCTGAATCAAACCACCGTACCTTTATAGGACTTTTATCATGAAGGAATGTTGGATTTGTCAAAGGCTTTTTATGCATCAATTAAGACCATCATGTGATTTCTATTCTTGAGTCCATTTATGTGATGAATTACATTTATTGGTTTATGTATTGACCATTCCTGCATCTGTGGAATGAAACCTGCTTACTTGTGGTGTATGATGTCCTTAATGTGTTCTTGAATTTGGTTTGTAAGTAGTTTATTGAGAAGTTTTGTGTCTATGTTTATCAGGGAGATTGGTTTACAATTTTCTTTTTTGTTGTGTCTGTCTTGTTTTGGCATCAGAGCACTATAGAGTACATGTAGTTTGGAAGTATTCTTTCCATTTCTATGATATGGAATAGTTGAAGTATGGACTTTAATCTTCCTTAATGTCTGATATAGTTCCTCAGTAAGCTTATCTGAGCCAGGGATTTCTTTTGTTGGGAGTTTTTTTTTTTAAATTACTGCTTCAATCTTATTGCTGCTATAGATATGTTTAACTTATTGATCTCATCTTGTTTTAATTTTGGTAGGTCATGTGTATCTAGAAATTCATCCATTTCTTTTAGATTACCCAATTTGGTAGAATATTGGTTTTTAAAGTATGTCCTTATGATTTTTAAATCTTTTGTTATCTGTTGTAATGTTGCCCTTTCATCTCTAATTTTAGTAGTTTGGGCCTCATCACATTTTCTTAGTTTGGCTAAGGATATGTTGATATTTTTTAATAACCAGATTTTTATTTGATTGATTCTTTGTATTTTTTTGTTGTAGTTACTTTATCATTAATTTCTGTCCTGATTTTAGCTATTTCTTATCATCTACTGTTTTGGAGATTGGTTTATTTTTGTTAATCTAAAAGTATTTATTTGAGATATTTCCAATTTTTTAAAACTCTTTTAAAAATATTTGTTCTTCCTCTATCTGCCTCTCTCTCTCTCTCATAAATAAATAAAAGTAAAAGAAAGAATTGAGGGCTGGAGCTGGGCATGATGGTGCACACCTTTAATCCCAGCACTAGGGAGGCAGAGGTCGGAGGATCACTGTGAGTTCGAGGCCACCCTGAGACTACAAAGTTAATTCCAGGTTAGCCTGGGCCAGAGTGAGACCCTCCCTTGAAAAACGGAAAAGAAAAAAAAAAAAAAAAAAGAAAGAATTGAGAGCTAGAGACATGGTTTAGTGGTGAAAGCATTTGTGCAAAGCCTAACCAGGTTCAATTTCCCAGGACCCATGTTAACAAGATGCACAAGGTGGGTCATGCGCCTGGAGTTTGCAGTGGATAGAGGCCCTGGTGCACCCATTCTCTCTTTGTTTCTGCCTCTTTGTATCTCTATCTCTCAAATGAATCAAAAAATTAAAATATTTTGTAAAAAAAGAACTGAAAAAAATGTTTATTTGCAAGGGGGGGGGAGAGAGAGAGAGAGAGGAAGGAAGGAAGGAAGGAAGGAAGGAAGGAAGAAGAAGAAAGAAAGAAAGAATGTATGGATGTGCCACTGCAAGCAAAATCCAGAAGCATGTGCAACTTTGTGCATCTGGGTTTATGTGGCTACTGGGGAATTGAACCTGGGTCCTTAGGCCTTGCAGTCAAGTGCCTTAACCATGGAGCCACCTCACTAGCCCCTCTTTCTGATTTTTCAATGTAGGTACTTATAACTATAAACTTCCCTTTCAAAACTGCCTTCATTATATCCCATAGGTTTTAAGATGTTGCGTTCTCATTTTCATTCAACTCTAGGAATTTTCCTATATTTGTTGAGACTTGTTCTATGTCCTAATTTGTGATGTACTTTTGAGAATGTTCCATGGGCTGCTGAGAAGAATGTGTATTTTATAGTGTTTAGGTAGAAAGTGCTGTAAATATGTTAGGCACATTTGATCTGTGATGTCATTTAACTCTGGTGTGTCTCTGTTTATCTTTTGTTGAGATAATCTGTCTATTGGTTAGAGTCAGGCACTAAAGCTACTCAGTATTTCGGGGTTTGATATTAATCTCTGACTTTACATCTAGTAGAGTTTGTTTTATGAAATTAAGTATACCTGTATTTAGTGCATATATGTTCAGAACTCACTTTCACTTTTTTACTCAGTGAAGATCACAGCCCATAGGACTATGTCACCCACAATCAGGATGAATTTTCCCTCCTCATTTCAACCAGAGGTATCTTTCCATGATGATTCCATACCTAATCACGTTGACATTGAAGATTACTCACTACACAATTGTTTTTTTTTAAATAATATTTTTGTTTGCTTATTTGAGAAAGAAAGAGAAAGAGACAGTGAGAAAATGGGCACGCTAGGGTCTTTTGCCACTGAAACCAAACTCCAGACATGTGTTACTTTGCGTATATTGTTTTATATGGGTACTGTGGAATCAAACCCAGACCATCAAGCTTTCCAAGCAAGTGCCTTTTACCACTGAGCCATATCTCCAGCCTTCACAACTTTTTTGTTTTGTTTTGTTTTATAGTTATATGTGCCCTTAAATAGTCATAGTAGATAGCCTTGAGTTTGTGAGAAAATATAACATAGCCTCTGTTCTGGCCTCAAAATCTGCTGTACAGAGGGAGACCCAAGGTCAAAAAGACCAGTTATTTCAGCTAAACTACTGCACTGCATCTTGTTTCTGCGACTGATTCATCCAGAGACCTCCAACTTTGTGCTTTTACTAGTTATTCTAGTATGATTGTGAAATATCTCCCCAGGCTCATCCATTTGAACACGTGGTCCCTGTGGCAGTTTTTGGAAGTTATGGGAACTTTTGGACAGGGGACATATATGGCAGACACTGTGGCAGAGATGGGGCTCTTTTCACATTTAGTATTTATTTTTCTAATTTTGTGTGTGCAGGTACATGTAAAGACTTGTGCATCCTGAGTGCATGCCTCTAGAGGCATGCGAGAATGTTGGAGGTCCTCCTCTCTTTTTCCTCTCTTTAATTCTTTGGAAAGACTCTGTTACTGAATCTAGAGAATGCTGTTTTTAGGTTAGACTAACTAACCAGGTAGCCCCAGTGTTGGATTCCCTCATCACTAGTGTTACAGATATAAAGATTCATGCTTGGCCTTTTATATACATCCTGGACATGGAGGTCAGGTGCTGATGTTTTCAAGACAAGTACTTTACCACTCAGCTATCTCCTTAGCACTTCCCTCCACTGTTCCCATAGCACATGTTTTATAAGGCATGAGTTGTCACTGCAAAGAATCAAACTCAGTGTCTACTATGTGCTGAGATAGCTATTCTCCCACTGATATACACCCTATCCTCAAAGATACCATTTTACAGTGCTTAGACATTTTCACCGATATGCCATCATTTAAAAAAAGATTGTTCTTCCCTCTTTTACCCCTTATATTATTTCTAAATTTCCTTAATAGTCTAGAGGTGAATTACTATGAACAAAAAATTGTATGTTTTTAGTTGTGTATGGGGTGTCTGTACATATCCAATGACTTTTTTTGTTAAGTGGGTGGCTTGAGAAGTTGATACCTGAGGTTCACTAGGCACTACGATCCTGGAAACAAGTGTTCACTGTTGATAGCACTATGTGGCTGAGAGAATAAAAAATATATACTTGGTCTCTAAAAACTTGCTTAAAGCCAGACAACAGTACAGACATTTTCAAATAGACTTAGATAAGGAACTAACTGGCTAACATGCTGACCTCTGCTTCTGTAAACCTTGCTCACTTGCTTAACTGTAGCACCCTCCACCCAGACTTCAGACTTCTGGGAAACCCCCACCCCAGAACCTTTCAGAAATACCTAACCGCAGGACATCTGGCCTCTTGCAAAAGATAAGAGTCTGCAAACAGTCTGCTGACCAGAGGTCTGATGACCAGAGTTAAGCAAGTAACTAAAAATATCCCCCCTTAGAACCAATCATTTAAAAAAAATGCAATGTGATGTAACCCCTTTGTCCCCTTTCCCACTCTTTTTCCTTTATAAACCCCCATTTTTAGGAGGATGGGGCTCTCTCCCACTCCCGCTGCGTCGGTCTGTGTGGATAGAGTCCCTGCCTAAGCTTGATATTAAAAGAATCCTGTTGTTCTTACATTCGAGTGAATTGGTTTCCTTGGCTCACTGGGTGACTCTGGGACCCTGACCCTATTTGGGGGGGGGGGGTCTTGGCACTTCAGTTGGGGGCTTGTCCGGGATCCCCAGAGACCCCCCAATGAACCCGAGACTCAAGGGATTCTTCTGTGACTAGTCGGGTGAGTAACTGAGCGCTCCTTTTCTTTTTTCTTCCTTTTTTTTTTAACTTTCAGTTTGCCGGCAAGCCGCATTCGAGGCATCTGTAATTCTGTTATTCTAAACGGGTATTATGTCCTTGGTTGACGCACTGTAAGGGCAGACCTGGGGGAGGCTCAAGACATCTTGCCCCCTCATCTGAGTGGGGACCCTGTCCCGGAGGACAGAGCCAACCTACTTGGGAGACCAGCTCCCATCCGTACCCTGTTTGGTATTATTGAGCCGTCCCTTAGGGACACAGACTCATCTGGCCATCACGGATCTGAATTTAGCTCTGAAGCGCGCACAGCTCTTTATTGGGCCCTCTGTGTTTGTGTTGTACTTGTGTGTCTGTGTGTTACGCTCACCCTGATCCTACAGACGCTTTTCCCTGGACGTTTATAACATGGGACAGGCACCTTCTTCCCCTCTAGGACTCTGTCTGGCACACTGGAAGGACATAAAAAATGTAGCCCAAGAGAATGGAGTAACTGTTAAGAAAGGCAAATGGATCACACTGTGTATGTCTGGGTGGCCCACCTTTAATATAGGTTGACCACCGGAGGGAACTTTTCACTTGAATATCATATTAGAAGTTAAAAAATTGTTTTCCGTCCTAGGAGTGGACAACCTGACCAGATTCCTTATATTGTAACCTGGAGAAATCTGATAGAAGAACCTCTCCCTTGGATAAAGCCCTTCCTCCCTTCCCTACCCCTTTCTTCACAGGTGGTGGCCGCCTCTCCTAAAAAAGATATCAAACCCACTGCGGAGGCACTGGCCCCCATCATCAGAGGGGGAAACAAGAAAAAAATGACACAATGAAATTTGAGGAAAAATGGTTGAACCTGGAACAGATCATTCTCAGTGAACTTACCCAATCACAGAAAAAAAATCGCCACATAGTCTCACTCATCTATAGCACCTAACCTGAATCTACCCAAGATACCTTACATATCCTGCAAGCATCTCATGGACTAGACACTAGGATGGAAGGGGAAGTAGGGGAGGGCATCACAGGGGTGGGAAACACAAATCTAGACCCATACGGCAATGGTACATTAAATTCTACTTCCTAAAAGACAGACCAAATGGCTGATCCTTCACCAGGCCCTTACAGGGAACACCTGAACCACAGACACTGGAGAGGGTAAGATCAAGACTAACCTTAATCTTCTACATCTTTCCTCCCTCACTTCCCCTCTCCCTCTCTCTCTCTCTCTCTCTCCTCTTTAACTCTTGTATATTAGTTATCTTTTTCCTCATTTTCTTAGTGGGCACTGACCTGTAATTCCCAGAACCAGCATGGGGCTATCATCCACAATGAGTTTTTGATCAGAGAGACCTACAAGGTTTCCTAAAAGACAGACAGATTTCTGTCAGAGTACTTGATGACCCACCAAAGGCTAGTGGTAAGACCCTACTGCTGAAGACACCTTATGTGATTGACATGCAAATTAGAATGGCATGGCTGGAAGTTGGAAAAGAGTCAGTCCCCAGACAGTCAGCGCGTCTAGTGCCAGAAGGTGCTACATGGGTGACTGGGGGAAAATGACCAATATTTGTCGAAGCAATGCATGGTCTAACCTACTTAGCAGCAAATAACCTGTTGTGATGCCCACACAAGTGCAGTGGTGGCACACAGCCATGGTGGGGAACCAACTGCTCTCAATTCGGCTAACTGATCCCCTCACTGGTATGGGACCCATAGCTGGAGCTGGGAAACAAGTCAGAACCATATCCAAACATAAGCCCACTCTCCAATATCAAGCTACCATCAGTTGTGGGCTACAAGAGGGCTACACCTATTAAATTCTCTATAAAAAAAGGGTTATCTCATTTGTCCTGATGCTAACTTACTCTCTGTTGGAGAATCTGCTTCTCTTTTTCAGATAGATGTAGATCCTATGGAGAGAGCCACCCCATCATACCTCAAAAGGGCCCTGGCTGAAACTAAGAAAAATTGGCGAAACAAGCAAGGGTGCTGTTTTCCTGATGAATCGGATACCAGCACAAGGGGGAAGGAGATTAGCACAGAGAAAAATCAACTCCTACCAAATCAGAGAGCCAGAGCCTCAGACCCCCCACACCTCATCACTGAAGCAGACCAAAAATGAACCCAACATGGCTCAGGGAAATTTTGTGGAAGAGGGGGCGGAAAGAATGTCAGAGCCACATGTTGGGTCATGATATGCAGAGACATTTATCTTACCCATAACTGTGGGCTAACTCCACAATTCATGACCCGTATTCCTCAACAAGGAGGGGCCCAGGGGAGGGGGTAGGTCACGGATGAGCCTAATAACGGTACCAAACTGACTGTATTTGCTGAATACAAAACTAACTAATAAAGCAAAAAAGGGGGGGAGGAAACAAGGAAATTGACATCTTCCTTCCTCCCTATGTACCTCCTCCAGACCCTAATCCTCCCCAACCTCCACTAGAGGCCCCAGCCCCAGCTGGCCTGCCTTCCAATCCAGAGGGACCAGCTCAGGCTACTCGGAGCAGGAGGGCGGCTACCCCACAAACCCCTGATCAGACAGTGGCTCTGCCGCTCTGCCCTGCCAGACCCACTGATGCAGACGGGAACCAGCCCTTTCACTATTGGCCTTTCACTAGTGACCTGTACAATTGGCGCTCTCAGAATGCTCCCTTTTCTGAGAATCCTAGGGGACTGACTAATCTGTTAGAAACTGTGCTTTTCACCCACCAGCCCACCTGGGACGATTGACAGCAGCTCGTACAGGTTTTGTTCACCACCGAGGAGCGAGGCAGGATCACTGAAAGTGCCCACAAACTTATTCCAGGGCTTACAGGAGACCCCACCACTGACCCTGCCATAATATATGGCAGTTTCCTGACTACCCGCCCCACCTGGGACTACAATACGACACAAGGTAGGGAGAGACTCCTGATTTATCGCTGGACTCTGTTATTGTGTCTCAGGGCAGCAGCAAGAAAGCCTGCCAATATGTCTAAGGTATATGATGTCAGACAGGGACCTGATGAGAGTCCAGCCACTTACCTAGAAAGACTTCAAGAAGCCTTCCGTAGGTAGACTCCATATGAGCCTGAGTCAGGGGAAGTGGCTACCACTGTCATGTTTGCCTTTATTAATCAGGCCGCCCCTGATATTAAGAAAAAGTTACAATCATTAGAAAGGTTAGGAGAGAAAAACATTAGGGACTTAGTAGCAGCGGCGGAAAAGGTCTTTGATAAAAGAGAAAGCATAGAGGAAAAAGAAATTAAATAAGAAAGGAGACAGGAAATAAATTTAACTAAGATTTTAGAATTACAACAGACCAAGCATCATCAAGATCTTAAGGAAATTCTGGCTGTCACGGGAAATCTCACCACCTGTGCGCGGAGACCCCAATGGAAGGGAGACAATAAAGGAACACAATCTAAGGTAGGAAAAAATCAATGTGCTTACTGTAAGGAGGAAGGGCATTGGGTCCGAGATTGTCCCAAAAAGAAACAACAGGCCAATATCCTGGTGGCCACTCAAGAAGATAGTGACTGAGGGGGATAGGGCTCAGTTCCCCTCCGTGAGCCCAGGCTAACCCCTGATGTGGAGGGGAAGAAAATAACTTTTATGGTGGGCACTGGGGCAGAGAATTCAGTATTATTAAAAGCAGGGGGGCCCATGACAAAGAAAACTACCTGGGTCCAGGGAGCAACAGGCACCAAACCTTACCAATGGACAACTAGGAGGACTATTAATTTAGGCACCAACCAAGTGACCCACTCCTTCCTGGTCATACCTGAATGCCCATATCCATTGTTGGGATGTGACTTGTTATCTAAAATGAAAGCCCAGATATACTTTTCAGAACAGGGGGCACAAGTTTCCACCATGGGCGGATCCTCTCCCAAATTAAAGACTGCAATAGCCCAAATTCTTGTAACTACCAGTCTAACAGAAGAATATAGGCTTTTCCAAAAACATGCCAAGGAGGGGGAACTTTTAGATTCTTCCTGGTTGATAGAATATCCACAAGCTTGGGCAGAAACTGGTGGGATGCGATATGCACAACACAGGACCCCCATACTGGTGGAACTAAAACCTGGAGCCACACCAGTCAGGGTATGACAATACCCAATGCCAATGGAGACCAAACAGGGGATCACCCCCCACATCAGACAGCTCCTCCAGCTGGGGGTCCTAAAGCCAGTCCGGTCAGTTTGGAACACTCCCCTCCTACCAGTAAAAAAGCCTAACTCAAACGACTACCGCCCAGTCCAGGATCTGAGGGAAGTAAATAAAAGAACAATGGATACCCACCCAACAGTCCCTAATCCTTATACTCTGTTGGGAAGTCTAACACCTGAGCTCATTTGGTATACTGTCCTGGACTTAAAAGATGCGTTCTTCAGCCTACCCTTAGCCCCACAGAGCCAACCATACTTTGCCTTTGAATGGCATGATCCAGACATTGGAATCAATGGCCAACTCACCTGGACTCGGTTGCCTCAAGGATTCAAAAACTCTCTTACAATCTTCAATGAGGCTTTACATGAAGATCTCTCAAACTTCCAGGTACGTAACCCAGGATTTACTCTGTTACAATATGTAGACGATCTTTTAATAGAAGCAGTCAGCCAAGTGATATACCTGGCGGGAACCAGAGACCTCCTGCAGACGTTGGGCAATCTGAGATACCGGGCCTCTGCTAAAAAGGCCCAGATCTGCAAGCAGCGGGTGACATATCTGGGATACATCCTCCGGGACAGGCCAACGCTGACTGTCAGATGCCCAGAAAGAGACTGTTCTCCGGATCCCGACACCAACCTCACCCAGGCAAGTTAGAGAATTCCTTGGCACAGCAGGCTTCTGCCGTCTGTGGATCCCTGGATTCGTGGAACTGGCAAAACCTCTATACGAAGCCACCCAGGAAAACCACCCTTTCCAATGGACGGATCATCGCCAACAAGCTTTTGATGACTTAAAGGTACGTCTTCTAGAAGCCCCTGCCCTAAGCCTCCTTGATGTGACTAAGCCATTTATGCTCTTCATAGATGAACATGATGGGATAGCAAAGGGAGTCCTCACCCAAAGCTTAGGACCCTGGCAGTGTCCTGTTGCCTACTTGTCAAAAAAACTGGACACTGTAGCCGCAGGGTGGCCCCCATGTCTGAGGATTATAGCTGCCACGGCCCTTCTAGTCAGGGATGCAGACAAGCTGACTTTGGGACAAAACCTAACGGTTGCCACCCCTCATGCCATTGAGGGGGTACTAAAGCAACTGCTGGACCACTGGTTCACCAATGCCTGCATGGTCCACTATCAGACTCTGATCCTGAATCCAGCCAGAATAACCTTCCAGACATCCATTACTCTGAACCCCACCACTCTGTTGCCTGATCCGGACTTGGAGATCCCTCTCCATGACTGCGTGGAGATACTGGCTCACATGTACTGCATAAAGCCAGATCTCAAGGACACCCCCCCTCAAAGATGCTGAAGTAACCTGGTTTATGGATGGCAGCAGCTTCATCCAGGATGGACACAGGTATGTGGGGGCTGCAGTCACTTTGGGGACAGACGTCATTTGGGCAGTCTCTTCCAGCAGGCACGTCAGCCCAAGAGGCCGAACTTATAGCCCTCACCAAAGCCTTACAACTAGGGGCTAATAAAAAACTAAACATATATATGGACAGCCGTTACGCATTTGCTATGGCACATGTCCATGGAGCAATATACAGAGAGAGGAGGCTCTTGACAGCTGAAGGAAAAACCATTAAAAACAAGCAAGAGATTCTAGATCTTCTCCAAGCCCTCTGGGGCCCTACACAGGTGGCTATCATTCACTGTCCAGGACACCAGAAAGGGGACGGACTAATTCCCCAAGGAAACAACTTAGCTGACCACACAGTCAAACGTGTGGCCCTGGCAACTAGGATAGCCCCTGTCCTGGTAGACCCCGGAGGCAGAAAACTCCCACATGTTCCAAAATACACCTCAGAAGACTTAACACGGATTAAACAATTAAAAGGGGCGCAACAGTCTGATGACTGGTGGAAAACAGAGGATGGCCGCCTGATTCTACCTCAAAGACTGGGACAGAGAATTCTTTTTTTTTTTTTTTTTTGTTATTTTTATTTATTTATTTGAGTGCGACAGACAGAGAGAGAAAGAGGCAGATAGAGAGAGGAAGAGAGAATGGGCGCGCCAGGGCCTCCAGCCACTGCAAACGAACTCCAGACGCGTGCGCCCCCTTGTGCATCTGGCTAACGTGGGTCCTGGGGAGTTGAGCCTCGAACCGGGGTCCTTAGGCTTCACAGGCAAGTGCTTAGCCGCTAAGCCATCTCTCCAGCCCGAGAATTCTAAAAAAGATCCACCATTCTTTCCTTTTAGGAATTAAGTGGATGCAGGAGTTACTGCATAACTCCCACCTCAAAATAAAAAATGCTAGCCAGACCATTGAGCAAATTGTATCTAATTGCCAGCCTTGCTGTATGACTAATGCTACAGCTCTTCCCTCCAATCCAGGAACCAGACTGAGAGGAACTAGACCGGAAGCCTACTGGGAATTAGATTTTACTGAAATTAGAACTGGAAAAACAGGATATAAATATCTCTTAGTGTTTGTAGATATATTTTCAGGCTGGGTAGAAGCCTTCCCTACAAAAACAGAGACTGCACAGGTGGTGGCTAAGAAGATACTAGAAGAGATATTGCCCAGGTATGGCTTCCCAATCTCTCTAGGTTCAGACAACGGACCAGCTTTCATATCTCAGGTAAGTCAGGGAATAGCCACTGCACTGGGGGCCACTTGGAAATTGCATTGTGCTTACCACCCTCAGAGTTCAGGACAGGTAGAAAGAATGAATAGAACCCTAAAAGAGACCTTGACTAAATTAGCTTTAGAGACTGGCGCTGACTGGGTGTCTCTCCTTCCCTTCGCTCTGTTCCGGGTCCAGAACTCCCCATATCATATGTGCTTAACCCCTTATGAGATAATGTTTGGAGTGCCGCCTCCTATTATTCCAAGCCTCCAAATTGACCTTCTAGTGCAAATGGATGACCAGGACCTAATTCGCTCTTTAAAGCGTTTACAGCTCACTCACAAAAAGATCTGGCCACATTAGAGGGCCATATATGAAACTGTTGCTCCCCCCAAACCTCATAGGTTCCAACCAGGAGACAAAGTACTTGTCAGAAGATACCAACGAAAGTCCTTAGAGCCCCGCTGGAAGGTACTCTACATCATCATCTTGACCACGCCTACCACTGTAAAGGTGGGCAGAATTGCTGCTTGGATTCATCACACCCACGTTCGACTGGCAGGTCCAATAGCTGCACCTGGGGATCACCAGCCACAATGGAAAATCGACCAGGAACACAACACCCCACCCAAGCTCAAGCTCAAACGCTTTTGATCCTAGCCATGCTCCTAACTGTATGTACTTCTAACCCACACCAGGCTGTCACCATCAAATGGATACTCTGAGGTCCTAAGACCTCCCCACAGGACCTTAGCAGAGAAGGGCAGTCACTGGTGATAACCGGCCTGGTGAGTACTACCTTTCCAGCCTTCCACCTAGATCTCTGTGACCTGGCCAGAAAGATATGGAGATCTCCAAATCAAAAGAATGGAAATTGTTGGTCCTACCAAGACTGTCAAAACACTGTGGCAACCTGCGGAGATGACTGTCAGGAACAAAAACTTGCCACCTTGCAGTTTTATGCCTGCCCAAGTACAAATGACTATGGGACCTGTGGTGGGCAGGGAGATTTCTATTGCTATAAATGGGGCTGTGAAACAAGTGTTCCTTAGATAAAAGATAACAATAAGGGCCTTATACTGGTAACTAGAACAAACAATCAGACATCACTGAAAGGGAGAAACCCCATCTCCATTTCTATAACAGAAAAGGGACAGATGAGCAGGGGATGGGAAGCAGGAAAAATTTGGGGTCTGAGATTAAATGTTTCAGGAAAAAGGAGAATTCTGTTTCAGATCCAGAAACAGGATGTCCTAACAGGGCCCCAACCTGCTGCTCCTGGCCTGCCCATCTTAAAACCTGTAGGACCAGTGGCTCTGGACATACCTACTCTAAAGCCCGCAGGACGGGCCCCAATCTTAAACACCATGTCCCCAAAAAGTACCCTTCCCCCCATAAATTGGGCCACAACTGCAAAGCCACCCACGCAGGTGCCCCAGGACCGCCGCTTGCCATGAGCCACGATAGCCATGCTTCCCACTGGGGTCCCTGATACGTCCAGTTTATTCGGATTACTTAACCTCACTTTTAATTACTTTAACTCAACCACTAACCTTACCAGAGAAGACTGCTGGCTTTGTTTAGATCCCAGGCCTCCATACTATACCGGTTGGGCTACTATGGGAAACTTGTCATCTCTGCAGACAAGCCCATTAAGATGTTCATGGGGAAAATCCCCAGGCCTTACCCTTCGAGCTATAACAGGGAAAGGACTATGTGTAATAAAGAAAAAAAATTCCTCTTACCTTGAACACCTTTGTGCCCACACTGTAGTTGCAGGTAATAGTAGTTCCTATCTAGTGCCTCCCAATGGAACCTGGTTTGCTTGCACCACAGGCTTGACCCCCTGTATACATCCACAAGTTCTTCAGGATTCCAGCATATGTATTCTAGTTACTCTATTCCCTCAAGTTTATTACCTTCCCTCCAGCTCGTATATAGAAACAGCTCTGAAGTATCATAGACAAAAATGAGACTTTGGGGTTTCAGCAATCCTTCTTTCAGTGTTAATCGGAACTGGCATAGCTGCAGGAATTGGCACTGGAGCTATGGCCTTAATCAGGGAAAATCAGAATTTTCAGGCCCTAAGTAACCTTATAGATTCAGATCTTGCTCAACTAGAAAAGTCCATTCGTCACTTAGAACAGTCAGTGGACTCACTGGCCGAAGTGCTACTCCAAAATAGAAGGGGGCTAGATTTACTCTTCCTGCAACAAGGAGGACTATGCCAAGCACTGGGAGAACACAATGCTGTTTTTATACCAACAACTCAGGAGTTGTTAGGGATAGTTTAGCTGTGGTCCGAAAAAAGCTAGAAGAAAGAGCTAAAGCTAGACAAAAGGATCAAAACTGGTATGAATCTATGTTCAACTGGTCCCCATGGCTAACAACCTTGCTTTCAACCCTGGCTGGACCCCTACTCATCCTATTACTGTTACTTACTTTCGGCCCCTGTATTTTAAATAAGCTGGTGCAGTTTATGAAGCAGAGATTGGGCACCATTCAAATAATGGTCCAGAGAAGTTCTTCCTACCAACCTGTAACCACTAACATTAATGCGGAAGTATCCGTACTCCCCAACAGCGACCCTAGATAGGCTCCCCAAGGTACATAGAGAGGGGGAAATGAGAGACTAAAAAATATATACTTGGTCTCTACAACCTTGCTTTAAGCCAGACAACAGTACAGACATTCTCAAATAGACTTAGATAAGGAACTAACTGGCTAACATGCTGACCTCTGCTTCTGTAAACCTTGCTTGCTTGCTTAACTGTAGCACCCTCCACCCAGACTTCAGACTTCTGGGAAGCCCCCACCCCAGAACCTTTCAGAAATACCTAACCGCAGGACATCTGGCCTCTTGCAAAAGATAAGAGTCTGCAAACAGTCTGCTGACCAGAGGTCTGATGACCAGAGTTAAGCAAGTAACTAAAAATATCCCCACGCGTGCCCCCTTAGAACCAATCATTTTAAAAAATGCAATGTGATGTAACCCCTTTGTCCCCTTCCCCACTCTTTTTCCTTTATAAACCCCCATTTTTAGAAGGATGGGGCTCTCTCCCAGTCCCGCTGCGTCAGTCTGTGTGGATAGAGTCCCTGCCTAAGCTTGATATTAAAAGAATCCTGTTGTTCTTACATTCGAGTGAATTGGTTTCCTTGGCTCACTGGGTGACTCTGGGACCCCGACCCTATTTGGGGGGGGGTCTTGGCACTTCAGTGGCTAAGAGGTTTCAGTAGCTTTGAGGTTAGGGGTAGGGATGTCCTGGCTGCAAAATGAGGAAGGGGGAAGTAAGAACATGGGGGTTTCAAGCTATCTGAACTGCAACCTGTCAGTAGTTATTTTAGTTTTCCTGGGTGGCAAGTCAGCAAGTGGTTTTTTGTGGCCTACGATAGAGGGGCAGCTGGTTATCTCAGGGCAGACTGTGTCTCCAGTTTGTCTGTAAGTCTGCCATCTCCAGTCACATCTGCTGGCACTGGTCTAGGGTCTGTCTTGTAACTCCTTCAGGTGTCACTGGGGGCAGAGTTCAGTCAAGTCTGAAGGTGTGTTCACAGCAGTTTTGAGCTCTGGATTTTTGGGTTTCTAGGCTGCTTGGTGCTGCCTCTGCTATGCGTGTGTGCAAGTGAGTCAGCTTCTTCCTCCATGGATGGTGTTTCCCCTGGATTCTGAAAGCCTGAAATTAAAACCTTCTCCCATAAGCTGCTTCTGCTCGGATATTTGTCCAGCAATGTGAAGGTAGTGCAACAACTGGCCCTCCTCACACGCGTATTCTTCTAGGAAATAAAGCCACAGCATTGTGCATGGATTGAAATGGCTTTGGACCAGCGCTATAAACTCTCAGTAAATCCCCATGGATGGTCCCAGGGTTCAGTCTCCAGGAGTTGTCCTGCACTGAGCTCAGGGTTGTAGGCTGGCACTGAAGGACTCAGGAAGCCATGATAGGCCTCAGAATCATCAATAGGCCTAAGTTTCTGCCTCCTAGCAAGGTCAGTTTCCTGATAAGGGAATGGACTGTCCATACCATGCCTTCTTGTGGTCATAGATAAGTTTGCTCAAAATAAGTTTGCTTTAAGTTCCTCAGATACATATAAGCAATCACAATAAAGGTTAGCTAATCTGTTTGGAATCTTCCTAGCCCCCTGCCCACCAGCTTTGCCCACCAGCATCCTAAGCCTATCAGAAAAATACAAGTGCAGTTACTGCTTAAATCAACCAATCATGTAACCATTCCCCTACTTCTTTGTTGAAATCCCTATAAAAACCCTGCTCCCCTGCTGTTCAGGGCTCTTGTATGGATCCACTGCACTGGTGAAGTCAACAGTCTGAGCTTAAGCCCGAAATAAAGCTCCTTGCCTTTGCATGAGTGCTTGGTTCTCCTTGGTGGTTATGGGGGGGAGGGTGAAAACTGGGCATAGGATTCTGGGGCTTGGTGACTCAGTGCTGCATGGCCCCTGTGCATTGTTGAATGGTGAGCTGGATGCCTGGTGCCTTACCCATCAGGTGCCAGCCACATACCTTTGCTAATTGTAGCAACCATGGATGCATATTCCTTGCAGTTCCTTGCAGGAAGAAGCACTTCCTCTTGTGACCCTCTGCCCAGATGATTTTTGGGACTCTGTATGACTTTTCTAAAACAAAACCAAAACCATTTTTTCCCCCTTTGCGTCCTTTCCCCAAACTTGTTGACTTTCTGAGTCAGCTGGGCTTCCTTCCTCCCCCGCCCACAATGTTGCAATTTGAAGGAACTTTCCACAGAACAGTGATTAAGCCCCATAATTGATGCCCAGCCAGTGGAGCCTTGATGGAGGAGGTGTGTCGGGGGGGTGGATTTTGTAATTTTATAATCCAACCCCATTGCTAGTGCTAGCTAGGACATTCTTTCTGCTTTCTCTCTGCTGACATGTCAAGATGCGATGCCTGGCTATTTGCATTTCCCTGATATCATGAACCTTCCCCTCAAACTTTGAAGGAAAAATAAACCCTTTCCTTCCATATTGTTTGGTGTTGTTTCAGCCTTGGGAATGTAACTGCCACTGTGTGTGTGTGTGTGTGTGTGTGTGTTCATTGTGTGGTTTATGCACATGTATGAAGATGCGTCATCTTCATACATGAGCACTGCACATGCATGTAGAGTTGATGAAAATGCCCTGTGTTTTCTTACTGCTCAGCTGTGTATTTCCTGGACACCGGTCTCCCACTCAATGAGGAGCTACTGTCCCTCAGCAAGCTTCAGGGATTCTCCATGGACTGAGGTCACAGACTTGTGTGGCTGGGCACACCTTCTTACATAGGTTGTGGGGAGGCAAAGTATTTTGTTCTCTGACCTTTGAGGCTCTCATGCCTAAGCAGCAAGCATGTTTTTTTTTTAAATTTTTTTGTTTATTCTTATTTATTTGAGAGCAACAGACAGAGAGAGAAAGAGGCAGAGAGAAAGAAAGAGAGAATGGCCGCGCCAGGGCTTCCAGTCACTGCAAACGAACTCTAGACACATGTGCCCCTTTGTGCATCTGGCTAACGTGGGTCCTGGGGAATTGAGCCTTGAACCAGGGTCCTTAGGCTTCACAGGCAAGTGCTTAACTGCTAAGCCATCTCTCCAGCCCAGCAGCAAGCATGTTTAATCCCTGACCCATCTCTCCAGCCTGCATGCCATTCTTTTGTTTGTTTGTTTGAGGTAGGGTCTCACTCTGGTCCAGGCTGACCTGGAATTAACTATGTAGTATCAGCGTGGCCTCAAGCTCATGGTGATCCTCCTACCTCTGCCTCCCAAGTGCTGGGATTAAAGGCATGTGCCACCATGCCCAGCTGCATGCCATTCTTCCATTCTTTACCTGTCATTCTGTTAATCCAGGGAGTGTATTGTGGGTGTTTAAATTTTTCTCCAGGGTGTACACACTGCTGCATGTGTAGGTCACGGTTCATCTTTGAAGTGTCTGTGCCTCATATTCTTTGAGACAGGGTCTCTTTCTGCAGCAAATGAAGTAGTAGACTACAAATGAACGTCAGACTAGCTGACCCACCAGCTTTGGATTTTCTGGCTCTGCCTCCCATTTCATTGTCATAGGTACGTTGGCATCACAGAAGCATACACAGCTTTGGATTCCGGCCTTAGGTGGTACTGGTGAATTTAACTCTGGCTGGCACCTTTAACCACTGAGCAATCTTCTCAGCCCGTGTTTTGTTTTCCTTCTTCTTTTTTTTCTTTTAGCATTCATCTTTTATTTTTGTAAGGGCAACATGAAATCACTGAATCCAAGTTTAAGGGAACAAAGAACTGGTCTTTAGTTTGGGCACCTGGGGGAGGGATGCTTGACTTTGGATGAGGCACCTGGTGACTACGTACATCTGTGTGGACAAGGGAACAATTATCATTTCCTTTTCTCCATCATAAATAATTTATGATGATAATAACTTAAAGGTATAATATAAATATGCCATGCAATTGTAATTCTGTGATAAGGACTATCTTAATCCATCTGCCTACTAAAGAAATAAAACATACAAAAGAAAAAAGAAGAAATTAAATAGTTACTTTCTGCAGTGATAAGTGAGTAGCTTGTATATTTGTGATTATTTCAAAATTTATATTAACATCACTCTTATATTTTTTTAGAATATGAATTTCTTTAGTCATTGAATTAATTAATTAATTAACTTATTTTTTTTATTAGTTTTGTACTCAGTGAATACAGTCAAGTTGGTACCATTGTTAGCCTCCTCCCTGTCTTTCCCACTCCATAGGGACCTTTCTTGTTGGGGTATATAGGCCATGCATTCTGGGGTTAGCCATCAGTTATGGGTAGGAGGAAATGTCTCTGTGTATTGTGACACAATGTGTGGCTCTAACATTCTTTCCGATCCCTCTTCCGCAAATGTCCCTGAGCCATGTTGGGTTCATTTCAGGTCTGCTTCAGTGATGAGGTCTTGGGAGCCTCTGTGTCTCTGGATATCTGGTTTGGTAGGAGTTGATTGTTCTCTGTGTCTATCTCCTTCACCCACGTGCTTGTACCTGGTTCATGAAGAAAACAGCATTCTTTTTTTATGGATTTGTTGTTGTTATTTTTCTTATTTTTATTTATTTATTTGAGAGAGGGAAAGAGACAGAGAGAGAGCAAGAGAGAGAGAGAGAGAGAATGGGCACACCAGGGCTTCTAGTCACTGCAAACGAACTCGAGACATATGGACCACCTTGTGCATCTGGCTTATGTGGGTCCTGGGGAATCAAACCAAGGTCCTTTAGCTTTGCAGGCAAGCGCCTTAATCGCTAAGCCATCTCTTCAGCCTGAAAACAGCACTCTTGCTTGTTTCCCCAATTATTTTTAGTTTCAGTTGGGGCCCTTTTGAGGCATGGTGGGGTGGTTCTCTGCTTAGGATCTATGTGTATCTGAAAAAGAGAAGGAGATTCTCCAAGAGAGAGTAAAGTTAGCACAATATAAATGGGATAACCATTATTTTCTAGAGAGAATTTAATAGGTGTAGGCCCTCTTCTAGGCCATGATTGGTGGAAGCTTGATAATGGAGAGCAGGCTCATTTTTGGATATGGTTCTGTCTTGTTTCCCAGTTCCAGCTTTGGGTTCTGATCCACTGACCAGATCGGTTAGCTAGATCAAGAGCAGTTGGTTGCCCACCCTAGCTGTGTGCCACTATTGCACTTGTGTGAGCACGTCAAGTTGTTTGCTGCTAAGTAGGTTAGACCATACGTTGCTTGGACAGATATTGGTCATTTTCGCCTAGTCGCTCATGTAGCACCTTCTGGCACTAGATGTGCTAACTGTCTGGGGACTGACTCTCTTCCAGCTTCCAGCCATGTCACTCTTGTTATGTGACAACAGCATATGGTTTCTTCAGCAGTAGGATCTTACCCATAACCTTTGGTGGGTCATCAAGTACTCTGGCAAAAATCTCTCTTCTTTTGGGAAACCTTGTAGGTCTCTCTGATCAAGAGCTCGTTGTGGATGATAGCCACCTGCTGGTACTGGGAGTTACAGGTCAGTGCCCAAGAAGAGAGGGAAGAAAAAGATATGTATTATACAAGAGATAGGGAGATGAGAGAGAAGGGGAGAGAGGGAGGGAGGGAGGGAGGGAGGGAGGGAGGGAGGGAGGGAGAGAGAGAGAGAGAGAGAGAGAGAGAGAGAGAGAGAGAAACAGGAGATTAAGGTCAGTTTTCATCGTACCTTCATTGTACGTTATCCAGGGCCTTGAGATTCAGGTGTTCCCTCTAAGGGCCTGGTGAAGGTTGAATCATTTGGGCTGTCTTTTAGGATGTAGAATTTTATGGTATCATTGCCATTGAAGTCCAGATTTTTCTGGTCCTTGAGATGCTTGCTAGGTATGTCAGCATTTTGTGTAGGTTCAGGTTAGGTGCTGTAGATGAGTGAGACTATGTGGCGATTTTTTTTTCTGTGATTGGGTGAGTTCACTGAGAATGATGTGTTCCAGGTTCGACCATTTTTCTTCAAATTTCATTGTGTCATTTTTCCTTACTGCTGTGTAGAATTCCATTGTGTAGATATACCACATCTTAGTAATCCATTTGTCTAATGATGGACATCTGGGTTGATTCCAGCTCTTAACTCTTAGGAATTGAGCAGCTGTAAACATGGTTGAGCAAATCTCTCTGAACTGAGGTGTGGACCTTTTAGGGTACATGCCCAGTAAGGGAAATACTGGGTCTGTTGGTAACTCTGTAGTCAGCTTTTTTAGGAGTCTCCACATTGCTTTCCAAAGTGGTTGTACCATCTTACATTCCCACCAACAGTGGATGAGGGTTCCTATTTCTCCACATCCTTGCCAGCATTTATTTTCATTTGATATTCAAGTGTTTGCTGTCCTTACTGGGGTAAGGTGGACTCCCATAGTTGTTTTAATTTGCATTTCCCTGTTGGTTAGGGATGATGAACATTTTATTAAGAGTGTGTTTGCCATTTGCATTTCTTTCTCTGAGAACTGCCTGTCTAGTTCTTTGCCCCATTTTGTGAGTGGCTGGTTTAACTTTTTATTGTTTAAGTTTTTGAGTTCTTTGTAGATTCTAGAGATTAGGTCTCTGTCAGTTGGATATTCAGCAAATATTTTCTCCAATTCTATGGGTAATCTATTGGCTTTATTTATTGTATGTTTGTCTGTGAAGAAACTTTTCAGTTTCATGTGATCCCATTGGTTGAGTGATTGTTTAAGATCCTGTGCTACTGGGGTTTTCATCAAGAAATCTTTCCCCAAGCCGGGCGTGGTGGCGCACGCCTTTAATCCCAGCACTTGGGAGGCAGAGGTAGGAGGATCACCGTGAGTTTGAGGCCACCCTGAGACTTCATAGTGAATTCCAGGTCAGCCTGAGCTTGAGTGAGACCCTACCTTGAAAAACCAAGAAAAAAAAAAAAAAAGAAAAGAAAAAGAAAAGAAAAAGAAATATTTTCAAATTCCTATATCATGGAAAATTCCTCCTATCTTTTCTTCTAGTAGTAGCCAAGTGTCCGGTCTTATATTGAGGTCTTTCATCCATTTGGACTTGAGTATTGTACCTGGAGAGATGTGTGGATCAAGTTTCAATTCCTGCATATGGTTATCCAGTTTGTCCAGCCCCATTTGCTGAAGATGCTGTCTTTTCTTCCAGCCTATATTGTTAAGGTCTTTGTCAAATATCAAGTAGCTGTAGTTGCTTGACCCAGGTCCTCAATTCTATTCCATTGGTCTATACTCCTGTTTTTATGCCAGTAACATGCTGTTTTTATTACTATGACTTTGTAATATAGCTTTAGAACAGGTATGGTGATGCCTACAGAGGTATTTCTTTTGCTGAGGATATGTTTGGATATCCAAGGCCTTCTGCCTTTCCATATGAATTTTGAGATCATTTTTTTTCTATCTCTGTGAAGAACAATGTTGGGATTATAATTGGAATTGCATTAAATCTATATATTGCCTTTGGTAGGATTGCCATTTTCACAATGTTAATTCTCCCTATCCAGGAGCATGGGAGGTCTTTCCATTTTCTCAAGTCCTCCTCAATTTCTTTTTTGAGTGTTTTTATGTTTTCATTGTGTAGATCTTTCACTTCCTTAGTTAATGTTATTCCAAGGCATTTTTTGTTGCTATTGAAAATGGGACAATGTCATCTATTTCTTTCTCTGTATCTTTGTCATTTGCATATAGAAAGGCTACTGATTTTTATGCATTGATTTTGTATCCTGCTACTTTGCTGAAGGAGTTAATTGCCTTCAAGTGTTTCCGAATGGAGCCTCTGGGGTCTCTTACATCTGGAATCGTGTTGTCTGTGAATAGAGCTAACTTAACTTCTTCTTTTCCAAATTATATTCCTTTTATTTCTTTTTCCTGTCTTATTGCTTGAGCTAGGACTTCCAGTACTATATTGAAGAGCAGAGGTGAGAGCGGACACCACTGTCTTGTTCCTGATCTCAATGGTAATTCCTCCAGCCCCTCTCCATTAAGTGTTATTTGGGCTTTAGGAGCTTTATATATAGCCTTTATTATATTAAGGTATAAACCAACCATGCCAATTCTCTCCAATGTTTTGATCATGAAGTGATGTTGTATTTTTTCAAAGGTCTTTTCTGTATCTATTGAAATGATCATGTGGTTTTTGTGTTTAACTTTGTTTATGTGGTATATTACATTGACAGATCTCTGTATGTTGAACCACCCCTGTGTCTAAATTCATTAGGGAGTTAGGCTGGTAGTTTTCTTTTCTTGTGGCATCTCGGCCTGGTTTTGGAATTAAGGTCATACTAGCTTCATAGAAGGAGTTGGGGAGCTTTCCCTGTTCTGATTGTGTGGCACAGTTTGAAAAAGATTGGTTTGAGTTCTTCCATGAAGGTTTAATACAATTCAGCTGATAAGCCATCTGGTCCTGGACTGTTCTTTTTTGGAAGGTGTTTTTTTTTTTTTTTTAATTACCTTTTCAGTCCCGATGAGTGTGATAGGTTTGTTGGTGAGATTAATCTGCTCTTAGTTTAGCTTTGGTGGATGGTATGTGTCCAGGATTTTATCCATTTCCTCTATATTAAAACTCCAGTTTTGTGGAGTAGAGGTTTTGGAAATAAGTCCTGATGATTCTCCCAATTTTACTTATGTCTGTTGTGATCTCTCTTTTTTCATTTCTAATTTTGTTAATTTGAAGTGTCTCTCCCCCCCCCTTTTTTTTGTTGATCAAATTGGCCAGGAGTTTGTCAATCTTGTTTATTTTTTCAAAGAATCAGCTCATTATTTCATCAATTTTCTTAATGATTTTCATAGTTTCCAATTCACTCATTTCTGCGCTGATCTTAATCATTTCTTTCCATCTGGAGCTTTTTGTGTTGGATTCTTCTTGCTTTTCCCAAGCCTTTAGGTGGATGGTTAGGTTATTTATTTGGGATCTGTCATTGTTATGAAGGCATTTAGTGCTATGATTTTTCCCCTGAGGACCACCTACATTGTGTCCCATAAGTTTTGAAATGTTATGTTCTCATTGCCATTCCTTTCTAGAAATTTCACAATTTCATTTTTTATTTCATCCACTACCCATGTATTGTTTAAAAGTGTGCTATTCAGTTTCCAGGAGCCAATGGGATTCTTGGTGGGTCTTTTGTTGTTAATTTCTAGCAATATAGCATTGTGGTCTGATATCATGAAGGGAATTATGTCTATCTTCTTAAATATATGGAGGCAGTCTTTGTGATCCAGTATATATATGATCTATTTCAGAGAATGGTCTATGGGCTGCTGAGAAGAATGTGTAGTCTGTGGATTTGGGATGGAAAGTTCTGTACATGTCTATTAGTATAAATGTTGTATGGTTTTGTTGAGCTCTCTTCCCTGTTGAGTTTCTGTTTGGATGTTCTATCTATTACTGATAATAATGTATTGAAGTCCCCAACTATGATGGTGTTGGTAGTTATTTCTGTTTTATTGTCAAGTAAGTTTTGTTTTATGAACTGTGGTTCCCTGTGTTTGGTGCATAAAGATTTATGATTGTGATATCCTCTTGATGGATCAATCCCTTGATAAGTAGAAAGTGGCCTTCTTTGTCTTTTTTGATTATATTTGGTTTGAAGTCTATTTTATCCAATACTAGTATAGCTATGCCTGCTTGTTTCTTATTCCCATTTGCTTGGGATATTGTTTTTCACCCTTTCACCCTGAGGAGGTGTCTATCTTTAGTAGCGAGGTGGGTTTCTTGAAGACAACAGATTGAGGGGTCTAAATTTTCTGATCCACCCTGTTAGCTTGTGTCTCTTGATGGGTGAATTAAGACCATTAGCATTTAGGGTAATGGCTGTGAAGTTTGATTTGATCCCTGCCATATTGTGTTGGTATATGTGGTTTGGTGTTTTAATGGACTTTGAAGTTTTTTGTGTGTTCTCTGAGTTTGACTATTGTGATCTGCTTCTTGTAGGCATTTGAGGTTGATTATTTGATTCTTATGTGTGGAGAATTTCCTGAAATACTCTCTGTGGGTTTGGTTTTGTGTTCATATAATTGTAAAGCTGAGTTTTGTCGTGCAAATTTTATTCCACCATCTATTATGAGGGATACTTTTGTTGGGTAGAGTAGTTTGGGTGTTAAGCCACAGGTTCTTAGACTTTTCAGAGTTCCCTTCCAGGCCCTTCTGGCTTTCAGGGTTTCCACTGAGAAGTCTGAAGTAATTCTGATGGGGTTACCTTTAAATGTGATGTGCTGTTTTTCCCTAGCTGGTATTAGGATTTTCTCTTTGGTGTCAATGTTTAGAGTCTTAATGACAATATGTCTTGGAGAGTTTTTCCTTTGGTCCAATCTGTTTGGAGTTCTGTTAGCTACTTGTATGTTGATGGGCCTTTCTTTTGAGAGAGTGGGAAAATTTTCTTTCTTAATTTTTAAAAATATGTTCTCCATGTATTTGGTCTAAATTTCTTCCCCTTCTGGTATTCCCATGATCCTTATGTTAGGACTTTTATGGGTATCCCACAATTTCCTTCTGTTCTGTTCATGGAAAATTTTGAACTTATTGAAGCTTTTGAACTCTTGAACTGTTTCTTCTGTTTTGTCTTCCAGATCTGAGTTTCTATCCTCCACATGGCTGGCTCTATTCTTGAGAGCTTCTAAAGAGTTTTGGGCTTGTTCAATTAGGTTTGCATTTTCTACTATTTTTTTCTATGTATAGTTTCCATCCCTGTGTCAAGTTCCCTTTGCACATAATTTTCTGATTTACTTGTTGCTTCTTGGAATTCATCTTTGCATTTCTTTATGTATTCATTTAGCATAGCCAGCTGATTTTTGAGGTCCTCTTTTTTTTTCACTCTCCTTCATATCCTTTAACTGTCTTTTTGGAACCCTTCAATTTTCTTATCTATTAGGTCTAGTCTAGTGATGGCATCATCCACAGGATCATCTGCTCTTTATTGCTTTTCTGCAAGTTCCACCCGTAGCTTGGTTAGGGTTGCATTGCTCATAACTTCATTTTGGGGTTCTGATCCTAATGTCTCTTCTTTGTTTTGATTAGAGACATGCATTGTAGGACTGGGTGATCTTATTGGATATACTTGCATTTGATTTTTCATGTTATTCCTTTTGCACTGTGCTTTGCCCATCACAATGTATTGGCAGGGAGAGTGGGACTGTGGTCTCGATGGGCAGGGGAAGTGGTGCCTCTTCCAGGGAGCAGGTGTGAGGTTGCATGCAGGCAGGCAGAGTGATCCTGAGCTTGGGTGTGGGTGGGTGGGCAAAGCAGGCCTGAGCCCATGTGTGGCCAAGTGGGTGGAGTAGTCCTAAACTCATGTGCAGGCAGACGGGTGGGGCAAGCCTGAGCTAGTGTGGGTGGATGGGTGAAGTTTCCTGAGCTTGTGCGGTGGGCAGGTGGGCAGGCGGAGCCGGCCTGAGGTTGTATGTGGGTGGGGGTAGCTGGGCAATCGTCTGGGCACAGCGACACAGGTGAAACTGTGCTGAACTTGGTCCCCTTGCCTGCAGTTAGTGCAGAAGTATCCTGAGGCTGGGACTATGGCTAGGATGGCTCCTTGGGTGGGGGATTGGGTGACTGGTGGGCTACCTGAGAGTGAGGGAATCAGCCAATTCCCTTTTTTGTCCCTCCACACTCTCCCACTGGCAATCTATTAGAGGTTGCTCTCCCCTCAATGACCCAGTGAACCTTTAATGCCTCCCTTCTTACAACAGGTATACTGGGATTATAGATGTCCACTTTAGCTTCTGGCTTTTTCTTGGGGCCTGGGGATCTGGTGTGGCAAATGCTGCAAAGAAATTCCAAGGACTGGAACTGAAGGAAGAGAGCTGGGCTTTATAGGACCCATCAAGCTATAGACTGATGTTCCCTGCACTCTAGCACAGAGTACCAATGGGTAACTTTGTGGACCAAAGACTGTCATGTAAAACTCAAATGGTGGGGCTGGGGACAAGGCTCAGTGGTTAAAGGTGCTTGCTTGTAAAGCCTTCCAGCCTGGGTTTGATTCCCCAGTACCATTTTAAAGACAGATGCACAAAGTTGTGCATGTGTCTAGAATGACTTCTTGCTACTACATATAAACTCTTTTTTTCCTACATTAAAATTCATAAAAATTCATAGGGTTTATTATAGTATTTCAAAAGAGATATCTTTGTTTTAAATTTAATATTATCATTTTATTCGAATTTTAGATAAAAGTTTAGGTAATAATTCAAATAAATACAAGCTCAATATGTATTTACAAACTCTATAGTGAAAAGGCCTCTGACCCCAAACTCATTGGACCAACTTTGATTGACACATTCTAAAGAGTCCTTGGACTTGGGCTCACTAAATTCAGTCTCCTGTAATAGGGAACCTTACAGTGTTAATGACTTAACAAAGCTGTGGCTCATTTCTCCTATGAAAAGAAGTTCAGGAAAACAGTACCTGGGTTGCTGAATCAGATGGTTCTATAGCCACTGGGCTCAGGCCTGCTCCACCACTGTCAGATGCTCCTCATGAGACAATCTCTGGGTCTCTGCTGTTGTGGCTGCACCTGCATAGCAGGAAGGGTGACAGGGCAGATAGGACCCTTTCTTCTCTTTTGGAGAAGCTTACCCTTGAGAAAGTTCTACCAGTGAGGAAATGGAGGTCTGAGGTAGGGAGGAACTTCACCTTAGGTTGTCAGCAGGGTAATTAGTCTTTCAACCTAGTCCCCAGTGCTCCCAAATTATTGTTCTTAGTATGGAGCCAACTCTATGCTACTTAGACATTGCAATCCCACATTTATGTTGCCTAACTTTCCACCTCTTTCTGATTTACAACAGATGCAATCTATTTCTCCCTCTGCATAATCTCTGGAAGAAGTACATCTACAACCTTGCCGTGGGCTCAAGTGGGCCTGTGAGTGAGTTTTATTTCTGAGGCCTCCCTTGGTGGCAGCTCCCAAGTGTTTGGAACACTGTGAAGACAGCCAAAGAAAACAGATAAGAAGAGGGGGAAGACTTGTAATCCTATTTAATTCACTCCAAACTATTAAGGTATGCCTCAAGAGCTCTGTTCTCCTCATAGGCAGCCACAGATGAGTCAAGCCAAGCTGCTCAAGGTGGATCTGCATGGAACTGTCATTAAAGGTCATTTCTATATGGTCATCCCAATACTCTGTCACTATGTGGCTTCTAGGACTCAATATGTTCCCTGCCACTTGATGTCCTTGAGGTGTCTCCAGGTCACCAGAATTGAGCATCAGAGGTGGGTGAGCTTCTACCCACCCTGGGCCCTCATTAGATGAAAACTGAGCATTCTCTCCATGCTACCCACAGACACTCCTCAGGTACCCAGTCCCAGATGGGAATCTTGAGCAAAGAATCCATCTCACTGTTCTGGGTAAGATGGCAGCATAGGAGGCATGCTAAACCAGCCTAGGGAGGGATTTAAGCAAAACTCCAGCAAAATACACTCTTCTGCTTAAAAGTGAAGGAGTATAGGTTATTCTTAGACACAGCAGAGAAGCCAGAGAGACCAAGATCCACCAGAAAGAAGGAAAATGACCACGACCTGATCTGTGCACCCACCTGGCATTGGCCCACCAGGCCCGCCAAGTGGCGGCAGCAGAGACCAAACCAGGGGAGTTTTCAATTTCATCAGCCTTCTTGCAAAGTTAAGAAAACAGAAGTAAAGACAGCTGAGGTGAACCAAAGAGCTACTGAAAGGGATACATGTAGAACGAGGCTGACTGAAAAAAAAGAAAAAAACAGGTACATAGGACTGCATTGGAAGAGCTAATCTCTTCCTTTGTCAGGGCAGGTTATGGGTTATATAGTCCTGGTTCACTTGTTGGCTTTACCATTTTCAAATAACCTGTATTTGGGGGGGTTGAATACTGTTGCATTCGATGCTTTCATATTTATAGGTTCGTTTGCTCCTGTCATTATTGGGGACAGGGTCTGATCCAGATCCAGGTTGACCTGGAACCCAATTCAGAACAGAAATCTCTACCTCCCAGCTGACAAGATTAATGGTGTAAAACAACACAAACCCTTAGGGAATTTGGCCTTATAATACTATCTGTTTGTTTTAATCCCCACAGATGAATACTTTATGCTGTTTTTTATTGATTGTGTATGTTGCTTGGTTGAAGTTTAGAATTTTCAGTAAACTGTTCCACCCAGTCCACTAGAATACTTGCTTGGAAAGCAAACTCAACACCTCAGATTACTTCTGCAGCTGGACTAGGGTACAAGAGCTACACCTGGCACATTGAACTCATATCCTGATGGTATATAGAGGTGGATTGCCACCTCTAGGAACACTGCAGATAAATAGAAAATCCAAGCATCAAATCAATTCAGGATGCAAAAGTCACTACATTATAATACAAGAAACTTAAAGAATCAAGACAATATGGTCCCATCAAAAATTATAAATCCATCAGAAATGATCACCAATGAGACTGTTTCAGATGAAATGCCTGACAAAGATTCCAAGAAAATGATGGTATCTATGCTCTAAGAAACCAGAGAAGAAATGGGGGGAAATCAAAGAAAAAAAAAAAAAAAAAGAAAGAAGAAAACAAACTTCTGAAAGGGAACACAGGAAACCAGCTTAATGAAATAAGGAGGTCATTATAAGACATAAGTAAGGAAATAGAAAAATGAATAAAAACCAGGCTGAAATCCTAGCTGTGAAGAATATAGTCAGTGAAA
Organism: Dipus sagitta; assembly: GCA_036346955.1. Lineage (NCBI taxonomy): Eukaryota > Metazoa > Chordata > Mammalia > Rodentia > Dipodidae > Dipus > Dipus sagitta. Next base: position 60,683,724 of record CM070778.1, read on the forward strand.
AAAAAAAACACAAAAAACTCTGTGGAAAGTATCACCAGTAGAATGGATGAAGGAGAGAACAGAATATCTAAACTAGAAGATCAGGTGGCAGATCTAATACAGTCCAACAAAGAGAAAGACAAACTAATAGCAAGATATGAATGGGAATTTCAAGATACTTGGGACACTATGAAAAGTTCAGACATAAGAATTCAGGGTCTAACAGAAGGAGAAGAATCTCAATCCAGAGGCTTTGTAGGTGTTTTCAATAAAATCAAAGGATAAAAATTTCCCCATATTGGGAAAGAAATGCCAGTGGAGATACAAGAAGCTTTTAGAACACCAAACAGACAAAACCTGGAAAGAACCTCTCCTTGCCATGTTATAATTAGGCTACTAAACACACAAACCAAGGAAAATATATTGAAAGCAGTTAGAGAGAAGAAGCAAGTCACCTACAAAGGCAAGCCCATCAGAATAACTGCAGATTACTCAACACAAACTTTAAAAGCCAGAAGGGCTTGGAATGATGCATTCCAAGTTCTGAAAGATAACAACTGTCAACCAAGATTACTTTATCCTACAAAGCTATCTATCCAAACTGATGGGGAAAGAAGGACATTCCACAGCAAAAACAGGCTAAAGGAATTTATGATAACTAAACCACCTCTACAGAAAACACTTGAAACAATTCTTAATGTTGAAGAGAAAGCAAAACAGACACAGCTTTAATCCCAGCACTCAGGAGGCAGAGGTAGGAGGATCGTTGAGAATTTGAGGCTACCCTGAGACTACATACTGAATTCCAGGTCAGCCTGAGCTAGGGTGAGACCCTACCTCGGAAAGCCAAAAAAAAAAAAAAAAACAGACACAGGAGAAAATAGGAAAAAATAAACCACACTCAAATAACAGTTAAAACAAACAAGTAAAGGGAAAATAGGAAACACCACAAAATAAGAAAAATGGCAAGAAGAAATGCATGTCGTTCAATAATAACTCAATATCAATAGCCTCAATACAGCAACCAAAAGACACAGGCTTGCAGAATGGATTAAAAGTCAGGATCCTGCCATTTTTTGCCTCCAGGAAACTCATCACTCAATAAAAGATAGACACTGTCTTAGGGTGAAGGGATGGAAAATGGTATTTGAAGCAAATGGGAGTAGGAAACAAGCAGGGATTGCTTTCCTAATGTCTCACAGGATAGACTTCATACCAACATTAGTTAGGAAAGATATAGAAGGTCACTTTATATTGATTAAAGGAATACTACAAAAGGAGGACATTACAATCCTAAACATACATGCACCTAACATGGGGGGCTCCCAACTTCATCAGACAAACACTACTAGACTTAAGGTCAAAGATAACATCAAACACTATTGTAGTGGGAGACTTCAATAGCCCACTCTTATCAATTGACAGGTCATCCTGGCCAAAAAAAAAAAATAAATAAATAAACAGAGAGACATCTGAATTAAATGATGTCATGGAACAGATGGACCTAACAGATATCTATAGAACATTCCATCCAAATGATGCAGATGTACATTTTCTCAGCAGTATATGGAACATTCTCTAAAATGACCATATATTAGGACACAAAACAAATCTCAACAAATACAGGAAAATTGAAACAATCCCTTGTACTCTATCTGACCACAATGGTATTAAAGTGCAAATCAGCAACAAGAAAAACTACACAGCATACAGAAATTCTTGGAGACTAAACAGTACACTATTGAATGCTGAATGGGTCATGGAAGAAATCAAAAAGGAAATCAATAAATTCATAGAATCAAATGATGATGAGAATACAACATACCAAAACCACTGGGACACAATGAAGGCAATCCTAAGAGGGAAATTTATAGCTCTAAATGCCTATATTAAGAAAGTAGAGCTGACAGAAAACTGGAAGAAGCCATTCTACATGCAGTTCAATGGGAGAAAGAGATATCACCAGTGAAGATACTCAACAGTGGACACTGCAAGCCTTATATTTGGCCAGCCAGGCCAAATGAGCCAATGGGTGCAATAGTGGCACGTCTATCATGGTGGAAACCAACTGCCCTCTAACTGGACTGGAGGCCCGCTCCATGGGAGGGAATACATCTCTGATACTAAAAACTTAAAACAGGGGTAGTCATGAACCCTAGGGGGGTAACGTCTGCTGATGTCTGGCTAAATGTATATACTGTGCTTATCAAACTGCCCAGTAAGCACTTCTCTTAATATTCATACCCTCATATTAATGCTACTCTCACTTTGGGTAGAGAATCTTCTCTTTTCAGATGGCAGTGACCTTGGGACGACTCAGAAGGTATCATGGTGCTGGAAAGAAGTGACTGGAGTACTGAGTAATATCTCAATCACACCTTCCAAGGCTCAGGGTCTAATGCGGAAGAGGTGGTGGAAAGAATGTAAGAGCCAAAGGAAGGGTAGGACTCCTTACAAAGTGCTCCCTCCAGACATAAAATGGCCTGGATATCCATGACCTCACTGTGCCTGACACCACCTACACAAGACCATCATAAGAGGAGGAAAAGATCATGACATAAAAATAAAAGAGAGAGTGATTGAGATGGGGAGGGGATATGATGGAGAATGGAATTTCAAAGGCTAAAGTGGGGGGAGGGAGGGTATTACCATGGGATATTTTTTATGATCATGAAAGATGTTAATAAAAATTGAGAAAAAAAAGAAAGTAGAGAGTTCACAAGTAAACAAGTTAATGCTTCACCTTAAGGCCTTGGAAAAATAAGAACAAGGCAAACCAAAAATCATTAGATGACCAGAAATAATAACAATTTGGGCAGAAATTAATGAAATAGAAACCAAAAAACAATCCAAAGAATCAATGAAATGAAGAGTTGGTTCTCTGAAATGATAAACAAGATTGATACACTCTTAGCAAATTTGACCCAAAGAAAGAGAGAAGAGACAAAATTAATAAGTTTAAAGACGAAAAAGGCACCACTACAACATATACCAAAGAAATTAGGACAATTATAAGGACATACTTTAAGAATATATGTGCATCTAAGTTTGAAAACCTGAAAGAAGTGGATGATTTCGTTGATGCATATGACCTACCAAAATTATATCAAGATGAGATAAACCATTTAAATAGACCTATAACAAGTATGAAGATCCAAGCAGTTATAAAAAGACTCCCAAATAAAAAAGGCCCAGGCCCAGATGGATTCACTGCTGAATTTTACCAGACCTTCATGGAAGAGCCAACACCACTGCTTCTCAAACTTTTCCATAAAATAGAAAATGAAGGAATTCTACCAAACTCCTTCTATGAAGCTAGCATCACCCTCATATTGAAACCAGACAAAGACAGAACAAAAACAGAAAATTACAGACCAATTTCCCTCATGAGCATAGCAACTTCTCTCTCCCTCTTGCAGTGGAGATTGGGTGCAAATGCTAACTTGCTGTGTAGGCCCTGTTGTGTGTACCCATGTCTGGGATGGTCTGTTGTCTCCATGGTCCACCCAGGGTCACCAAGGTCTTCACTGTGCTAGGCACCAGTCATGATGCTGCACTGGCCACTGCATGGACTATGACTAGCCAAGTCCCCACTGACAATGGCTCGGGCCTCATGGAGGGTGGTATGCTTGGCAGTCTGATTGTCCTGTATCTAGAGCTCCAGTAGAGCTGAGGCCTTTGGTGTATAGTCCACATGTAACAGCCAACTCTGCTGTGTGTACACTGTGCAATATGCACTTGTGCATGTACATTACTGAAACTGTGGCCCTGTGAAGGTGTCAGAGAAGCCTGTGTAGTAAGTGGTAGACACCTCAGGAAAGGACTCTCAGGCTCCAGGGCCAGGATACCTGCTGCTCTTCAAACAGTGAGCAGGCCAAGGGCCAGGAAATTAAGAGGATGGGTAATGAGGGTTTACCCACTGGGTTCCCAGGAGGAGAGGTGGGAAGGGGGCATGTGACTACTAGCCTCAAACCAGAATGAACAAGTCCATTGTGCTCACCACTTTGTGTCTTGTGCAGCTCTGCCCAAGGACGTTGACATTCTGCAGCCAGAGGCAGTGCTCAGGAGCAAAGACCTTCCCACAACCATATACCCCTACAGAAGACATGTTCTCTCTTGCTCTATCAGGCTGAGCTCCTAGGTCGAAAGGAATATGCAAGGAAGGAAGATGGAGGAGATTCCCAGTAAATCATAGATAAAGGAGCAGGGATCACAGCTTGTTACAGTGGATCAGCCATGGAGGAGCCAAGTAGGATAGGGTGGGGTCAGTTGGAATGGTGGGTAACATGGGATGAGAGGTAGAACATTACATTGCTATTGCCTCCACAGCACCACTGAACAACCCTCACTTAAGTGATGTATCTTCCCAAAGCCAAACGATGTCTCTCCATTTTCAGGTCATGCGGCCTCTGCCTCATCAGTATTTGTCATGGGTAGCCATTTTTCTCCCCTCCCCTTGAATCTCCTTCATATCCTAATTCTCCTGACTTCTCCCACCTCCTGGGTCAGACCTTCTCAGAGTTCTTTGATGGTTCTGACTCCTCTAGACTTCTAAATTTTGGGGAGGGGCTGAGCCCTGTATTTGGAATTATCTTCCACATTTTTATGGTATTTAAAATTATTATTATTATTAACAACATAGTTCATATGGATACATCATGTGTCAATACACTCTTTTCCCTTGTCCCTGCCCCTATTTTGTTGGGGACACACCTCAGTGGGGTGGTAGATATTGCCTATGGGGTTGTAGTTTATGTGTTGTGGGAGCAGCAATCAGGTATTTGAAGAGGGGGGAGGGAATGCCTCTGGGCATGATGCCTCAACCTGTGGCACTTACAATCTTTCTGCTCGCTTGTCTCTTTTCTACAAGTGGTCACATGCCCAACTCTAGGTGTATCTAAGACTCTTAACATCATATTGTCAACCAGAGGTGCAGAGTAACTGTTTACTGTTCCCGCTAGGCGGGACTGTGTTCAGAACAAAGGACCTAACACGATGGCCATGCCCTCCAATATCCCCATCATCCACATTCCTGAGCATGATCAGGACCAGCAGTTTCAAGACTCCCCTGCTAACCAATGGCTGGTCCCCCTCCCTAGTTGGAACCTTATAAGGAGACCTCTTGTATTAGTCAGGGTTCTCTAGAGGAACAGAACTGCTAGAATGAATTATTTTAAAGGGGGATTTATTGGATCAGCTTACAGTAGTCCAATAGCAGTTGCAGGCCCGAGAATCACCGAACCTGGTAGTTGCTCAGTCCTCGTGGCCAGATGCCTCAGCAGTCCCGACCCGGCACTGCAGATGGTGCAGGAAAGCCTGGAGGCTTCCTGAGGAGCCGCTGGGCTTCAATCCACGGGGGTCTTCAGTTGATGCTGGTCTTTCGTCCGCACTGGTCTTCAATCCACGCTGGAAGGTAGCAAGCAGCTCCGGCAGCCAAAATGGACGGGGGGCAGGAAGGAAGGAAGGGACTCTTTTTTCCCAGAGCTCCCTTGTATCAAGTCCCCCTCTGGGCGGGACCGCCCATTCTGGGGGAAGGGCTCAACCTTGGGGAAAGACTTCCTCCTCTAATTGATCCTTCCTAGAAGCAACCTATGGATTACTAAACAGATCAAGTTGACAACACCTTAGCTATCACAAGTCCACCCCTTGTCAACTTGGCATCAAATCATGTCTCCTTACATCATACTTAATTTTCAAATGAAAACAGTAACAAGCTCATAATTCCGCCTAACATGGCATAACTATCCCACGTACAACCGGAACCGCAAAATCTTCCCCCCAACACAAAACTTAGTCTCTAGTATAATGGGTCTAATATAAATTCAACAGTTAGCTAATGATATAATCGTAATATTGGTGTAGATACATACAAACACTCTGTTATCAAGGCAGGACAGAAACATTGCAATCACAGTCCTCGTTTCTGTAACTGGTCACGTGGCCTTAGCTGGTATTTGTAACTGCCTTCTTCTACTACCCATTCTGTATTTCCTCCACCTTCAGCAAGCACCTCACCAGGTCTTGGTTCTTTACCTGGAGGGGTAACCCATACCTTCATTCCTGAAGGATCTGGGCCATTTATCACACTACTTCTATTGGGTTGTTGCAGTCGTCCATTGACTTTGACAACAGGACATGGTAACACTAGCAGACGCCCTAAAGGATCTCCTGCACTCCAGGCATACTCTTCCTTACCTCCATTGTGGAGAAGCAGTCCAATTTCCCCCTGGTAATCTGGATCAATCACCCCTGCTATCACTGTAACTCCTTTCTCAGCCTGTTCACTCAAGGGCATTAGGAGCCCAAAGTGACCAGGGGGAAGTCTTAGCTTCCAGTTCAATGGAATGTTCTTTGTGTCTCCTGGCAAAAGCACTCCTCCCTCTGGGACCAAGACTTGTAGTCCAGCAGAGCATAAGGTTGCGGGAACAGGAAGCAAAAATCTAGCTAATGGGTCACTTGGAGTGATGGTAAGTGGGACTATTCCCATTTCCACCCCTTGATTCCTGGACCCGTGAATCCGGGCTATAGGAGAAACAGTACCATATATAGGACGCTGATTCAGAGCATACACAGCCTGCTGGAGGACACTCCCCCAGCCCTCCAAGCTATTGCCACCTAGTTGGCGCTGTGGCTGTTTCTTCAAAAGGCCATTCCACCGTTCTATCAAGCCAGCTGCTTCAGGATGGTGGGGCACATGGTAAGACCAGTGAATTCCATGATCATGAGCCCACTGCCGTACTTCCTTGGCGGTGAAGTGAGTTCCTTGGTCAGAAGCAATGCTGTGTGGAATGCCATGACGGTGAATAAGGCATTCTGTAAGCCCACGGATGGTAGTCTTGGCAGAAGCACTACGTGCAGGAAAGGCAAATGCATACCCAGAATAAGTGTCTATTCCAGTAAGGACAAAACGCTGCCCTTTCCATGATGGAAGTGGTCCAATGTAGTCAACCTGCCACCAGGTTGCTGGCTGGTCACCCCGAGGAATACTACCATATCGGGGGCTCAGAGTTGGTCTCTGCTGTTGGCAAATTTGGCACTCAGCAGTAGCCGTAGCCAGGTCAGCCTTAGTTAGTGGAAGTCCATGTTGTTGGGCCCATGCATAGCCTGCATCTCTGCCACCATGGCCACTTTGTTCATGGGCCCATTGGGCAATGACAGGGGTGGCTGAGGAAAAAGGTTGACCACTATCCACAGTACGGGTCAGCTTATCTACTTGATTATTAAAGTCATCCTCCAACGAGGTCACCTTCTGATGAGCATTAACATGGGACACAAGTATCTTTATATCCTTTGCCCATTCAGAGAGTTCTATCCACATACACCTTCCCCAAATGTCCTTTTCACCGATTTTCCAATTGTGCTCCTTCCAAGTCCCAGACCATCCAGCCAAACCATTGGCCACAGCCCATGAATCAGTGTATAAGCGCACATCTGGCCATTTTTCTTTCCAAGCAAATTGCACAACCATATGCACTGCCCGAAGTTCTGCCCATTGTGAAGACTTCCCTTCACCACAGTCCTTCAGAGTTGTCCCAGAAAGGGGCTGTAATGCTGCAGCTGTCCACTTTTGGGCGGTGCCTGCATAACGTGCTGAACCATCTGTAAACCATGCCCTAGACCTCTCCTCCTCAGTCAATTGATCATAGGGCACACCCCATGATGCCATAGGTGCATGCTTGGGGACAGAAGGCATTGCAACAGGAGTAGCAACCATAGGCATTTGGGCAATTTCCTCATGTAACTTACTCGTACCTTCAGGGCCTGCTCTAGCCCGATCACGTATATACCACTTCCACTTAATGATGGACTGTTGCTGTGCACGTCCAACTTTATGGCCTGGTGGGTCAGATAACACCCAGCTCATGATGGGCAGCTCAGGTCGCATAGTAACTTGATGGCCCATTGTCAAACGTTCAGTTTCCACTAAGGCCCAATAGCAGGCCAAAAGCTGTCTCTCAAATGGAGAATAATTGTCTGCAGACGATGGCAGGGCCTTGCTCCAAAATCCCAATGGCCTCCGCTGTGATTCACCTATGGGGGCCTGCCAAAGGCTCCAAACAGCATCCCTGTCTGCCACTGAAACCTCAAGTACCATCGGATCTGCTGGATCATATGGCCCAAGGGGCAGAGCAGCCTGCACAGCAGCCTGGACCTGTTGAAGGGCCTTCTCTTGTTCTGGGCCCCACTGAAAACTAGTAGCTTTCCGAGTCACTTGGTATATGGGACGGAGTAAGACACCCAAGTGAGGAATGTGCTGTCTCCAAAATCCAAATAGGCCCACTAGACGTTGTGCTTCTTTCTTAGTGGTAGGAGGGGCCAAATGCAACAACTTGTCCTTCACCTTAGAAGGAATATCCCTACATGCCCCACACCACTGAACTCCTAGAAATTTCACTGAGGTGGAAGGTCCTTGAATTTTGGATGGATTTATTTCCCATCCCCTGATGCGCATATGCTGTACCAGCAACTCCAGAGTGGATGCCACCTCCTGCTCATTTGATCCAATTAGCATTATGTCATCAATATAATGGACCAAAGTGACACCCTGTGGAAGGGACAAGCGATCAAGGTCCCTGTGAACTAAGCTATGACACAGGGCTGGAGAGTTAATATAACCTTGAGGTAAAACAGTAAATGTGTACTGCTGACCTTGCCAGCTGAAGGCAAATTGCTTCTGGTGGTCCTTATGGACAGGTATGGAGAAGAAAGCATTTGCAAGATCAATAGCCGCATACCAGGTACCAGGAGATGTGTTAATCTGCTCAAGTAAAGAAACCACATCTGGTACAGCAGCTGCAATTGGAGTCACCACCTGATTAAGTTTCCGATAATCCACTGTCATTCTCCAGGATCCATCTGTCTTCTGAACAGGCCAAATAGGAGAGTTAAAGGGAGATGTGGTGGGAACCACCACCCCTGCATCCTTCAAGTCTTTTATAGTGGCATTAATTTCTGAAATCCCTCCAGGGATGCGATACTGTTTCTGATTCACTATTTTCCCTGGTGGTGGGAGCCTCAGTGGCTTCCATTTTGCCTTTCCAACCATAATAGTCCTCACTCCACAAGTCAGGGAACCAATGTGAGGGTTCTGCCAACTCCTAAGTATATCTATCCCAATTATGCATTCTGGCACTGGGGAAATAACCACAGGGTGAGTTCGGGGACCCACTGGACCCACTGTCAGTCTAACATTTGCCAAAACTCCATTGATCACCTGACCTCCATAAGCACCTACTTTAACTGGAGGGCCATGGTGCTTTTTGGGGTCTCCTGGAATCAATGTCAATTCAGAGCCAGTGTCCAGTAGGCCCCGAAAGGTCTGATTATTTCCTTTCCCCCAGTGTACAGTTACCCTAGCAAAAGGCCGCAGGTCCCTCTGAGGAAGGATAGGTGTAAGTTTAATATTGAAACTTTTGGCAGTTGCAGCAGGGTCCTTCCTCAAGGGGACCCGGCCACCCCTTCAATCAAGGGGCTCAGGGTCTGTAAACTGGCTCAAATCTGGAAACTGATTAAGAGGTCTTGATTCTCTGTCGCTATAATTCAAAGTGGCTTTATGTTCCCTTGCTCTGGAATTTTTCTGCTTATACAGATCAAGAAGAAATTCAGTAGGCTTCTTATCTATTTGACTTCTGGGAACACCATGATTAATCAGCCAATTCCAAAGGTCCATACGAGTCATACCTTTATGTGCATAATTTTGCCTACGCTGTCTATTATGAAAAACACGTTCACCCTGCCTTTGGCGATTCAGTGCTGCCACCTGGCCCTTGTTACCCCGAGATCCAGTTATGCCCATTGCATCTAAATCACCTAATGCAGCAACTGCAGCTCCCACTGTGAGGTCTTCTTTACATAAAAGAGCAATGATGGAAGACTTTAAGTATGCTGGTGCTCCCCTCACAAATCTGTTTCTTATAGTCTTAGTGAAGGGCACATCTTCTGGACGCTCCCATTGTGGGGGCAAAGATGAGTTTACATGGCAAATCCACTCCAGCATTCCAAGTTCTCTGAGCTTTTTAATCCCTTCATCGACATTAAGCCAAGGGATATCAGGCAGCTCGAGCTCACTCACAGTAGGCCATCTTTGGATCCATACTTCAGCCAACCAATCAAATAAACTCTTGGCACCCTTTCCAACTGCACGAGCTGCATTGTTAAATCTAAAATCTCTGCTCAATGGGCCTATTTCAGTAAATTCAGCCTGATCTAATCTTATGTTCCTTCCTCCATCATCCCACACCCTTAAGATCCATTCCCACACATATTCCCCATGCTTCTGCCTGTACAAGTTAGAAAACTCCTGAAGTTCTTTAGGGGTGTACCTCACTTCCTCCTGTGTCACACTTTCTATCTCACCTTTAGGGGCCTGCCTAGCCTTCCGTCTGGTTATAGGCCTAGAGGCAAAAACGGGTGGGAACTGAGAAGCACCAGCACTTCCTGCTGATTCCCCAGACAAAGAGGGATGAATTCCCTCAGGCAAGGGTGGGGAGGATAATACCTCAGGATGTGGGGGTGGGGATACAACTGCTGCTAAGGGAGGGCAGGCCATATTTTCATCCAAAACATCTTCTTCAGAATCTAACACTTCGATGTCCCCAGGTTCTTCAGGGTCTTCCCACACATCACCATCCCAAGTCACAGGATCCCACTCTTTTCCAATCAGTGCCCTCACTTTAACTTCTGATAGTTGGTGAGGCTGGGATTTGAATTTACGTTGCAAATTAGCCAATCTCACAATGAGAGCTTGGGTTTGGTTTTCTGCAATCCGAGCCCTGTTCTGGCTAGAGAGGAGACTCTCCTCCAGGGCACCCTTAGAAACCTTGAGATCATGTATGTGGGTCTTAAGCTTAGAATTTTCCTTTTTGAGCTTCTGCTGTTCCCTCACTAGTTTGTCCAGAGATGCCAAAAGCAACCAACCAGCCTCATCATTGGTCTTACTTTTCCACAAATACTCAAATGTTTTAAATACAGAGTTACTAAATTCCTCGCTCTTCACAAGACATGACTCAGGGTCATCAAATACATCTATCTCACGTAGTTCTTGAAATAGTGCACACGATGGATTATCAGTGCCCCCCTTATTTCCAGGAAAAGCGCTCTCCTTATCATCAGTGGGGCCTTTAGCAGCATCAAAATTGGAGAGCCAACCCCAGATAGCACTAAGCCCACTAGAGAAACCCATTCTTACAATTCTGTTTCTCTAGAACCACTTCTGGTACCAAATTCTGTATTAGTCAGGGTTCTCTAGAGGAACAGAACTGCTAGAATGAATTATTTTAAAGGGGGATTTATTGGATCAGCTTACAGTAGTCCAATAGCAGTTGCAGGCCCGAGAATCACCGAACCTGGTAGTTGCTCAGTCCTCGTGGCCAGATGCCTCAGCAGTCCCGACCCGGCACTGCAGATGGTGCAGGAAAGCCTGGAGGCTTCCTGAGGAGCCGCTGGGCTTCAATCCACGGGGGTCTTCAGTTGATGCTGGTCTTTCGTCCGCACTGGTCTTCAATCCACGCTGGAAGGTAGCAAGCAGCTCCGGCAGCCAAAATGGACGGGGGGCAGGAAGGAAGGAAGGGACTCTTTTTTCCCAGAGCTCCCTTGTATCAAGTCCCCCTCTGGGCGGGACCGCCCATTCTGGGGGAAGGGCTCAACCTTGGGGAAAGACTTCCTCCTCTAATTGATCCTTCCTAGAAGCAACCTATGGATTACTAAACAGATCAAGTTGACAACACCTTAACTATCACACCTCTACTTTCCCCATCCTTAAAATAGTTACCTTCCTCAGCCTTCCCATGGTTTCTGGCTAGCACGTCATCTCCCTCCACCCTTCCAAGCTGCACCTTTGGTCCTGGATGCGACTTCTCTGGCCTCACATCTTGGGACCAGTGAACCTCGCCTGAGAGCTGTGCCAATAAACCTGAACTAGCTTTAGTGATCTGGCCTGATCTGGTTCCTCGCCTTTCACCTGTGCCAAAAGCTTGGGTGGAGCCGAGCCCCCATTCCCAGGGGCCAGGCCACCAGTCGACTGTTGGAGGCCCCTCCTCTTCCAGCTGTGGACCCGATGTGATCAGTTGCCTTCTGATTCATGGTAAGCTCCCTGCTTTTTAGTCTCCATCTCCCAGGGCCCCTGTCAGAAGTCGCTTCCATGCCAGGACAAGCCCTTCCATTTTTCTCTGCTGCCAGGCAGCCGGGTACCTAAGGCACTGGGAGACGTTTCCCCCTAGGACTATCCACCCTCTCTCTCACTGTTTTGGGACCAGGCCATTTTGGGAGACACCTCACTCTGGTCTCTGGCCCCTGGCTCAGAGCTTACAGCCTCGGTTTTAAAATGGACAACTCTCAAAGCTTGACCCCCAGTCGTCTCTGGGCTGTTTTTCACAAAACAAATCCAAATTGGAGCTCTTCCAAACCATTAAACCTAAGCTCCCGATTTTGGCTGGAGAGATGGCTTAGCAGTTAAGCGCTTGCCTGTGAAGCCTAAGGACCCCGGTTCGAGGCTTGATTCCCCAGGACCCACGTTAGCCAGATGCACAAGAAGGCGCACGCGTCTGGAGTTCGTTTGCTGTGGCTGGAGGCCTTGACGCGCCCATTCATTCTGTCTCTCTCTCTCTGCCTCCTTCTCTCTGTCGCTCTCAAATAAATAAATAAAAATAAACAAAAAAAATTGGCCTTTTAATGAACTCAACAACCACTCACACTGGCCTCCCGAGGGCACTCTAGATTTCAATGTCCTCCATAATTTAGAAAACTTGTCACTGCACCGGCAAGTTGGTCTGCGCTCCCTTATGTTCAGGCTTTTTGGGAACTATGTTCTCATCCTTCTCTCCATAGCTGATGTTACATGACTCAGGTTTTCCTAGCCAACATAAACAAGCTTATGAACCATCCAGAACCACAAGACTCAAATCCGCACCCTGAGACTTCAGCATTAACTGAACTCCTGGAACACCTGGCTCCCCACCACGCGGCCCTGCCAATGGTTCCCAGCCTTCCCTGTGTTCTCCCTCTCCTGCCACCACCTCCACCCCTTCCTCCCTCTTCACCCCTTCTTCCCCTCCTTCTGCTCCAGTTCCCCTTCCCTTATCTCCTACTCCTCCCTCAGTCACAGCCTCCCTTCCAAGCCCTCAAGGCCTTTACTCCTCCCTTCCCCTTTCTCCTATCCCTTCGCCTCTTCCCCTTCTATGGCCCTCAGTCCCTCCTCCACCCTATCTGCCCTATCCACCATACTCCACCCCCTCTTCCACTCCCTTATCCCACCCCCTGCTCCTCTCCCCTCCTCCCTCCTGTCTTCCAGTTCCAGCCTTTCCCCCGAAGCCTCAGCCAACCCACCAGGACTCCTCCTCTGAACCCCCAACACCCTTCCCTCCCACCTCATCTTCCCCTACACAACCCCACCCATATCATATAGTTCTCTACCCCCCACCCCCACCTGCTCACTTCAGGGACATAATGGTTACTTGTCTTGTTAGGGGTATGGAAACAGTATCTAACAAGGTGGTTAATTTTGGTAAACTTAGGGATATCACTCAAAGCTTAGATGAAAACCCAGCTATTTTTCTAAACAGGATATTAGAAGCTATGATCCAATACACCTGCCAAGATACGGAGGCAGGGGCCACAGTACTGACTATCCATTTTATTTCCCAGTCTTCCTCCAATAGTAGAATGAAACTAAAGAGGGCAGAATAGTGGCCTCAAACTCTTATTCAGGATCTGAATGGTATGCTGATGGCAGCCCTGCCTGCAGCAGAGCTGACTCAAGAGGCCCACAAGATCACACTGCTTGAACCTGCCACCATCTTCTCCTCTCATTGGTTGATAGATCTCTTAAGCCACTCCTCTCTTTCAGTTCTTGGGCCCTCATGAATACAGACCTTCCACCTGCTCTTCTTGGACACCCCCAAATCTCTCTAGCAACCTGTTCTACCCTCAATCCAGCAACACTCCTCCCTTCTTCTCCCTCTCCAGGGTCTTCCTCTCATTCATACCCTGAAATGGTAGAGGCCCTCCATTCCCCTCAGCTGGGTCTCCAAGACACACGCCTCACATCACCTCAATTAGTCCTCTTTGTAGATGGAAGTTCCTCAATTGACAGTTCAGGTAACTGACAAGCAGTCTATGCTATGGTCATGCTCACTGATGTCCTAGAGAATGCTCACATGCCAATGGGCACCACCTCCCAAAAGGCTGAAATAATCACACTAATTAGGGCCCTACATATCTCAAAAGGCTTAAGAACTAATATCTACACAGATTCTAAATATGCTTTCCCTATAGTTCATACGCATTCAGTCCTCTGGAAGTGAGAGGATTCCTCACTACTAAAGGTACCCCAATTATTAATGGGGCCCCTCAGAGCCAAGCTTCTGGAGGCTCTCCAACTCCCTGCAGAGGTGGCCATTATCCACTGCTGAGGACAGCAGACCTGAAAAGACCCAATAGCCCAAGGCAATGCCAGGACTGACTCTGTAGCATGAAATTTAGCCCAGTTCTCTGGCCCCAACACAAGACATATCTGTTTCTTGTCTCTGACATACCAACACCCTTACTTGCCAGATGAGGAAAATGAACTCCTCAAAAAGGGGGCCACCTGAGATAGGGATGGCTGAATTTTTAAAAACAATCAGCTAATTCTCCCCCCAAAACAGACCACCACAATTATATCTGACATTCATCAAACTTTACATATTGGACCTAAAGCCCTTTACAGGTTCCTGGAACCCCTGCTGGACACCTCCAAACATACATCTCAGAGGTCCAGTCCACCTGTCAGATATATGTTCAAGCCAGTCGACAAGGGGGCCTGCATCTCTGTCAGTCCCTGCACCAATTACAGGGACATCAGTTAGGGGAAGATTGGCAGATAGACTTTACCCACATGCCACCCCCTGACAAACATACAATAAACATAGCCAAAAGATTACCCACAGAATGGGAGAAAATTTTTGCTGCCTATACAACTGACAGAGGCCTAATCTCTAGAATCTACAAAGAACTCCAAAACCTGAACAATAAAAGTCAAACAGCCCACTCACTAAATGGGGCAGAGAACTGGGCAGGGAGTTCTCAGAGGAAGAAATACAAATGGCAAATACATACCTAACAAAAGTTTCATCATCCCTAATCATCAGGGAAATGCAAAATAAAACAATTATGAGATTCCACCCCAGTATGGATAGCAAACATTAAAAAATCACATGAAAACAAATGCTGGTGAGGATGTAGAGAAATATGAACCCTCATTCACTGTTGGTGGGAATGTAAGATAGTACAACCACTATAGAAAGCAACATGGAGACTCCTACAAAGGTTGACTGTAGATTTTCCAACAGACCCAGTTATTCCCTTAGGGGGCATTTATCCTAAAAGCTCCATGTCTCAGTTGAGAGAGATTTGCTCATCCCTGTCTATAGCTGCTCAGTTCATAACAGCTAAAGCCCAGATGCCCATAACTAGACGAATGGAAAACCAAGACATGGTATATCTACAGGATGCAATTCTACATAGCAGTAAGGAAAAGTGACAGAACGAAATTTGAAGAAAAATGGTAGAACTTGGAACAGATCATTCTAAGTGAACTCACCCACTCACAGAAAGATGATTGTTGCAAGGTCTCACTCATCTATGGCTCCTAACCTGATTCTGCCTGAGGTGCTGACATACCTAAAAAGCATCTGGAGGAACAGAAAATAGGGAGGGTGGGACAGGAGGGGAGGGTAAGGGTGAGAGTGGCAGACACAAAATTGGACTCAAATGGCAATGGTACTATAAAATTCTATATCCTAAATGACAGTCCAAATGGTTGAACATTCATCTGGTCTTTAGAGGAAACACCTGAACCACAGGGCCCTGTAGAGGGTATGATGAAGACTAACCTTAATTTTCTCATTTCTCTCTCTCTCTCTCCCCCTTTTTTCTCTTTCTCTTTTATATTATCCTTTTCTTCCTTCCTTTCCTTGGCATTGGCCTGTAACTCCTAGTACCCGAATGTGGTTAACATACACATTGAGCTGTTGATCGTAGAGATCTACAAGGTTTCCTAAAAGAAGACAGATTTCTGTCATAGTACTTGATAATCCACCAAAGGTTGGTGGCAAGGCCCTACTGCTGAAGACACCATATGCTGTTGTATGGAACATGGAATGACCTGGCTGGAATCTGGAAGACATCAGTCCCCAAACAGGTCATCTAGTGCCAGAGGTGCAACATGAGCAACTAGGGGGAAATGAGCAACATCTGTCCAAGCAGTTCATGGTCTAAGCTGCTCAGCAACAAACAACCTGATGTGATGCTCACACAAGTGCAATAGTGGCACGTAGCCATGGTGGGTAACCAACTGCTCTTGATTTTGCTAATGTATTTGCTCAGTGGAGCCGAACTCATAGCTGGTTCTGGGAAACAAGTCAGAACCATATTCAAAAAATGAGCCTGCTCTCCATTATCAAGCTCCCGCCAACCATGGGCTACAAGAGGGCCTACACCTATTAAATTATCTTTAAAATAATGATGACTATCCTATTTATCTGGTGCTGACTTCACTCTCCATTTTCTCTATGCAGATTACACTGGACCCTGGGCCAGAAGGAAGGGAGAGGGAAAAGATGCCACAGGAAGTGTTGCCAGTGTCCCTTACAGGGAAGGTGAAGTGGGGCACCCCTCGCTTCCCTCAGTCTCCTCTCACTCAAGTGATTATAATGTTCTCTGTACCCATGCAGGCCTAAGCTAGCAATGGACTGTGAGTGCAGACCACGCCAGCTCATGAAGGTGTCTCTTCCCAACCACACAGGCACAGTGGTAGCATGAAACTGCTGGATTAGCACACCTCACAGCAATTCAGAGAATCACAAACCAGAGCTCTTACATATTTCCACTCAGCACAGCCTGGAACATGAGCAGCTGCTCTGCTCCCAGCAGAGGCAGTGATGAGGCCACTGGTCATCCTGAAGACCTGATGTCAGACTCTGCAGTACCCTTCTTGCTCATGATTGGGACCTGATGAATAACCTTGCATCTAGCCCTAAGGAAGATGTGACTGTGGTCCTAGGGCTGGAACCATCGGTGTACATGTTGACTGAAACATACATGGTATTGTAAGTTTAATATGTGTGTTATTTTTCTCTGTGAGTGCTCTACTTTGCTTTGGTTTAAATGCACAATGGCCCCCTTGGGACCAGGTTTTAAACATGGTCCTCAGTTTGTGGTGCTATTTTGAAGGCTATGGAGCCTTCAGGAGATGGGGCCACCAAGGTAATTAACAATGATCTTTAAAAGATATAGCTGCTTCTTGTTCCAAACTGCTATTCTTACCTGCTGCCTTTAAAAATATTTTATTACATTTATTTATTAGAGAGAGAGAGAGAGAGACAGAGGCACATAAGAGAGAATGGGCATGCCAGGGCATCTAGCCACTGCAAGTAAACTCCAGACACATGTGCCACCTTGTGCATCTGCCTTATGTGGGCACTGGGGAATTGAACTTAGGTAACCTCAGGCTTCTCAGGCAAGCATCTTAACCACTAAATCTAAAAGGAACAAGGGGAAGGAGAGGGAAAAGAGGAAGAAGAGGAAGAGGAGAAAGAGTTGGAGGAAGAAGCATTGACATTAAGTATATTAAATCCTTAGCGTGTATCAGAACTCATGTAGGTCTTTCTCAGGAGTCTTTCCCTAATGGTGTTGCCCAGGCTACCCTAATGGCCTTTGCCTAAGAATTGAGGGTGTAAAGCAAGGAAGCCCAAAGTCCTAAGGAGTGCAATGTGTCATCAAATCCCTGGCTTCTGTACACATGCACAGGGGTGTGTCATCTACACACAGACACACACACACACACACACACATGCACACAGGCATCTACTATATACCACACACAAATAAATACTGTTGCTGGGTGCAATGAATATGTGCTGATAAGAGATTTATAAAAAGGACTGGGGGCATACATTGGTTGGTAAAGTTCTTGCTTTTCAAGCATAAGGACCTGAATTTGGTCCCCAGAACACATGTCAAATACCAGGTGTGGTTGCATATGCTCGTAATCCCAGGCTTGGGCAGGTATAGACAGAGGAAATCCCTGGGGCTCATGGATAGACAGTCTCACCTAACTGTTGAGCTCCAGGTCAAAGAAACATCTAAATTTAGAAAAAGTGCTCCAGGACCAGGCATGTTGGCACATACCTTTAATCCCAGCACTTGTCACACCAAGGCAGGAGGATCACTGTGAGTTTGAGGCCAGCGTGAGACTGCATAGTGAACTGTAGGTCAGCCTGGGCTAGAGGGAGATCCTACCTCAAGAAACCAAAAAAAAAAAAAAAAAAAAAAAAAAAAAAAAAAAAAAGTCTTCCTGAGGAATGACACTCAGGTTTCCCTCTGGCTTCCATACGCATGTGCACACATGTACATCTGTACAAAGTCAAGGCCCAGATGGTTTCACTGCTAATTTCCACCTTCATTGAAGAGCTAAAGCCAATTTTCCTCAAGTTATTCCACCCAATTTAAAAGGAGTGAATCCTCCTCGGTCCTTCTACGAAGCTAGCAAACTATGACTCTTTACCAAGAATTCTTACAGAAAAAAACAACCAAGGTCAGAAAGTGTTCAATTGGGGAACCAAAGTTTAAGTATTGGAGAGACATGAAAAGGAAAAATTCAAAATAAATTATTGAGGGATAAATGGATCTATTGGGTTAATGATTAATGGTGGGAACCCCCATTTGTGGTTGTTTTGTCTCTCACATTTAATATAATAATTGAAAGTAGAAGTTCAGGAAATCACAAGTGCTTGACCACACATACATGGGGAAAGTGTGAAAATAGTTAATCATTATAGGGGCCTGATGACTGTACTTGAGGTGAGTAATTATGGGATTGTTTGATTAACAGGAATAACAAAAAGTTTCTATGAATTCTGTGAAACTGTACCTTTCTTAAAGTTTGCTCTTGCATGACATGATCAGAAAATAAAAGACTGAGGCTAAGAGCTGTGGCAGCATAGAAGTATAGAAGCAGGGAAAAACAGAGAACAGAGAAAAAGACAAAAAAAAAAAAAAAAAAAAAAGAGAAAAAGAAAAAAAAAGAAGAAAATAGAAAAAGAGAAAAAGAAAAAAATAGAAACAGAGAAGCAAGGTGAGAGAGAAAGATGGAAAAACTCAGCTGCCTTCAGCATTAGCCTGTCAGCTTGCACCAGAACTTGACTTCGAGTCATTATTGTGCCGCCCCCTTTCAAACCTCTCTTTGGGGACCCTCCTTCAAGCCAGGGCTGGACCCCAGCAAGAAGATAGGGATGAAGGGACCATATTACAACTCAATAAAGGCAATACACAACAGACCCAAAGCCTATATCATACTAAATGGGGAAAAAGTCAAAGCAGTTCCATTAAGGTCTGGAGCTAGGCAGGGCTGCCCACTCTCAACGCTGCCTTTCAACATAGTACTTAAAGTCTCAGCTCAAGCAATAAGACAAGAGAAAGAAATCAGAAGGATATAAATTGGAAAGGAAGAAGTCTACCCCTATTTGTAGGTGACATGATTCTATTCAAAAGAGACCCAAAAGCACCACCAAAGAAACTCCTAGAAGTGATACATACTTTCAGCAATGTAGAAGGATATAAAATCAACACACAACAATCACTAGCCTTGTATATGTCAATGACAACAATATGGAAAAAGAAATCAAGGACTCTGTCCTGCTTTTAATAGCCACAAAATGAATCAAATACCTTGGAATCTCCCTAATGAAGGAAGTAAAAGATCTATACAATGAAAACATAAAAACATTGCAGAAAGAACTGGAGGAAGACATGAGAAGACAGAATGATCCACTCCCATGCTCATGGATTGGTAGAATTAATATTGTTAAAATGGCCATCCTATGTGCTCGCTTTGGCAGGACATATACTAAAAATGGCCATCCTACCAAAGCAATATGCATATTCAATGAAATTCCAATCAAAATCCCAGCTACATTATTCACAGTTAGAAAATAATAGTCTCTACATGCATGTGGAAGCAAAAAATCCTGCAGATAGCCAAAAGTGTACTGACTAATAAGAGGAATACTTCTGGTGGTATCTCCATACCTGATTTCAATTCACACCAAAAGGACCATGGTAATAAAAACAGCAGGGTATTGGCATAAAACCAGGCACACAGAGCAATGAAACAGAATTGAAGATCCAGGTATGAGTTGTCATAACTACAGCTACCTGATCTTTGACAAAGGAGGCCAAAAATGCTCACTGGAGTGAAGTTAGCATCTTCAGCATATGGTGCTTGAGAAATTGCATAGCTGCCTATAGAAGATTAAAGTTGGACTGCTCCTCTCACCTTGCACAAAAATCAACTCCCAATGGATCAAGGACTTCAGTGTAAGACCTGAAACTCTAGATTGACTGGAAGAAAAAGTAGGGAGAACACTCCAAGATATAGGCATAGGGAAAGACTTTCTGAATAAGACTCCAGTAGGCCAGGGAATTACGCAAACATTCAACAATTAGAACCTCATTAAAATAAAAAAGCTATTGTACAGATAAGGAAACCATTAACAGGGTCATAGCCAACCTACTCAATGGGAGAAAATCTTCACCAGCCAGATCAATGGCAGAGGTTTAATATCTAGAGTTTACAAAGAACTGAGAAACCTAAACAAAAATAAAAATTCAAGCACCCCACTCAAAAAATGGAGCAGGTTGTTGAACTGAGTGTTCTCAAAGAAGAAACACAAATCACCATTAAACACCTAATGAAATGTTCAACATTTCTACTCATCAAAGAAATATAAACTAAAACAACTATGAGATTCCATCTCCAGTCAGAATGGCAATCGCAAAAAAAAAAAAAAAAAATTAAATGAGGGCTGGAGAGATGGCTTAGCAGTTAAGGCACTTGCCTGCAAAGCCTACGGTCCCATACTTGACTCTCCAGATCCCATGCAAGCCAGACTACAAAGGTGAGGCAAGCGTAAGGTTTCACATGCCCACTAAGTGGCACAATCATCTGGAGTTTGATTTCAGTGGCCGAGGCCCTACCATGCCAATTCTTTCTCTCTCTCTCCTTCTATGTTTGTGTCTCTCTCTGTCTCTCTAAAATAAAAAGAAGATAAAAAATCAAATGATGTCACATGCTGGTGGAGGTGTGGGAAAAAGGGACCCTCCTCCACTGCTGATGGGATTGCAAACTTGTATAGCCACTATGGAAAATAGCATGGAGACTCCTCAAAAGGCTGAAAATAGAACCACCACTAGATCGAGCTATACTTGTTCTGGGCATATACTCTAAATACTCTACCACAGACACATTTGCTCAACCGTTTTTGTTGCTGCTGTTTTCACAATAGCTAGGAACTGGAATCAGCCAGAATACCCATAAACAAATGCATGGTTAATGAAGACATGGTTCATGTACACAATGGAATTCTTCTCAGTAGTAAGAAAAAGTGAAATAATCACATGTGCAGGAAATGAGAGGCTTGAAAAAAACATGCTAAGCAAGGTCACACAGGCTCAGGAAGACAAATGCCACATGAAGTCTCTCATCTACAGGTCCTAACTGGGATTAACTGGACATGAGTGCAAATGGTAGTAAGCACCAGGAATATAGGCATACAGCTAGGATTAGGCCAGTAGAGAGAAGAAATATTGAGGGAGAAAAGGAAGCATTACCTGATAGGTTAGGAGAGGGGGCAGGAAATATGGGGAGGGAATTACACAAAATTTAAGACAACATGAATAAATTACATAGAAACCCTCATTCTGACTACCATTTTATAAGATATAACCACCAATAAAATGAGAAGAAGGACATCCCAGACAGGAGGTGGAGATAGATTAAGCTTAAAATCATGGGCTCTCACTGGTAAAGCCTAAGCCCAGAACTGGGTTCCTTCCCACAGTGAGATATTGGCCAGGGAGACCGGCAAGGTCCTCAAAACAATGTAGAGCATTGCCAAAACACTTGATTACCTGTCAGAACTAAAAGGTAAGATCCTATTGCTGAAGTCACCACAAACTGCAATGACAGGATTTTGGAACACCATCCTGGAACTGAAAGGGATACTAACTCCCCCTAGCCAGCCCTCATAGTACTTCAGAGCCCTATGGGAGCTGCTGGAGGACAATGGTCACCAGCAGCATGAGTACTCAGGGGACTCTGCAGACTACAAAACCAATGAACCGGACAAGTTCACACGTGCAAGAGTGGCATACAGACTCTGCAGGTAACTAACTGTTCTCTGGTTGGACATGAGGCCCACTCAGTGGGAGAGCTCATATCTGGCACTGGAAACCAAGTCAGGAAACTCAGACTTCAGAGAGAAGCCCCTCACTGTTCTGGAGTACAAGAGTGGACTTGAATACCAAAAAATATCTCAAGCAACTTTGCATACTCCCTTTAACCCAAGCTGCTCTCACTTAGTTGGAGAATCTGTTTCAACTTGCAGGTGGCAGAGAAAACAGAGGAGAGCCAAGATCCATTGATAAGAAGATAGCCAACTGCCCACCACAACACTTGCCACCTCTACCTCATTTGCCGGGGCTCCGGAGAAATTGCAGAGTAAGAAGTGACATGAATACTGCTCTTACTGCTAGTCTGACAACCAGCCCCAGAGTGATGGTGGCTGACATAGTGATCAATCAAAACCTGGAAAAGGGTAGAGAGATGGCTTAGTGGTTAAGGTGCTTGACTGCGAAGCCAAAGGACCAGTGTTTGATTTCCCAGTATCCATGTAAGCCAGACGCACAAGGTGGCACCTGCAATTGGAGTTCATTTGCAGTGGCTAGAGGCCCTGGCACACCCATTCTCTATTTATGTGCCTCTTTCTCTAATAAGTCTATAAAGCAATAACATACTTTAAAAAACTAGCATAGCAGAAATACAGAGGCTACAAAGAACTCAGCACAAATTCAGAATGCCAATAGGCCTGCAATGGCTCAGGGAACATTCTGAAAGAGGGGGCAGAAAGATTCTAAGGGCCTCAGAGTGGATGGGAATAACATGAGACGTGGTTCCTTCTGCTATGCCACAGAGATGAACTGAGGCTTTCATGCCCCACGGTGAGTACCATAACTCCACTGAGGATGGTCCCTAGGGTGATGGGAGCTGGGGCACGGAGATAAAAGAGCATAACCTGTTTGTATATGTACATACAGACTATATTAATAAAAATTAAAAATATACATTATATATGCACAAATTATCAATAAAGAAGGAAGAATGTATTTCTGGAAGAGTGTTTCAGTGGATGTTTGAAGTGTAAGTTGAGACTGTCAGTCAGTAACTTAGGGTTCTTTATGTCACTGAACCAACAGAAAACAAGGGGTTACTATAACATCTGAGGTAATTCAATCACAGTTAACAATAGAAAATGGAAAATTGCCTTTCTTTATGCAACAAGGAAAGAAAAGACCATGTTTCCTGTGGAGTTTATTTTTGCTTTTGGTGTTGCTAAGTGAGAGAAATTATAACAACCCAACAAAGGCAATGCCATTGAGGATTCAGATTCCTAAGGAAGGAAGGTTGAGTGTAGCTGTAGTGATACAAAGGAACATAACTGTATGTGTGGAGGAAGAAGTTAAAATATTAATATTTCCATAACATGTCTCTTCCATGGTGGTATTCAACTCAATGTCCACTGATAACTTCTTCTCCATAGAACAAAGCCTAAACTTTTCCATTCTGAAAATATTTTAAATCCTTCAGAGTTTGCTCTCTGTTTACTTTTATGGTTTCTCAACCACTCTTTTTCCTCTCCCCAAATGTAGGTTCCAGCCACATAGGGATGTTGCTGATTCCTGAGACAGGCAACAGATAAGCATCTATCAAGGAGTTTCTCTTTATCCCCAGTCCCTCCCCCCACCTCCCAAAGAATAATCAAGCGTGATCAGTGACTATAATCAGCCACTACTTCAGGACTCCAAGAGAATTTGTCTTAGAGAGGTTTTGAGTAATTACTTTTACTTTAATGAGTTCCTCCAGGATCTAGACTCTCCTGGGACGCAGGTCTCCTTAGATCCAGTGATTTGTAGACTGAGAAATGTGAGCAGGGTTGGTCCCGATACAGGTGATGGCTACAGAAGCACACCTGTAATGAATATAGGAGAGCAGCATCTTGGACCAGGGCCCTGGAACCATCATGAGATATTCTGGGCAAGTTAGCAGTAGGGTTAATAATTGTGTCTTAGTGTCCTTCTAACTTGATTCTCCATCCTAATCCCTCAAGTTGTATAATATTCTGCAGGACATTTTTCAGATACAGTTTTCCTCTTTTCCATTTCTCTGCTTCCTAAGGCCTTTCCCACATCGTAAATATATTCTGACTAAACTTTGCTAATTTTATTAATAGTAGAATTATCACTTGCTATGCAATGTATTTTCACAAGATTGTACCATTTCAACATAATATGTCTATGAAGTAGGTATTTCATATAAAGGTTATTGTCTGTATACTGAATTATTCAAGGAACTTTGGAAACTTTAGATAAATTCTCTTGAAGACATTATAATCACATTTATTGGGGCACAACACAGAAATCTGTACTTCACAAAATAAATTGTGCGATTATACACATCAAAGTGTGCGCCACAGACCAGCAGTTAGTATCACCAAATGTAACATTTACCTTGTAAAAATGTACAGATCCAGGCTCACACAAGCCTTACTCATCAAGATCAGCATTCAGCTGAATAACCAGGTGTTCAATTTCTAAATTAAAAATTTATAAGGACTGTCTTTTGACATTCCTATGTGCAGTTCAGACTGAGAATTCCATGTGTACTGGATGAGGAAGAGAAGAGACACCGTTACGGACCACTGAAGCTTATGCTGATCAGTGGCACTGCCTACAAATGATGTCCTGTGCTTCCTGATTTCGATGAGTCTTGATGCCAATGGCGTGTCCCAATCTTTTCCCAGGGAAGCAATATTGGGTGAATGAAATTTGACTGATGGTGTTTCTACCTGCAGCAGTAGCCAATTATGTCCAAGCGTAAAAACCATTAATGTGGCTAGAATAAATAGCACTGCCAAGGTAAACATTACAGTAATTGGATTCCGTTACATCTCTTTAGGGGAGGAAGTCCTCATGTAACTTAACATCCCATTTTAGCCTTCTTAGTTTGTTCTGATGCACCTGGATGTGTGGAGACATACTGGAGTAGTCTCAGAAGTACAAATTACTTTTACTTATTCCTTTCTTCCTAAATTACCCAGTATCACTGTAACGTGTGGATGGCAACTGAAGGAAAAAAATGTCAATGTGTTCACAACATCATACTGTCTGGTTGCCCATTTGCAATAGCTGTGTGGGTGGGCAGGATAGTATTTTCCAGGGGTCTGAAGTTTCACCTGAGATTCTGTAGCACTGTATCAAAACCTACATGGGTCAAGCTGGAGAGTCTTGGCAGGACTTGGTAGGACTCTATCTCAGCCTGAAGCACAGCCAACAATATCCATGACACCGGTCACGTCCAGGCACCATGTCAGGTGCTGCCCCCTACTGCTCAGTGAAGGCAGATCTGGCCTTTGCAGCATGGAGTGTACAATCTAGTGTCCTCAGCTACAAAGTAGTGACTAGATAATAGAGTGCCATGGAAAGAGTGCAGGATGCAGTGGGAACATGGTAGCAAGTACCAGTTAGAGGGGATTGGACTATTTAGCTGGTCAAGCCACATAAAATGTATCCAAAGGGTACGGCAGGTAAAATGGGAGCTGAGGGAACAGCAAATGTTAAGGGCTGTAGTCAAGATGTTGTGACCTTTAAGTCCAGTGTGGCTGGAGAGTGGGATGTAAGAGATTCTGGGTCAGATGGGACTGTGGAGGTATGGAAGGATAAGGTGAAGATCCTTGTTTCTTTTGTGCCCTTAAATGGAATTTTGTTTTTGTCTGAGAACAATGGGTACCCATAAAGCTTTTAGCAGGAGGAAGATGATCAGATCAGATCAGATTTTTCAGCTCAAACCACCACCATGTGAAAAGGCTGAAACAGGGTGAGCATGTTTTCAGGGAAGTGAACTAACAAGCTTTTCAAACCATCAATAACACTGCCAGTGGTTCATATTGTGACAGTGGGGTAGATGTGAATGAATTAGAAATGAAGTGGCAGAATCTATAGAACTTGCTGGATTAGATGGTGGTGGTTAGAGAAATGAATGGAAGTGTGAAAACAAGTTTCTTACTGAGCCTGGGTTCCTTTGACTGACGTGATAACCTGGATCAGCTGGTTAGAAAAAGAGCCATGCATGCCATTTGGGATCTGTTTAGCCGAAGATGGTCCTGACATATCCATGGGGAGATAATCAGTAAACTGTTGATGTAGTGTACTGAAGGTCATAGAGGTTTGTCAATGAGGTTTAGATGTCAATCAATGCCGCAGGAATAGGCAAACTTTTTCAGGTTTATATCTGTGGAATTATGGGAGGTGTATTCAGTGCCAAGGAAATAGTGATATAAAAGATGTTAGAGAAAAAAAAACTAGTTATGTAGAGTGAATGATTATGGAATGATCATCAGGAGACCTATGCTATAGCTAAACCAATAAATGTGTTTTAGACAGGAAGATTCAATATTGCCATATCTAATGAGATGTCAAAATGTCTGACAGGTAGCTTAGATTTAGGTCATGTAGCATACTTTTATTGAAAAGATTTACTTTTTTAGGTAATGAGTGTAAGGCAAAATATAGCAGACAATGTATCATGAAAATATGTCCATTTTCATTTGTACCTTTAAGAGACCCTATTGTTTTCTCTTAAAGATGCTGAAGACAGAGCATGACAAAAGGGAACCTAAACTGTCATCTCAGAGTTCCTCCTCCTGGGCCTGCCCATCCCACCAGAGCACCAATGCCTGTTCTATGCCCCGTTCCTGGCCATGTACCTTACCACCGTGCTGGGAAACCTCCTCATTGTCCTAATTCAAGTAGACTCCCATCTACACCTGCCCATGTATTTTTCCCTCAGCAACTTGTCCTTCTCTGACCTCTGCTTCTCCCCTGTCACAATGCCCAAACTACTGCAGACCATGTGGAGACAAGTACCATCCATCCTCTATGCAGGCTGCCTGACACAAATGTACTTCTTGGTTTTTGCAGACCTTGAGAGCTTCCTTCTGGTGGCCATGGCCTATGACCATTATGTGGCTATCTGCTTTCCTCTGCACTACACCAGCATGAGCCCCAAGCTCTGTGTGTCTGGTGGTTCTGTCCTGGGTGCTGACTACATTCTGTGCCATGTTGCATACTCTGCTCATGGCCAGACTTCCTTTGTAGACAATGTGATCCCTCACTTTTTCTGTGACATGTCTGCTCTGCTCAAGCTGTCCTGCTCTGATACTCACATTAACGAATTGGTGATATTTGTCAAGGGAGGCATTATTCTTGTCATTCCATTTGTACTCATTATTGTGTCCTATGCTCGGATTGTCTCCTCTATTCTCAAGGTCCCTTCTGCTCATGACATCCACAAAGCCTTCTCTACTTGTGTTTCCCACCTGATGTGGTGTCACTGTCCTATTAGACAGTCATTGGTCCCTACTTATGCCAATCAGCTAATAATTCTATGGTGAAGGAGACTATCATGTCTATGATGTCTGTGTGGTGACTCCCATGCTGAACCGTTTCATCTATAGCCTGAGGAACAGAGGCATGAAGGGAGCTCTGGACAGAATTATTTGTAAGAAGAACTTTCCTGCTGGATATGATAGTATGTGCTTGGAATTATTATATAATTTATTCATAGATATATTGATATTTGGATAGTATTATAGACCTCGATTTTCACTAGGGAAATTCTCGTCCAAATGAAGCATATAATATCCAGGACCTAAAACAGTTGAGGTAGAAATGTCTACCTGATAAAGGAAGAAGTTTGGAAATATGCCTGTAGGGTTTTTCAATATGTTAATTTTAGGTGACACAAGAAGGCATAATGTAAAATCTTTTAATTAAAAAAATCTTTTAAGCTGGGTGTGGTGGCACATGCCTTTATTACCAGCACTTGTGAGGTATTAAAAGAGGTAGGAGGATTGTTGGGAGTCCAAGGCCACCCTGAGACTACATAGTGAATTTCAGGTTAGTCTGGAATACAGTGAAATCCTACCTCAAAAAACCAATAAAAAATCTTTTAATTAAAAGTTGTATTTCGCCATTGGAATAATAATTTAGGTTAGTATTTTTTAAAAGCATACTCTGTTCATTCATGAAAATACTATGTTCCAAGCATTTGTCCCCCATTTCTTATTTAAACTGGACTTTTCATTGTTGAGTAAAAGTTCTGTATTTTTTCTGAGAAAATGTTCATGCCATTCTTCCTCTTTCTTTATTACCTTGTCCTTGTTTTTAGGTCTTCACTATCTTTTTTCAGGTGATATTTTCTTAAGGTTTCTATTTCCTTTGTTGTTCAATTTCTGTTGGACTTACTTAGGAGATATTTCCTTGAGGAAACAACTTTTAGAGCCCAAGGAAGGGGAAGCCAGTTTCTTCTGATTGACTTCACTCTTTAATGATTGCTTTGCCCTCATTGATATTTCAGAATTTATCAATAACCTTAAAGAGATATTTCAGTAAAGTGAATTTGAATTACAGCCTTGAATTACTCAAAGTACATTTCACTTTACATATCCACATCCATGTTGACTGTGTGGTGTATTTTAAATAAATGTCTTAACATAAAATGTTTTTAAATTTATTTATTTATTATTATAGTGAAAGAGGGAGAAGGGGAGAGAGAGAGAGAGAGAGAGAGAGAGAGAGAGAGAGAGAGAGAGAGAGAGAGAATGAGAATAGTACACCAGGGCCTCTAGCCACTGCAAATGAACTCAAGGTGCAGGTACCACCATTTGTATCTGGCTTACATGGGTGGTTCAAGGGAATTAAAACTGCATCCTTAGCCTTTGTAGACAAGTGCCTTAACCACAAAGCCATCTCTCCAGCTCCCCATAACATGTTTAATACCTGTGATCTCATTCTATACTTGTGATGATTTCATGAAAAGAAAATATTATTGTTTTTTTCTTTATTAGTTAGTTTTGTATTCAGCAAATACAGTCAGTTTGGTACCATTATTAGGCTCATCCATGACCTACCCCCTCGCCTTGGCCCCTCCTTGTTGAGGTATATGGGTCATGCATTGTGGAGTTAGCCCACAGTTATGGGTAAGATAAATGTCTCTGCATATCATGACCCAACATGTGGCTCTGACATTCTTTCCGCCCCCTCTTCTGCAAAATTTCCCTGAGACATGTTGGGTTCATTTTTGGTCTGCTTCAGTGATGAGGTGTTGGGGACCTGTGAGGCTCTGGCTCTCTGATTTGGTAGGAGTTGATTTTTCTCTGTGTTGATCTCCTTCCACCTTGTGCTGGTATCCGGTTCATCAGGAAAACAGCACCCTTGCTTGTTTCGCCAATTTTTCTTAGTTTTAGCTGGGGCCCTTTGGAGGTATGATGGGGTGGCTCTCTCCTTAGGATCTACATCTATCTGAAAAAGAGAAGCAGATTCTCCAATGGAGAGTAAGTTAGCACCAGGACAAAAGAGATAACCCTTACTTTTTTTTTTTTTTATAGAGAATTTAATAGGTGTAGGCCCTCTTGTAGCCCATGATTGATGGTAGCTTGATATTGGAGAGTGGGCTTATGTTTGGATATGGTTCTGACTTGTTTCCCAACTCCAGCTATGGGTCCCGTACCACTGAGGGGATCAGTTAGCCAAATTGAGAGCAGTTGGTTCCCCACCATGGCTGTGTGCCACTATTGCGCTTGTGTGGGCATCACAACAAGTTATTTGCTGCTAAGTAGGTTAGACCATGAGTTGCTTGAACAGATATTGGTCATTTTCCCCCAGTTGCCCATGTAGCACCTTCTGGCACTAGACGTGCTGACTGTCTAGGGACTAACTGTCTTCCAACTTCCAGCCATGCCATTCTAATTTGCATGTCAATCACATAAGGTGTCTTCAGCAGTAGGGTCTTACCACTAGCCTTTGGTGGGTCATCAAGTACTCTGACAGAAATCTGTCTGTCTTTTAGGAAACCTTGTAGGTCTCTCTGATCAAAAGCTCATTGTGGATGATAGCCCCATGCTGGTTCTGGGAGTTACAGGTCAGTGCCCACTAAGAAAATGAGGAAAAAGATAACAAATATACAAGAGTTAGAGAGAAGAGAGAGAGAGAAGGAGAGGGAGAGGGAGGGAGGGAAGATGTAGAAGATTAAGGTTAGTCTTGATCCTACCCTCTCCAGTGTCTTGTCGTTCAAGTGTTCCTTGTAAGGGCCTGGTGAAGGATCAGCCATTTGGTCTGTCTTTCAGTAAGTAGAATTTTATGGTACCATTGCCATTTGGGTCTAGATTTGTGTTTCCCACCCCTTTGACGCCCTCCCCTCCCTCCCCTTCCATCCTAGTGTCTAGTCTAGGAGATGCTTGCAGGATATGTAAGGTATCTTCGGTAGATTCAGGTTAGGTGCTGTAGATGACTGAGACTATGTGGCGATTTTTTTTTTCTGTGATTGAGTAAGTTCACTGAGAATGATCTGTTCCAGGTTCAACCATTTTTCCTCAAATTTGATTGTGTCATTTTTTCTTACTGCTGTATAGAATTCCATTGTGTAGATATACCACATCTTAGTTATCCATTCTTCTACTGGTTGACATCTGGGTTGATTCCAGCTCTTAGCTATTACAAATTGAGAAGCTACAAACATGGTTGAGCAAATCTCTCTAGCCTGTGGTTTGAAGGTTTTAGGGTAGATGCCCAGTAAGGGAATAACTGGGTCTGTTGGTATCTCTATAGTCAGCTTTTTCAGAAGTCTCCATATTGCTTTCCAAAGTGGTTGTACCATCCTACATTCCCACCAACAGTGGATGAGTGTTCCTACTTCTCCGCATCCTCACCAGCATTTATTTTTATTTGTTTTTTTGATGTTTCCTATCCTTATTGGGGTAAGGTGGAATCTCATAGTTGTTTTAATTTGCATTTCTCTGATGATTAGGGATGATGAACATTTTCTTAAGTGTATGTTTGCCATTTCTATTTCTTCCTCTGTGAACTGCCTGTTCAGCTCTTTGCCCCATTTTGTGAGTGGGGTGTTTGACTTCTTACTGTTTAGATTTTTGAGTTCTTTGTAGATTCTAGAGATTAGGCCTCTATCAGTTGGATAACCCGAAAATATTTTCTCCCATTCTGTGGGTAATCTATAGGCTTTGCTTATTGTATGCTTGTCTGTAAAGAAACTCTTCAGCTTCATGTGATCCCATTGGTTGAGTGATGGTTTAAGATCGTGAGCTACTGGGGTTTTGTTCAGGAAGTCTTTTTCCATTCCTATATCATGGAAAGTACTTCCTGAATTTTCTTCCAGTACTATTCTAGTTTCTGGTCTTATATTGAATTCTTTGATCCATTTGGACTTGAGTGTAGTGCATGGTGAAATGTGTGGGTCAAGTTTCAGTTTCCTGCATATGGTTATCCAGTTTGTCCAGCACCATTTGTTGAAGATGCTGTCTTTTTTCCAGCCTGTATTGTTTGGGCCTTTATCAAATATCAAGTAGCTATAGTTGCTTGACCCAAAGTCTGGGTCCTCAAGTCTATTCCATTGGTCTATACTCCTGTTTTTATGCCAGTACCATGCTGTTTTTTATTACTATGGCTTTGTAATTTTGCTTTAAATCAGGTATGGTGATGCCTCCAGAGGTGTTTCTTTTGCTGAGGATATGTTTGGATATGCAAGGCCTTCTGCCTTTCCATATGAAATTTGAGATCAATTTTTTCTATCTCTGTGAAGAGCACTGTAGGGATTTTAATTAGAATTGCATTAAATCTGTATATTGCCTTTGGTAGGATTGTCATCTTCGCAATATTAATTCTGCCTATCCAGGAACATGGGAGGTCTTTCCATTTTCTCAAGTCCTCCTCAATTTCTTTTTTGAGTGTTTTTATGTTTTCATTGTATAGATCTTTCACTTCCTTGGTTAATGTTATTCCAAGGTATTTTATTATTTTTTTGTTGCTATTGAAAATGGGACTATGTCCCTTATTTCTTTCTCTGTATCTTTGTCATTTGCATATAGGAAGGCTACTGATTTTTGTGCATTGATTTTGTATCCTGCTACTTTGCTATAGGAGTTAATCACCTTCAGGAGTTTTGGGATGGAGTCTCTCGGGTCTCTTACATATACAATCATGTCATCAGCGAATAAAGCTAACTTAACTTCTTCCTTTCCAAATTGCATCCCTTTTATTTCCTTCTGCTGTCTTATTGCTTGAGCTAGGACTTCCAGTACTATATTGAAAAGCAGAAGTGAGAGTGGACAACCCTGTCTTGTTCCTGATCTTAATGGGAATTCGTCTGTTCTCTCTCCATTAAGTATTATTTGGGCCTTTGGAGCTTGGTATATTGCCTTTATTAGGTTAAAATATGAACCAACCATGCCAATTCTCTCCAATGTTTTGATCATGAAGTGATGTTGTATCTTGTCAAAGGCCTTTTCTGCATCTATCGAAATGATCATGTGGTTTTTATGTTTAACCTTGTTTATGTGGTGTATTACGTTGACAGATTTCCATATGTTGAACCACCCCTTTGTTCCTGGGATGAATCCCACTTTGTCAAGGTGGATAATGCTTTTGATGTGTTGTTGGATTCGGTTTGTGAGGATTTTGTTTAGGATCTTTGCATCTAAATTCAACAGGGAAATAGGCCGGTAATTTTCTTTTCTTGTGGCATCTCTGCCTGGTTTTGGAATTAGGGTGATGCTAGCTTCATAAAAGGAGTTGGATAGCTTTCCTTGTTCACCAATTGTGTGGCACAGTTTGAGGAAGATTGTTTTGAGTTCTTCCATGAAGGTTTGATAGAATTCAGCTGAGAAGCCATCTGGTCCTGGACTCTTCTTTTTTGGGAGGTTTTTATTACTTTTTCAATCTCCATGAGTGTGATGGGTTGATTGAGGTGATTAATCTGCTCTGTGTTTAGCTTTGGTAGATGGTATGCGTCCAAGAATTTATCCATCTCCTCCACATTATCCAGTTTTGTGGAGCAGAGGTTTTTGAAATAAGTCCTGATGATTCTCCCAATTTCACTTATGTCTGTTGTGA
Source organism: Dipus sagitta (assembly GCA_036346955.1). Taxonomy (NCBI): domain Eukaryota; kingdom Metazoa; phylum Chordata; class Mammalia; order Rodentia; family Dipodidae; genus Dipus; species Dipus sagitta. Next base: position 60,716,757 of record CM070778.1, read on the forward strand.
TCTCTCCTTTTTCATTTTGAATTTTGTTAATTTGAAGCTTCTCCTTTTTTTGCTTGATCAGATTGGCCAGGGGTTTGTAAATCTTGTTTATTTTTTCAAACAACCAGCTCTTTGTTTTGTCAATTGTCTTGTTTCCTTAGTTTCCAATTCATTGATTTCTGCTCTGATTTTAATTATTTCTTTCCTTCTGGAGCTCTTTGGGTTGGATTTTTCTTGTTTATCCAGTGTCTTTAGGTGGATGGTTAGGTTATTGATTTGGGGTCTTTCTGTCTTTTTTTATGAAGGCATTGAGTGCTATGAATTTTCCCCTGAGGACTGCCTTCATTGTGTCCCATAAGTTTTGGTACGATGTGTTATCATTGTCATTCAATTCCATAAATTTTGCAATTTCATTTTTTATTTCATCCACTATCCATTTATTGTTTAAAAGTGTGCTGTTCAGTTTCCAGGTGCCATTGGGATTCTTGGTGGGTCTTTTGTTGTTGATTTCTAGCAATATAGCATTGTGATCTGATATCATGCAGGGAATTATGTCAATCTTCCTAAATATGTGGAGGCAGTCTTTGTGACCCAGTATATGGTCTATTTTAGAGAATGTTCCATGGGCTGCTGAGAAGAATGTGTAGTCTGTGGATTTGCGATGGAAAGTTCTGTAGATGTCCGTTAGGTCTAAGTGATCTATGGTTTTGTTGAGCTCTCTTACTTCCCTGTTGAGTTTCTGTTTGGATGATCTGTCTATTACTGATAATGGTGTATTGAAGTCTCCAGCTATGATGGTGTTTGTGGTTATTTCTGTTTTATTGTCAAGTAGGTTTTGTTTTATGAACTGTGGTGCCCCTGTGTTTGGTGCATACAGATTTATGATTGTAATATCCTCTTGATGGATCTTTCCCTTGATAAGTAGGAAGTGGCCTCTTTGTCGTTTTTATATTATTTTTGGTTTGAAGTCTATTTTATCCGATATTAGTATAGCTACACCTGCTTGTTTCTTATTCCCATCTGCTTGGAATATTGTTTTCCACCCTTTCACCCTGAGGAGGTGTCTGTCTTTAGTGGTGAGGTGGGTTTCTTGAAGGCAACAGATTGAGGGGTCTAATTTTTTGATCCACCCTGTTAGCTTGTGCCTCTTGATGGGTGAATTAAGGCCATTAATATTTAGGGTAATGACTGTGAGATTTGATTTGATCCCTGCCATATTGTGATGGTAAATGTGGGTTGGTGTTTTCATGGACTTTGAAGTTTTTTGTGCCTACTCTGAGTTTGGTTGTTGTGATCTGCTTCTTGTAGGCAATTGAGTTTGCTTATTTGTTTCTTCTCTGTGGAGAATTTCCTGAAATACTCTCCGTAGGTTTGGGTTTGTGTTCATATAATTGTAAAGCTGAGTTTTTTCGTGGAATGTTTTTCTTTCTCCATCTATTCTGAGGGATACTTTTGCTGGGTAGAGTAGTTTGGGTTGGAAGCCATAGGTTCTTAGACTTTGCAGTGTTTCATTCCAGGCCCTTCTAGCTTTCAGGGTTTCCACTGAGAAGTCTGAAGTAATTCTGATGGGGTTACCTTTGAAGTTGGTGTGCTATTTTTCCCTAGCTGCTTTTAGGATTTTCTCTTTGGTGTCAATGTTTAGAGTCTTAATGACAATATGTCTTGGAGAGTTTCTCCTTTGGTCCAGTCTGTTTGGAGTTCTATTGGCTTCTTGTATCTTGATGGGCCTTTCTTTTAAGAGACTGGGGAATTTTTCTTCAATTATTTTGTTAAATAAGTTCTCCATGCCTTTGGTCTGAATTTCTTCTCCTTCTGGTATTCCAATGATCCTGATATTAGGGTGTTTAAGTGTATCCCACAACTTCCTCATGTTCTGTTCACAGGAACTTTTGAACTTACTGAAATTTTTGAACTTTCTAACTATTTCTTCCATCTTGTCCTCCAGATCAGAGTTTCTATCCTCCACTTGGCTGACTCTATTCTTGAGAGCTTCTAGAGAGTTTCGGACTTGTTCAATTAAGTTTGCATTTTCTACTACTTTTCAATGTATAATTTCCATCCCTCTACCAAGCTCCCTTTTCACATCATTTTCTGATTTTCTTGATGATTCTTGGAATTCATCCTCGCATTTCTTTCTGTCTTCATTTAGGATGGCCAGCTGATTTTTAAGGTCTTCTTTTTTTTCACTCTCCCTCAAATCTCTTAACTCTCTTTGAACTCCTTCCAATTTCTTATCTGTTAGTTCTAGTTTAGTGATGGCAGCATCCACACGATTATCGGTCCTTTGTTGCTTTCCTGCAAGTTCTACCAGTAGGTTGGTCAGGTTTTCATTGCTCATAGCTTCAATTTGGTGTTCTGATCCTAATGGTTCTTCTATGTTTTGGGTAGATGTATTCACTGTAGGACTGGGTGATCTAACTGGATTTTCTTTCATTTCATTTTTCATGTTATTTCTTTTGCGCTGTGGTCTGCCCATGACAGTGTATGGGCATGTAGGTGGGCGTATCAGTCTGGGCTCAAGCACAATGGGAATCTGAAGCAGCCTGGGGCAGTTTCCAAGCAGCCTAGGCTTTGGCTCTCACTTGCCAAAGCTGCCTAGCTACTGCCTGGCAGGGTCGCCAAAGTTGCCTGAGTTCTCAAGCGGTAATGTGCCAAAGCTTCCTGTGTTCGAGCTAGGAGTGACACTGAGGCACCAAGCCCTAAAGCAGCCCGAACTCTGGCTGGGAACACTGGGACCCGGAAGCAGTCTGCGCTACCCCGCCGCAGGACAATGGTGGCCAGCCGGAGTGGCAGACAGGTAGGGGATGGCACCTGAGCTGGCGCAAGTGAGAGACACAGTCTGAGCTTGCGTGGCAGTTGCTGTGGGACTGAGCTCACTCAGTAAGTGGACGAGTGTGCGGAGCAGTCTAAGCTTCCACATGCAGGGATCAATTGGCGCACTGGTGCTCAGCGGCAGCAGAGGCTCATGCTGGAGGCAGCTGCAGTGCTGTGGACACTGTGGTTATTTGGGGGTAGGGGTGGGCTACCTGCCCGCGAGGGGATCTGCGATTCTCTGTTTCCCCCGCCTCTGTGCCCTCCCAGATTTCTCTCCCCTAAAAGTCCCAATGAACCCTTAATATCTTGCCTTTCTTTCCCTGGGATTTGCAGCGCAGCTAGGTGGTCGCCATCTTGGCCAGAAGTCAAGGAAATATTATTATTATGTTAAAGAGTATCATTTGTACTGGGGAGATGGCTTGGTGGATAAAAGTGCTTGCTTCCCAAGCATCAGGATCATAACTTGACCCCAGCACCAATGTAAAAAGCTAGGCATGGTTGCACATGCCTGTAACCTCAGTGTTGATGTGGGGTGAGAGACAGAAGGATTCATGGGACATTGTGGTCACTCAGGCTAAGTGAACAACAGGGATCTTGAAGTTCATTGAGAGTCTGTCTCAGAGAAATGTGGTGTAAGAATGATAGAGGAGCATACTTGACATCTTCCTCTGGCCTCTTCATGCATGCACGCAGGGCGCACAAACACCTGCATGCACTGTACACACACACACACACACACACACACACACACTACACACACCCTCAAAAATAAGCAAAAGGATAAAATAGGTTATCTGTCCTTCCTATGGCTCTGTGTATGTGTGGCATTGTCTATGTTCCCAACGTTGGTCCATTTGTTTCCTTGCCCATCTAAGTGATTGCATCTAAATTTTTTATTTCATTCTTCTCTGTCATAGCACTGATCTCTGTATTACTGAAGTATATAATTTAGTTTTTCAATTTTGATCCTCATTTTTCAGTAGACATTTTTGCTAAATGCTTATGAAATACACAAAATTGAACTCTATTATTTGTCTACACTTGTGTATTGTTCTGCATTCCATTTCTTCCTTCTCATTATCTTCTGTGTAGTTATCAATGTGCATATCTGTTTGTGGGTGTATGTATGTATTTGATTTTCAAAATGCATTTATTGTTTGGGCAATATTTAATCACTGAATTCTGCAGTTCCTGACATTTTATGTTTTCCATGTGTTGCTTAAATCACACATTTGCTATAGAAGATAAGTCTTCAAATCTTAGTGGTATGGTACAGTAGTCTTTTCTACCCTTATAAAAACCAATTGGAGGGCTGTAGAGATGGCTTAGCGGTTAAGCGCTTGCCTGTGAAGCCTAAGGATCCCGGTTCGAGGCTCAATTCCCCAGGACCTACGTTAGCCAGATGCACAAGGGGGCACACACATCTGGAGTTCGTTTACAGAGGCTGGAAGCTCTGGCGCGCCCATTCTCTCTCTCTCTCTCTTTCTCTCTCTCTGCCTCTTTCTCTCTGTCGCTCTCAAATAAATAAATAAATAAATAAATAACAAACAAAAACCAATTGGCACATCATAGTGGCTAATGCTATCTACACAAAACCTGCATAATAGGATGGAAAAATGATGACATCAAAATAGAAGAGAGGTTATTTGGAAAGAAGGGGTTCAGTGGAGGGAGGCAGGGAAAGGGGAAGAGAGGGTGGTGGGAGGGGATTATGATCATGCATATTGTGTTTAAAAGAAAACCAATTGACATGAGTGCACAGAAGGTATGTTTCTTATCATTAGCCAGATGGAGGCACTCTCATCCTCCACACATGTTTTCTGAAGTCTCCTCAGATGTTAATATCCACTTGGAAAAACTGCAGGTAGAGAGAGGATCACATGGAAGAATTCTATGGAGCAAACCTAGAAGTGACATGCACTGCTCCTATGTACGTTTCCTTCCCAGAATTCAGCTTGGATTCAGCATTGAGAGGCAGTGAGAAATGATTTCTTCAGGGCCACATGGTTCTTGTCAGGTCTTGTTGCTGCCCTCTGCTGGGGACTTTATAAACTGAGAACTCTGAAATACGAGTTGCTTTTGCTAGGGTTGTAGGGCAACTTCGGAGAACAAAATTATCCAAAAGCCATGTGATGCTCTCATAGTAGTGTCTTCCTTGTTAGTCTCTGACTTGGCAAAAGTTAGGTAAAAAGGAAGATGAGGGATGGAGAGATTGCTCAGCGGTTAAGGAGGTTGACTGCAAAACCTAACAGCCTGAGTTTGATTCTGCAGTACCCATGGAAAGCTATATGCACAAAGTAGCACATGCATCTGGAGTTCAGAAGCTAGAGGCCATGGTGTGCCCATTCTCTCTCATTTTGCCAGGGATTGATGGCCCACACCTTTAATTGCAGTAACTGGGAGGGTAGGTAAGAGGATCGCTGTGAGTTCAAGCTTAGTTTGAGACTACATAGTGAATTCCAGGTCAGCCTGGGCTAGAGTGAGAGACCCTACCTCAAAAAAAAAAAAAAAAAAAAAAGAGGAAATGAAAATTGTGTCATGTGATTTATTACTGAGGGCTGAAAGGAGAAGAGAATTCAGGTCCCACTGAACAACAAAAGGTCCTTTCTGGGACCCAAATACCTGTGACCCATGGACAGAGTCAAACAGTGAGGAGAGGGAAAATGAGATGGAAGGCGGTGGTGATACCTGCCTCAACCCAAGTCTCATTAGAATACTAGCAAGTGAATTAAAGAACACATAAAGGAGGTACTATGGTGGGTCAGAAGTTGTTTCTATATAAGCCTATGGACAGTCACAATAAGAAAAAATAGACTATTCCAAGGACAGAAAGATAAGAACTTTGGGAATCCACAAAGGAAGTGGAAGGGTATCTGAAAAGTAGACAGGAAAGAGATGGGTAACACAGAGAGAGAGGACAAACAGCATTAGCTTCACAGCTCCTGGGTAGGAAAAGGCAAGCAGAAGCCATGTCCAAAGGGAAGCCAGATGGGCGGTCCTAACACTAGGACAAGGACACAGTCCTGATAAGCGTCAAATGTACTTGCAGACTTTGGAGAGACAGGGATTCCTGCAGGGCCTGAGATCAGGTAGCAACCATGGGTCAGGGAGCCTCACTGGCCTTCCACAGCTCCAGGGTGAGGGGAGACCCAGGCATCTACTTGGACAGAAACGATGCTAAAGGCTTCCTTGGGAAGGGAAGTGCCCAGGGAAAGGCAGCCCTGCCCTGGACAGCCAGGAGCAGATCTCAACAACTGAGAATACTCCTGGAGCCCATGTACAATGCATGCATTCACCTCTGGAGTCACCTATCAGTGCACGCTGTAATGCTGGAGGACTCTGAAATTATAGGTGTGTTTGATACCCACAGCTGCATTCCCCTAGCAGAGCGATTTATACTCAGGAGGTCTTGAAGCACATGAACTGGTCCTCTGTCTGTGCCAATCTCAGTGTGTGGATACTTCCCATACTCCCAATGTGCCTGGGAGGAAGGCTTTGGCTAAAACACTAGTGGCCCCAGTCTATGTTACCTGGAAGGTCTCAGAAGAGGCAGAAAACCTGTCCAGGATACAGATTGCAAAGCTAAGTGTGGCCAGCAGAGGTCCCTGACATACACAAAAGGAAAGCTGCCAGAGTGAATTCAGACAGCAGGCACCAGACTCTTTAATGTAGACAAGAGTCCACAAGTGGAAGGGACACTCCCCCAACTCCATGCAGTGCAGAATCCAGTTTTCAAGGATGCAGAAGATGCGCCAATGCTTCATCTTTTTCGACCATTGTGATTCCTTACTTTTTTCTTTTAGCACTGAAAGTGTTTTTACTTTATTATATTTAATATTTATGTTTTTATTTGTTATTCCCTGTGGTGGTTTGATGCAGGTGTCCCCAACTTAGGTGGAGATTTGGGAATAAATGCCTCTTGGAGGCAGTGTATTATTGGGAGTGGGCTTATGAGTATTATAGCCAGTTTTCCCCTGCCAGTGTTTGGCACACTCTCCTATTGCTATGGTCCATCTGTTGTTGGCCAGGAGGTTGATGTCCACCCTCTGCTCATGCCATCCTTTCCCCCTGCCATGATGGAGCTTCCCCTTGAGCCCGTGAGCCAAAATAAATCCCCCTTTCCCCCCTACAAGCTACTGTTGGCCAGATTTCTGCCAGCAATGTGAATCTGGCTGCAACATTTCCATTTATACATTCATCTAATGTTGTTTACAAATTTTTACATTATTGGGCAATATTTTTCTTTTCCTTAGTTTTTATTTTATTTTATTTTTTTTGGTTTCATGTGTTTTCTCCCCCTTTCTATAGTTAGTAGTATTTTGACATTCGTTTTGGTTTAAAAATATTCTTATGTTTTTATCCCCCCCCCCCGCCCAGTTATGGTCTCTTTTTAGCTTTCTGGTCTCTACAGATATTCCCTCTGACTTAAACATACAAATCAAAAAATTCAAAGCTATGACCCACATATGACAGAGAACATGTGTTGTTTATCCTTCTGAGGCTGGGTTATCTCAGTCATATTTTCCACTTCCATTAAATTTTCTGAAATTTTCATAATTTTATTTTTCTCCAAGGAGAAATTAGAAAATTTTTGCCAATGGAACAAAATTCCATCATGCATATACAACACATTATGATTACTTATTCATTAACTGATGAACTTCTAGGCTGATTCTATTTCTTTGTTATTGTGAATAGACTGGCAGTAAACATGGCTGAGCAAGTATCTCTGTAGTAGGGTGTGTACAGTCCTTTGGCTGTATGGTCAGGAGTGGTATAGCTATGTCATATGGTAGTTCTAGTTTTAGCTTTTTGAGAAACTTATATGCTTAATTTCATAATGGCTGCACTAGTTTACACTCCCACCAACAGTGAATAAGGGTTCCTCTTTCCCCATATCTCAGAAGCATGTCTTGTCACTTGTTTCCATGTAGCTATTTTGGCTGGAATGGGTCTTTGTGTTGTTTTTCTGTTTCTATTCCACTAATTTTAGCTCTGGTCTCCATTATTTCTTTCTAATTACTGATTTTGGATTTGACTTATTCTTGCTTTCTGAGACCTTCAGGTGGATCACTGTTATTTATTTACATTTTATTGATCTTTTTTTGAAATAACTTTTATTATTTTATTTATTTGAGAGGGAGGGGGGGCGGGAGAAAGGGAGAGAGAGGCAGATAGACAGAATGGGTGTGCCAGGGCCTTCAGCTGCTGCAAATGGACTGCAAACACATGTGCCACCTTGCGCATTGGCGTATGTGGGTCCTGAGGAATTGAACTGCTATGGGGTCTGGTGTCACACAAGTAAGACCATCGACTCATGGAATGTGAGGCAAAGTTTTATTGGATAAAAAGAAAGGAATAGAAGAAAGCTGGTGCATAAGGTCTGTATCAAAGGTTCGGGATCTCAAGATGCAGCCCTAAGCTGTTCAGAGTGTCAGCTTTTATTGGAAACAGCCACATGATGTTTATAGTAAAAACAGGATTGGGAGTTAAACCAAAAAGTTGCATACTGTTAAACAAGGGGGTCTATTACGAGAAGCCACAAGGTTACATAGGTCACATAGGCAGAACTGAGGCAAGAAACATTCTATGCTATGTAATCACAAAGATATTTAGAATTGAAGAGATACAGGGAGGTCATTGTACATTGCACAGAGGGAGCATCCCATTCCTTAGGTAACAGTAAACACCTACATTGCACAGAGGGAGCATCCCATTCCTTTCACATTCCGTTTTCCAGAACCTAGGTCCTTTGGGTTCATAGGCAAATGCCTTAACCACTAAGCCATTCCTCCACCCTCCTGATCTTATGATGTAGGCACTCATAGCTTCTTAGAGCTTATTTTTCTTTGTTCTACAGATTTTGTAAATTGTATTTTCATTTTCATTTGACTAAAGGAAATTTTGTAAGGTTTTTAAATGTATTGGTACATTTTTATCAGAAAAAGAAATGAACCATTCTCTGGAGACCTGGAACTGGAGACCATAGAAGGAACATACAAGTTCTAGAACAGATACACTTCACAGCAAGGTATTCTTAACTTTGGAAAGTGTGGGGGTAAGAAACTATTTAGGACAGTAATTCTGAAATTTAACTTCTTTCACAGACATAGTCTTGGGGAGGTTACTGGAAGTATTTTATGGTAATTTTGCATTTCACATTTCAAGTTTGTTGGCAGTTGTATTAGTTCGGGTTCTGTAGAGGGACATAACTGATAGAGTAAATATGTATTGTAAAGGGAATTTATGATATTAGCTTATAGGATACAGACTGGGAAGTCCAATAGTTGCAGGCTGGAGAGTGAGAATCCCGGAGTTGCCCAGTCGATGAGGCTGGGTATTTTAGCAATCCCAATCTGGCACTGAAGGCCTGGAAGATTCCTGGAAAGCTACTGGTCTTCAGTCCATGATGGAAGGCCAATAAAACTGGTTTTCAACGTACAAAGACAGTGGCAATGAGGCAGAGAGATGCACACACTACTGAGTAGAGTGGGCAGCCAGGCAGAAGGCTCTGCACTCTCTTGGAGCTGTTTTTTTATTTTTTTTTTTTTTTCGGTTTGCAGTTTGTTCTTGAATAGTGTTTATTTAATGGACTTGAGTAAAGTCCTTTATACATTATTAATCTCTTCATAGTACATATTTAATGATGGTCTGGTAATATCAAAAGAAAATAACCAATATAGTCCACCACTGAAAGGGCTACTCACTCTGGAGGAAGGATTTTGTCCCTCAGGTAATACTTCCTGGAAATCTCACAAACCTGCCTAAAATGTCTGCCTCTTATCTGACTCCTAATCTGATTAAATTGATAACAAAACTTAATCTTCACAAGTCCACCCCTTGTCAAGTTGACACCAAACCACATCTCTTTATGTCATGCTTACTTTCCAAATGAAGACAACAACATGGTCATAATTCTATGTAACATGATATAACTGTGTACCCTGCAGGTGTTGGATGAAATGTTCTATAAATACTTGTTAGGCCCATTACATAAATTTTATTTAACTCTGACATTTCTTTGTTGATGTTTTAGTCTGTATGATTTACCTGTTCATGAAAGTAGTACATTCCTCCCTCACCAGAGATAAAATATAATGCATTGAAATCTCCCTCTATCATTGTACTTAGAACTATTTCCTTATGCCCAGTAGTATATATGAATTAGGTGCACCAGTGCTCAGTCCACACATATATTCACAGTGATATCTTTTTGTGGTATTTTACACTTATTTGGGGACTTTCTTTACTGCTATGACTAGTTTTGACTTGCGTCTGCCTTTTGGTTAGACTGTAGGTACTGCTTCTTACTTTCGGGTTCCATTTGCTTGGCAGGCCACTTTCATCCTCTTGAGCCTCAGCAAATCTTTGTCTCTGAGGTGTGCACTTCACAGACAACAAACAACTGGATCTCGTATAACCTGATCAGGTAGTCTGTGTCTTTGTGTGTGGTGTGGTATATGAGCATGTATATGCCTTTGTGGCTTTCCAGAATGTCACCTGCAGTGGCCAGAGTGGAATGTTGGGTATTCTCTTCCATTACTCTTCCATTTTGACCTCTGAGAGTCTCAGGTCCCCACCTCCCAGGCCCTCATGTTGGGACAGGAATAACAATTAACTTCTGAACCATCTAGCCATCTTTCCATCCTGTTGGCCTCTTTTACTATATTGTTGTTCTTTCTCGAGGTAGGGTTTCACTGTAGTAAAGGCTGACCTGGGATTCACTATGTATGTATTCAAACTCATGGTAATCCTCCTACCTCTGCCTCCTGAGTGCTGGGATTAAAGAAGTCCACCACCATCCCCGGCTCTATTGGTGTGTTTTAATTGAGGAGTTATAATCATTTGTATTTATGGTTATTTTTATTATTATTACTTTTTTATTTTTTTGTTTGGTTTTTTGAGGTAGGGTTTCACTCTAGCCCAGGCTGACCTGGAATTCACTATGGAGTCTCAGGGTGGCCTCGAACTCTTTTCAATCCTCCTACCTCTGCCTCCCAAGGGCTGGGATTAAAGGCATGTGCCACCATGCCTGGCTATCTATGGTTATTTTTGACAGGTATTTGCTGAGTCCTATAAATGTGTCTATTTTTCTAACTGTTTACCCTTTTCTTTTTTGATTTTTTTTGTTTATTTTTATTTATTTATTTGAGAGCAATAGAGAGAGAGAGAAAGAGGCAGATAGAGAGAGAGAATGGGCACAGCAGGGCCTCTAGCCACTGCAAACGAACTCCAGATGCGTGCACCCCATTGTGCATCTGGCTAACATGGGTCCTGTGGAATCGAGCCTCAAAGCAGGGTCCTTAGGCTTCACAGGCAAGCACTTAACCACTAAGCCATCTCTCCAGCCATGTCTGCTCTTTTCTATATCCTTTATCCACTTGAGGACTTTTCCATTCCCCAGGTTTTGATGCTTGGTTATTTCATATTTTTTCCTAATTCTTATTTATTCCTTTTCTCTTGTGAATTCTATTCTTCCCTAAGAATCTGTGTTTGTGATGCTTCTTCTTAGAATTACTTTAAGAATCCTCTGCAGGGCTGGTATAGTGTTCAAGCATTATTGTAGCTGTGCTTATACTGGAAGGTCTTCATTTTATATTCATTTTAAGTGTTAAATTTGCTGGATATGTGGGGCTGGAGGAATGGCTTAGTGGTTAAGGCACTTGCCTGCATAGCCTGAGGACCTAGGTTTGATTTTCCAGATCCCACATAAGCCAGATGCACAAGGTGGCACATGCATCTGGAGTTCATTTGCAGTGCCTGAAGGCCCTGGAGCACCCATTCTCTCTCTCTTTGTATCTGCCTCTTTCTCTCTCTCTTTCAAATAAATAAATAAAATATTTAACAAATATTTTTAAAAGTGGCTGGATATAGTAATGATGGCTGTTAATTTTTGACTGCAGGATTGAAATTAATATATAATTACTTTTAGTTTTTCTGATGAGATATTTAATATTATTTTGATGAGTTTGCACTTTTTAAGTGAGTTAGCTATTCATATGTTCCTTTCAACATTACTTGCTTTTGTGCTTGTGGCATTTAAGTGTAATGAGATGCAGAGAGCTTCTTTTCTGGTCATGTGCTTTTGGAGTCATGTATGTCTCCTGTGCTTGGACATACATAACTTTACTGGGGATTTTTCATTATGCTTGATTATATAAGTTCCTTCTTCTGTTCTGAGTATTCTTATGTCTATTCTCTTGATCATGACCCACATTTTTACTAGTTATGGACATACTCAGTACGTAAATAGCACATGTTGGTACCATCATTCCCCTCATCCCTGCCCCACTCCAAAGGCCCCCTCCTCATTGGGGATACAGGTTATTCACATGGGGATTGTGATGACCCACAATTTTTTTTTCTTTTGGATTTTCGAGGTAGGGTCTCACTCTGGTCCAGACTCTTCAAAGAATCTTGAAATTCAACAAAATTAAAACCATAGCCCTAACCCCAGCTTTTGTGTACAAATTGATGTGACTATTAAATGATGTGTGAAGACCAAAAAAGAGGCAAAATCAAAATCAGTTTTAAAGAGAAGAACTAAGTAGGAGGACTCAAGTCCTCTGGGTTTCAGGCTTACTATTATATGACAATGTTTGGGAAGGTGGGAAACTAGCAAAAACACAGAACTTGTATCATAGAGTACAGAATATCTTAGTATAGAAATATACCTATATTTATGGTGCTGTGGATCAATTCAGAGACTTATGCATACTAGAAATGCACTCAACCGTAGAACTACTTCCCTCCATCCCTAGCCTCCCCTTTAAAGATAGGGTCTTACTCTTTAGACTAGGCCCCAAACTTACCATCCTCCTGACTCTACCTACAGACTACTAGGATAACAGCTGTGAGCTATCACAATAGGCTAGATTGACTCTTATGTCATCAATTGCTATTTGAGAAGAGTGCAAAGACAACCCAATAGTCTGCATCCTCTCCAGCAAAGCAAACCAAAATGGAACTCAGATCTATCCCTCTCACTGTCCAAAGTGAGTAATGTAAAGTGGACCATGGATTTTAATATTTCTTTGAGTGTTAAGGAGATTTTCATTATTATCTCTTGTCAAGTCACAGAAGTCCTAGAGCAAAAATCAAGGAGCATGTGCAGAAAGATTGAGGTGAACTACTGTCAAGTTGCATCTATTAAGGCTAGTTGGCATCAATGCAGAACTGGCTCTTGTAGCCATAGATGGAGTAAGAAATGAGTCTGTCAGGGTCTAGGGAGATGGATAAGTAGTTAAAGGTGCTTTCCTACAAAGCCTGATGGCCCAGGTTAAATTCTCCAGAAACCAGGTACATAAAAGTGACACATGCATCTGGAGTTTGTTCACAGTGGCAAGAAATGAGTGTGAGACCTACAATGGTGTGCTAAAAATATGCAGCTCTTAATGGGTGTATTATTCTCCCTGGGAATGTAATAATGGTTTCACTGAAATGGAAGCTAAGCCTCCCACAAAGCCTGGTTTTGGTTCTTAATGAAGTAATGCACAAAGAACAGTGGTGTCATTCTGCCTGAGGGGGTTGAGACTGATGTCCAGGGAGAAACTGGGCTGCTGCACTCAGCAGGAGGAGGGAGCACTGCCTCTGACTCCTTGGAGAATTCTTTGGGCACCACTTAATATTTTCATGTGCAAAACTAAATTTTGTGTTTTTAATATTTCATTTATTCATTCATTCATTTTAGATTGAGAGGGAGAGAGAGATGTAGTGAGAGAGACAGAGAGAGATAGAGATATTGAGAGAGAGAGAATGGGCATGCTAGGGCCTCTATCCACTGCAAATGAACTCCAGACATATGTGCCACCTTGTACATCTGGCTTTACGTGGGTACTGGAGAATTGCACCTGGGTCTTTAGGCTTTGCAGGCAAGTGCCTTAACTGCTAAGCCATCCCACCAGCCCCACAGAAAATAAATTAATGCAAATTATACAAGCCAAATAACTGAAAGACAAATGAAGAAATAGCTTCCCAAGAGTGAATTTTTTTTTTTTTTGCAGGGGAGCGTGGAGAAGAAGTAGAAGATGTCTTCTATGACTTCTAAGTGATCAATTTGCAGAGACAGGAAGAGCATGACATTAGGGGATATTCAGGCACATTCTGATTCAGAGAATGGTTGTGATGTTGGTGGTGGGTGCTCGCTAGCTTTCCTAGAGAGGTAAGGAGATGAAGGTAAGTCAATAGGGTGGGATTCTGAATTTTCTTTTCTATCTCAACTTGAGGAATAATGGAACAAATTCATAAAAGACTAACTCTTATTAGCAGCATGTTTATCCTTACATGGCCTGATTCTGTGGTTTATAGTCAGAGACTGCACCATGGCATGTTCTCAAGCATGTGTCTTTCATGGTGGTACTCTTCTTCAAAACAGCTGATGACCTCTCTTATAGAAATTTAAAAATATTTGAAAGCATTCACACTCTGGTTTTTGGTGTCTTTTATGACTCAAGCCATTCTTTATCACCTCCCCCAATGCAAGCTCCACTGACACAGGGCTATGTATGATTTTGCAAACAGGCAATGAGTAAGCATCAGTGTTCCTTATCTCCCACCATAACCCAGAGTGTAGTCAAGTGAGATCAGACACTGTCATTAGTCAGAGCTCCAGGTGTCTGAGAGAGTTGGTTCCATACAGGTCCTGAATAATTGTTTGTTCTTAACAAGTTCCTCCAGGATTTGCACTCCTCTGGGACACAGATCCCCTCAGCCTAGGAACAGCATAGAATGAAAATGTGAGCAGGGATGGTACTGACACTGGTGATGACTACAGAGACTGTTGCTGTCTATGTCTATAATTAACAAAGGGAAGAGGGCTTTGGATCAGGGTGTTGGAGTCATCCTGAGACCTCCTGAGTAACTTGGCAGCAGGATGAATGAACTGGTGTCTTGTGTCCTTCAAATCTGAGGGTCTTGTTTTCCTAGCTTGCATAATGTTACTCAGGACATTTTCCCAGGTATGACATCTTTCTTCTTTTTCTATTTCTCTCTCCCATGACTTTTCATAATGTACAAATATTCTGATTAAATTTTACCATTTACAATCTTTTTATTAATGATTGGATTCTCTATTATTAGCATGAAATATCATAAAATTTATTCTCACAAAATTAAATTATTTCAACACGACATTATCTCTGTGAAGTAGACATTTGATACAGAGGGTTTTAACCCTTGACTGTATAGCTGAATTTTTCAAGGAGCTTCAAAATATTTTGGACAGGCTCCAAGAAGTTAGTATCACATTTGTTAGTGGATAGCTCAGATTTGTTTACTTAACAATGTATGTGTCATCTCACTACTGTATGTGTGGTCCATGGGTCTGTAGAGTTTGCATCACTGAAAGTGAAATTTGAACTTTCAACAACACGTAGAATTTTCTTCTTACATCAAGACTACCTGAGTCACGGTTAGGATTTAGCAGGTTCATCAAGTACTTCACATGTT
Organism: Dipus sagitta; assembly: GCA_036346955.1. Lineage (NCBI taxonomy): Eukaryota > Metazoa > Chordata > Mammalia > Rodentia > Dipodidae > Dipus > Dipus sagitta. The sequence goes on from CM070778.1 coordinate 60,731,997, forward strand.
AATTTTTAGATGCTATTTATTTGTTCTCCATTTATTTAGTACTGGGGATTGGACCCAGGTACTTGTCCATGCTAGGAAAGGACCTTATCATTGAGCTTTATCTCAGGCCCAAGCTCTGTGCTTCATGATTTTATGTGCAGTCTAGACTGAGAATTGCACATATACCAAGTGAGGAAGATGAGAAGGAATGGCTGAAACTTATATGCCTGATCAGTAGCAACTGAATCCTTCTTAAAAAATTACTGACTTTTTATTAAAAGTTTGCACACTTGACCCCCTCTGCTCCTCCCCAGTTCTGCTGAGGGTCTTCAGTGGGGTTATTGCTGTTCATTGTGGGGACCAAGAGACCTCAGTCAGTCTCTGCAGGTATTGGGGAAACATGGTATTGATCTGTAATTCATAATAGTATATGGATGCCACATATGGTCTTACTCATTTCTTAGGAAAGCAGCATACTGAGGTCTTCAAGATCTGTCTTGGGTCTACACAATTTCACTGATGCTTTTCCGTATTGTTATGTCAGGCATGCTATGTCTGGATGTCTACAAACAAAATGGACAGACAGACACTATTAATGTGGCTAGACTAAACCATACTTTCACAAGGAAACCTCTATCAACAGGACTCAGCTGTTTCTCTTTGGTGGAGAAACTTCCCATGTGCATCTCTGTCCCTCTTTAGTTGTCATAGTCAGCTCTGAGTTTGTTGAACTATCTGGAGACAAGCTGGAGTAAGGTCTTGAAGATAGAAATTAACTTTTCCTTCTCTTCTTCCTACACTATTAAATCTATCAGATTGTTTTTTTATCCTGATACCAATGAGTCACAAATTTGTCAACATGAAGGGAAAAATATCAGCATGATAACATATTGCAGATTTTCTGGTTGTCTATTTAGGATAAAAAGGGTGGTGTGGCCTGAAGTTACACTTAGGAATTCAATAATAAAGTGTCATAAATCAAAGTGTAATAAAGTATGGTTCAAACTAGGGAGTTCTTGGAAATTTTCATAGCTGTGATTCTTAGATGGTCGTTTTCAGCCTTTAGAGTTGAAGGAACTACGTCTCAGTCTGAGGGACAGCAAACAGATACTCATGAGCCACTGGTCCTGTCCAGGTACCATGCCAGGTGTTGGCCCTGTTACAGAATGAAGGCACACATGAGTTTTCCTTAAGACTTTCCAGTCTAGTGGGAGGTAAGTTATAAACCACCGGTCAAGGGTATTGAGCAGCTATGGGATATGTAAAGGACACTGCAAGAACATAGCAGCAGGTCATAGCTGGTCTAGAGAAACACAGAAGGTTTAGCTGTGAAAGTCACATGTAATATACATGAAAGCTAACTGAGGGTAGATCATATGAAGCAGGAGAAGATATGGCTAGGCAGGAGGAACAGCAAATGTGGAAGGAGGGAGTAAAGAAATTGTGACGATGATGAAACACTGCTGCATAGGACATGACTCATTGTGGGGGTAAGATGGTATTGTAGAGACAGCCAAGGCGCAGCTCATGAGGCATGTTTTGCCTTCTGTGTCCTTAAAGATTGTATCTTAATTTTAAGAGTAATGAGCATTCATGAAGCATGATAATGTTGATCAGAATTTCATCCTAGACAGCCACAGAGAGAAGAGACTGAAGCCATGACGAGCATGGAGGCAGTATGAGATTGCAGCAAGGTGAGCATAGGATCAGGGAGGTGAAACGGTATGCTATTCTATTCTAACTGTCTAGACAAGACACAGTAGCAACCTAGTTCTGATTTTGGAAACTGGGGCAAGGATGCATGGGTCAGTCAGAAAGAGAATGTAAAGTGAGCGTGGTGCCATGCACATGTAGTCTTAGCACTCGGAAGGCGGAAACGGGAGGATGGTTACTTTGACGCCAGTCTGGGCTACTCTCCATAAAACAAGAAGACAGAAAGAAACAAAGGGAGAGAGGAAATAGGCAAGAGGAGAGACAGGAATAAGGAAATAGAGGAAGAAAGAGAATAAAGTGTAGATCTTTAGGAGGTCCTAGATGAGATGAGGAAGGGAAGGAAGCAACTATGAGAAAAAACAGATAGCTGACTTGAGCCTAACATGGGACACTGGAGAAGTGGACTAGCACAAAGGTAGTGTGAGCCATGAGTTTCATGCACGTCAGCTGAGTTGACTATGGTGCTGGTACTTTCATGGGGAGATGATCAGTGAGCAGTCAGTTATGGTTCTGTGGATGACAGGGAGGTTTGCTCATGAGGTTTAGATGGTAATTGATGCCATGGGAGCACCATCAGGGCTGTGTCTATAGATCTATAAGGGAACAGTGTTTAGGAAAATGCCCCAGGAAACAGTGACATGGTAGATACAGTTAAAAAATAAATAAATAATAGTTGCTGAGGATGAATGACTATAGAACCATCAGCAGAGTTGAAGTACCAGGTAATTTAGAGCATGCTTTAGATGGGAGAGAGGAGTCAACACTGTTACATCTAATGAGAAGTGAAGAAGAGTAAGTCATACAGGAGGCTGGGATTCAGTTGGGACATATTTATGATTGCAGGTTGTTGAATTTCCAGTACGAATTTAGATAAATCATTGCAGAAATTATGACAGATAATATATCACAGAAATATGTTCATTTTGTTTTTATACTTCAGGGACACTATTATTTTCTCTTAAAGATCCTGGAGACCGACCATGACAGGACAGAATCAAACAATCATCTCACAGTTCCTCCTCTTGGGCCTGCCCATCCCTCCAGAGCACCAACTCCTGTTCTATGTTCTATTCCTGACCATGTACCTCACCACCATGCTGGGTAACTTCCTCATTATCGTCCTCATTCATCTGGACTTCCATCTCCACACGCCCATGTATTCTCTCCTCAGCAACTTGTCCTTCTCCGACCTTTGCTTTTCCTCTGTCACGATGCCCAAACTCCTGCAGAACATGCAGAGCCAAGTACCATCCATTCCCTATGCAGGATGCTTGATGCAAATGTACTTCTTCCTGTTCTTTGCAGACCTTGAGAGCTTCCTGCTTGTGGCCATGGCCTATGACCGCTATGTGGCCATCTGCTTCCCCCTGCACTACACCAGCATCATGAGCCCCAAGCGCTGTGTGTGTCTGGTGGTGATCTCTTGGCTGTTAACCACATTTCATGCCATGTTGCACACTCTGCTCATGGCCAGATTGTCTTTCTGTGCAGACAATGTGATTCCCCACTTTTTCTGTGACATGTCTGCTCTGCTCAAGCTGTCTTGCTCTGATACTCACATTAACGAATTGGTGATATTTGTCATGGGAGGCATTATTCTTGTCATTCCATTTGTACTCATTATTGTGTCCTATGCTCGGATTGTCTCCTCCATTCTCAAGGTCCCTTCTGCTCATGGCATCCACAAAGCCTTCTCTACTTGTGGCTCCCACCTGTCTGTGGTGTCACTGTTCTATGGGACAGTTATTGGTCTCTACTTATTCCCATCAGCTAATAACTCTACAATGAAGGAGACTGTCATGTCTATGATGTACACAGTGGTGACTCCCATGCTGAACCCCTTCATCTATAGCCTGAGGAACAGAGACATGAAGGGAGCCCTGGCAAGAGTCTTTTGCAAGAGGAAAATTGTCTTCTATTATGGTAACAATCAGGATTAAAAATATTTATTGGATTGCATACTCATATGGATGTTTGAGTATTATTCTAGACCTCTTTATTCCAACCACCAAATTTTCTGCTGTAGTGAAATATTTCAGTACTTTTCAATATGTAAAACAGCTGAAGGAATGATAAAGGTAGTGTAATGAGCCTAGTCCTCTAAATCTTACCTGGCATAACTCCATTTTGAAACAAGTTCATTTAGCTGTTATATGTGGCAGAGTGTAGTGAACCAAACCATTCATCCATGGTTCGATGGTGTTTATGCAATGAGCAGACTCTCTGATTCAGAGAAAGATGGATTATGTACAACTTCCTCAGCCTTATTTTGTCTGTGCCTTTTGTTGTCTAAGCCTATAGTTACTTGGACTGCTGTGATAACAGGTAGTACTCAGAGTCTGTGTTTGCATCATCCTGCTGCTGATACAACCATATAAACTAGGACCTTGATAAGCCAGGGCCTAGTAACTTGAGGAAAATGCAACAGTCCAAAGCCATTCAGAACTCAATTAGTAATCCTCAACAGACTCATTTTACTCTTCAAGATAACTTGAGTGAGTAGTTCCTTAGGTTGTTGGCAGAAATCCAAGTTAGGGTTCTGGGGATTCAGTTTAGGTCCTCTTGCTTGCACAGCAAACATTTCACTCACTCAGCTTTTCCCACAGCCCCAGGAGTGTTCATGTTTACTGGAAATTCTGGTCAATCTACAGACTTCCATTCTACCAGATGAGATATTTAAGAGTGCATTTACTGGAGATTTAAAAAAAATATTTATTTATTTATTTAAGAGAGAGAGGGAGAGAGAGGGAGAGAAAGAGAGAGAGAGAAAGATAATAGGTGCACCAAGGCTTCTAGCCACTGCAAACAAACTCCAGATGGATGTACCACAATGTGCATCTGGTTTACATGGGTACTGGGGAATGGAACCTGGGTCCTTAGGCTTTGCAGGCAAGTGCGTTAACTGCTAAGCCACCTCTCTAGACCAAGAGATTTTTTTTTTTTTTTGGATATAGAGTTTCACTCTAAGCCAGACTGACCTGGAACTCACTCTGTAGTTCCAAACTGGCCTTCAACTTAGGTTAATCCTCTCACCTATGCCTAATTCCATTAGAACTTCTGAATACTGAACTATTTAGCAGTGAAGTGTCTTCATGCTAAAAATTAAAGTGGGGGAGGGAAATACCATGGCTTGTTGTTTGTAAGTATAGAAGTTGTCAATAAAATATATATGTATTTAAATGATCTCCATTTCCACTGGCTGCATAAAGGAAAAAAAGGGATGAGGCAAGAAGAAATGAGAGATGAAAAAGGATATTGTAGAGGAAGGGATGGTGGGGAAATGATTGATATTGAAATAAATGAAATGTGCCTTATTTGAATAATTTGTAGAGTATAAATAAGGAAAATTAATTTGAGATTTAGACTAACTTTTGGTTTGGATGTGATTGGCTTAATACCATCACTTTCTGTTTATAAAGTATATCATTTCAATCACATGTATTGCTTCTGTAATGTAATTTATGTAATCACAATATCATTTATTCTTTTCACTTTAGTTCATTAATACACGTTTTTATACTTTGACAATTTCCTACATGCATATATGGTAGTTTGATCATGTTCACATCCCATTACCCTCTATTATTCCCCTCACACTGACACTAAACTTCTTCCCAACAAGTACCCCTCCTACTTTCATGTCTTTTCTTGTGTGTGACCCAGTGAGATTAATTAGGTTGCTTGCATGAGTTAGACAAGGAGTTATTTACTGGATAATGGACAACTTACCAATGGCTACATCACTGGCAAATGTGACTCTCCCTCCACCAGTAATCATTAACTGACAATAGCTCCTCAGGGAGGGGTGTGGTCTCATGAGCCACGCCCCCCCATCCAAGATGGAATGTTGATAGGCCCAATCTTGTGCACAACTTGTGCAGGTAACCATGGCTGCTGTAAGTGCAAAGTCCTTGTCATGCTCAGAAGAAAGCACTTCCGCCCACCCACTGTCTCTTACATTCCTTCCACCCACTCTTCCACAGTGTGCTCTGCATCTGTGAGGGGGTGATACAGGTGTCCCATTTAGGAATGAGAACTCAACAGTCACTTATTCTTGGTACTTTGGCCAGTTATGAGTCTCTGTATTAACCCTTGCCCACTGCGAAAAGATGCTTCTTTGACTAAAGCTGACAGCACACTAATCTATAGCATACACCTAAATATTTAGAAAGCAGTTCAATATAATGTCCATTTAGCCATAGTATTAGGTTCCCCTCCCAGGGCCTATGACCTTTCCAGCCATAAGATTTTGACCGAGTTTTAGTACCAGTCATGACTAGGCTGATTTTTTTTTGTCTTTGCAATAGTTTTCTTCCTCGGAGAGAATACATACTTACAGAGTGCATACTCAGTCAGTCAGTAATTCTTACCTAAAACAAGTTTATATAGTTTTTCATAGAGATATTCTGACCTGGCTTGGGTGGAGTTCAGTGGCAGACTGCAGGCTTAACACATGCAAGTGGTGAGTTCAAATCTCAGCTCAAAAAAAAAGAAAGAAAGAAAAGAAAAAAGAAAGACAAACTTAAAAAAATCTTGTATAATAACTTATAATGATAATGGTTTAATAAGTCTTTTGGATGACAGTTTCTCTTAATGTAGAGTAGACATGGGTTGACAAACTAGATTTTGAGAGTGAAAATTTCACCATCTCCTGTAAGTGTTCTTTCTGTTGGTTATGTGCAGAAATATTATCTGGATATTGATCAGTTATTATACCATCCTAACAGTGTCAGTATCTGTTACATGGTGGTAATGTTCAGAGAAATATGAACAAGCACAATGATGGGAAAACTTGATGCTATTGAACTCTTCACTAGGCACCATGCTGGGTTTTGTTTGCATGCTTGCTGGTTGGTTGGTTTGTTTTCTGATGGTCTCTCTATGTAGCTGAGTTTGCCGTCAAACTCCTGAACTCCAGCAATCCTCCCCTTCAGAACTTCCAGTGCTGCTGCTTCAGGTCCCGCATCACACCAGTTTCTGTAATACATTTCTATGTACAAATTACAGGTACCCGTATGTTCACATTCAGTGCATTTGGCTGTGCGTTACCGTGATACTGTTTGCTGGGTATGTGCAGTGGTCAGGTATTTGTTCAAAGTCAAGCTATATGTGAAGGTGTTACCATGAGCCAAAGATATTTGGGGAATGATATAGACGATTTTCAAGTCTAAAGCTAGCCTAAGCAACATAACAGGACCCTGGATAGGAGGATGCCTGTGAGTTCAAGGCCACTCTGAGACTACATAGTGAATTCCAGGTCAGCCTGGGATAGAGCAAGACCCTACCTCAAAAAACAACATCCAGAATGGCCTGAAATGCACTCACTACAGCATGCTGGTCTCGAAGTCAAGGATATCATCTTCAATCAGCATGCCAAGTGCTGTGTTTCAATAAATGTGTCACTGTGCCTAGATGAATGGAAAAAAAGTTCTATTTCAAAAATGTCTTGTTTTGGGTGCTTTTTTCATTCATCTGAAGATTCACTAAAATTTTCAATGTTCACTCTGAAAACATTGCATGCATGATAACAAAATGTTGCAGTCAGGTTAGCATTGCTGGCAGAAATCACCTGACCAAGAACAGCTTTTGGTAATAAAGGGGTTTACTGTGGCTTACAGACTGAAGGGGAAGCTCCATGATGACAGAGGAAAACGATGGCATAAGCAGAGGGTGGACATCACTTCCTGGCCAACATAAGGTGGACAACAGGAACAGGAAAGTGTGCCAAACACTGGCAAGGGAAAACTGACTATAACACCCATACACCTGCCCCCCAACAATACACTGCCTTCAGGAGGCTGTAATTTCCAATTGCCATCAGCTGGGAAGACTAGCATTCAGAATACCTAAGTTTATGGGGGACACCTGAATCAAACCACCACATTCTTCCCCTGGCCCCCATAAACTGATAACCATCCATGCTGTAAAATGCAATGCATTCAGTCCAACTTTAAAAGTCCCTATAGTTTTTATCAATCCTAATGATGTTAAAACATCCCCATAATCCAAGGTCTTTTAACTGAGGCATAATATCAAAAACCCCATAATGGCACAGAATAAACACTCATAATGCAAAGGTGGCACTGGGCCTAGCAAAGAAATATTCAATCAATACAAGATTTAAACAGAGCAAACATCAAACTCTGTAGTTGCAAGACCAACAACTCCAGCCAGTGACAAATCTCCAAGTCCAATCATTCTAACTAGCAACAAGTCTCTGGAGTTCCAATTCCACCCTTCCAGCTGGGCTACTCACTATCCTGGAAACCTTCATCCAGGGCCAGCAGCTGTCCTCAGCAGTCATCTGGTGGTCCATGCATCTCCACTGGGACTCCACTGCAATCTACACTTCATCCTCATGGCCCCATTGGGTGTCCATGCAGTCATCTAGCAAACCTGCTTCACACTGGCCATTGCCATTTCCAAAACACAAGACTGTGTTGAAAACTCAATGACCCTCTCCTTCCTGCATTACTTATACTCCACAGTACCAGGTAGGTGCCAATTTGTTAATCCAGGGGGAATAAAGCAGACTTTGAAGAACAGGACAATCCTTGATCATTCAGGCCCCTTCAAAAGAGTCTACGTTCTATTTTTAGCTATCTCAAGAATATCCACACTGATTTCCACAATGGCTGTACCATATTCCATTCCCACCAACAGTGTAGAAAGGTTCCCCTTTTTCCACATCCTCTGCAACATTTATTGTCATTTGTTTTCTTGATGGTAGCCATTCTGACCAGAAATGAAATCTTAAAATAGTTTTAATTTGCATTTTCCTAAATGCTAAGGATGTAGAACACCTTTTTAGATGCTTATATGCCATCTGTATTTCTTCTGATGAGAGCCCTCTTTTTAGTTCCATAGTCCATTTTTTAATTGGGTTGTTTGATAGCTTATTCTGTTTTTTGAGTTCTTTGTATATTCAAGATATTAATCCTCTGTCAGATGTGTAGCTGGCAAAGATTTTCTCCCATTCTGTAGGTTGTCTCTTTGCTCTATTCAGTGTCCTTTGCTGTACAAAAGCTTTGTAATTTCATGAGATCCCAGTGGTTGATTAGTGGTTTTATTTCCTGAGCAACTGGGTTTATTATATTCAGAAAGTCATTGTGTATGCCAGTGTGTTGAAGGGTTTCCCCTACCTTTTCCTCGATAAATTTCAGAGTTTCAGGTCTGATATTAAGGTCCCTGGTCCACTTGGACATGATTCTTGTGTATGGAGAAAGACAAGGGTCTACTTCTACATATAGATATCCAGTTTTTCCAGCACCACTTGTTGAAGAGGCTATCTTTTCTCCAATGAATATTTTTGGCATTTTTTGTCAAAAATCAGATGGCTCTAGCTGCCTGGATTAACACCTGGGTCCTCTATTCTGTTCCACCGATCTACATGTCTGTCTTTGTGCCAGTACCGTGCTGTTTTTGTAACTATGGATTTGTAATACAGCTTAAAATTGGATATGGTGATACCACCAGCCTTATTTTTGTTGCTCAAAATTATTTTGGCTATTCGAGGTTTTGTGTGCTTCCAAATGAATTTTAGGACTTTTTTTTTCCTATTTCTGTGGAGAATGCCATTGGAATTTTAATGGGGATTGCATTAAATATATAGATTGCTTTTGGTATGATTGACATTTTCACAATATTGATTCTTCCAATCCAAGAACATGGGATGTCTTTCCATTTCCTAGTGTCTTCTGCAATTTCTCACTTGAGTGTTTTAAAATTCTCATTGTAGAGATCCTTCACTTCCTTAGTTAAGTTTATTACGAGGTACTTTATTATTTTTTTGAGGCAATTGTGAATGGGAGAGATTCCCTGATTTCATCCCCTTCATGTTTACTGTTAGTATATAGGAAAGCCACTGACTTCTGTGTGTTGATTTTGTATCCTGCTATGTTCCTAATAGTGTTTATTAGCACTAACAATTTGCTGGTAGAGTCTTTAGGGTCCTTTATGTATAGAATCATATCATCTGCAAATAATGATAATTTGATCTCTTCCTTTCCAACTTGTATCCCTTTTATGAGTGTCTCTTTTCTTATTGCTATAGCTAAGACTTCCAGTGCTATATTAAATAAAAGTGGGGACAGTGGACATCCTTGTCTTCTTCCTGAATTTAGTGGAAAAGCTTCAAATTTTTCCCCATTTGGTATTATATTGGCTGTAGGTGTGTTATAGCCTTTATTCTATTGAGATATGTTCCTTCTATCACTTGTTTCTGTAATACTTTTACCATGAAGGGATGTTGGATTTTGTTGAATGCCTTTTCTGCATCTATTGAGATGATCATGTGATTTTTGTCTTTCAGACCATTTATATGATGTATTACATTTGTTTATTTATTTATTTATTATTATTATTTGTGTATATTGAACCCTCCCTGCATCCCTGGGATAAGCCCAACCTGGTTAGGGCGAGTAATATTTCTGATGTATTCTGTTTGCCAATATTTTGTTAGAATTTTTGCATCTATGTTCATGAGTGAGACTGGTCTGTAATTTTCTTTATTTGTTCTGCCTTTCTCTGGTTTGGGTATGAGGGTGATGCTGGCTTCATAACAGCAGTTCGGTAGAATTCCTTCCTTCTTTTCCTATTTTATGGAAAAGTTTGAGAAGCAGTGGTGTTAGTTCTTCCATGAAGGTCTGGTAAATTTCACCAGTGAATCCATCATCTGGGCCTGTATTTTTTTTTTAATTGAGAGAGTTTTTATACTTTCTTGGATCTCTGCACTTATTGTAGGTCTCTTTAAATGGTTTATCTCATCTTGATTTAATTTTGGTGCATTTTTCATCTCAGATTTTATTAATTTTTGTCTCTTCTCTCTTCTGGTTAGATGTCCTAAGGGATTATAAATCTTGTTTATTCTTTCAAAGAACCAACTCTTTGTTTCATTGATTCTTTGGATTTTTTAACTTTCTTTCTGCCCTAATTCTTATTTTTTCTTCCCATCTACTGATTTTTGGTTTGCTGTGTTCTTCTTTTTCCAAGGCCTTAAAGTAAAGCATTCAATTGTTTACTTGTGAACTCTCTAATTTCTTTAAAAATTTTTAAAAAATTAGTTTTGTACTCAGTGAATACAGTCAAGTTGGTACCATTGTTAGCCTCTTCCCTGTCCTCCCCCACCTCCTGACCCATCCTTGTTGGGGTATATGGGTCATACATTGTGAGGTTAGCCCTCAGTTATGTGTAGGAGGTAATGTCTCTGTGTATCATGACCCAATGTGTGGATCTTACATTCTTAGTGACCCCTCTTCTGCCAATTCCCCTGAGCCATGTCAGGTTCATTTTAGGTCTGCTTCAGTGATGAGGTCTTGGGAGCCTCTGTGTTTCTGGATATCTGATTTGGTAGGAGTTGATTGTTCTCTGTGTCAATCTCCTTCACACTTGTGCTGATACCAGGTTCACCAAGAAAACAACACCCTTGTTTGTTTTGCCAATTATTCTCAGTTTCAGCTGGGGCCCTTTTGAGGTCTGATGGGGTGGTTCTCTTTTTCGGATCTGCATCTATCTGAAAAAGAGAAGCAGATTCTCCAACAGAGAGTAAAGTTAGCACCAGATAAATTAGATAGACCTTATTTTTTAGAGAGAGTTTAATAGGTGTAGGCCCTCTTGTAGCCCACAACTTGTGGTAGCTTGATAATGGAAAGTGGGCACATTTTTGGATCTGGTTCTGACTTGTTTCCCAGCTCCAGCTATGGGATCCATTCCACTGAGCATATCAGGTAGCCAAATCAAGACCAGTTGGTTTCCCATCATGGCTGTGTACCACTATTGCACTTGTGTAAGCATCACAACAGGTTATTTCCTCTTAAGTAGGTTAGACCATGAGTTGCTTGGACAGATATTGGTCATTTTCCCCCAGTTGCCCATGTAGCACCTTCTGGCACTAGACGTGCTGATTGTCTGGGGACTGACTCTCTTCCAGCTTCCAGCCATGCCACTCCATGTTATGTTTCAACCACATATGATGTCTTCAGCAGTAGGGTCTTACCACTAAACTTTGGTGGGTCATCAAGTACTCTGAAAGAAATTTGTCATTCTTTTAGGAAAACTTGTAGGTCTCTCTAATCAAAAATTCATGGTGGATGATAGCCACCTGCTGGTACTGGGAGTTACAGGTCAGTGCCCATGAAGAGAAGGAAGAAAATGATAAGTAATATAAAAGAGTTAGAGAGAAGAGGGGGAGAGAGACAGAGAGAGAGAGAGAGAGAGAGAGAGAGAGAGGGAGAGAGGCAGTAGGAGATTAAGGTCAGTCTTAATAGTACCCTCTCCATTGCCTTGTGACTTAGGTGTTCCCTCTAAGAGCCTGGTGAAGGTTCAACAATTTGGTCTGTCTTTTAGGATGTAGAATTTTATGGTGCCATTGCCATTTGGGGCCAGATTTTCATGCCCCATCCCTTCCCTTGCCCTCCCTTCCCTCCCCACCCATCCTTTTGTCCAGTCCTTGAGATGCTTGCTGGGTATGTTGGCATCTTGGGTAGGTTCAGGTTAGGTGGTGTAGACGAATGAAACTATGTGGTGATTATCTTTCTGTGATTGGGTGAGTTCACTGAGAATGATGTGTTCCAGGTTCGACCATTTTTCTTCAAATTTCATTGTGTCATTTTTTTTTTCTTACTGCTGTGTAGAATACAATTGTGTAGATATACCACATCTTAGTTATCCATTCGTCTAGTGATGGACATCTGGGTTGATTCCAGCTCTTAGCTATTACAAATTGAGCCGCTACAAACATGGTTGAACTAATCTCTGTGGACTGAGGCTTGGAGGTTTTAGGGCATATGCCCAGTAAGGGAAAAACTGGATCTGTTGATAACTCTATAGTCAGCTTTTTTAGGAGTATCTGCATTGCTTTGCAAAGTGGTTGTACCATCTTACATTCCCACCAACAGTGGATGAGGGTTCCTATTTCTCCACATCCTTGCCAGCATGTATTTTCATTTGATATTCAAGTGTTTGCTATCCTTACTGGAGTAAGGTCGAATCTCATAGTTGTTTTAATTTGCATTTCCATGATGATTAGGGATGATGAAAGTTTTCTTAAGTGTGTGTTTGACATTTGGATTTCTTCCTCTGTGAACTGCCTGTCCAGTTCTTTGCCCCACTTTGTGAGTGGATTGTTTGACTTCGTATTTTTTAGGTTTTTGAGTTCTTTGTAGATTCTGGAGATTAGGTCTTTGTCAGTTTGATATCCAGCAAATATTTTCTCCCATTCTGTGGGTAATCTATTGGATTTGCTTATTATATGCTTGTCTGTGAAGAAACTCTTCAGCTTCAGGTGATCCTATTGGTTGAGTAATTGTTTAAGATCCTGTGCTACTGTTTTTTTTTTTTTTTCAGGAAGTCTTTTTCCATTCCTATGTCATGGAAAGTTCCTTTCTCCTATATTTTCTTCCAGTAGTAGCTGAGTTTTCAGTCTTATATTGAGGTCTTTGATCCATTTGGTCTTGAGTGCTATGGATGGTGAGATGTGTGGATCAAGTTTCAACTTCCTGCATATGGTTATACAGTTTTTCCAGCACCATTTGTTGAAGATGCTGTCTTTTTTCCAGCCTATATTCTTAGGGCCTTTGTCAAGTATCAAATAGCTATAGTTGTTTGACCCAAAATCCGGGTCCTGAATTCTATTCCATTGGTCTATACTGTAGGGCACTGCCAGGCACAGGGTGGAGCCTTCAGGAGAGGGGCCTGAGATTCCAGGCATGGCTAAGTCCCAGGCTACAGGAGGCCACTCCCTCTCCAAGCACAGCACACCTGAACTTAGTTTCTGTCCATAGCCCTGTAACTTTTGGCCAATTGCCTAGGAAACTCCTTATCAGCCTTCACACAGCCCATCCTTCTGAGACCCTAGATCACCTGACCCCCCCACCATTGCCTACGTGCTAGAATGAATGTCCCCATATGCTAATTAGGCATCAGAAATGAACTTGGTATGTCAAATCCCCTTAGGGTCCTCCCCCCACCTTCAGATGCTTATAAACCCGTTTTCACTGACAATAAACTGAGAGAGTTGTTCAACTATCTCCTGGGAGTGTTTCTCTCATCACGCACTCACCCACCCTGGTTGCCTGGGCACCTTCAGGGACCATTGTCAGGTTTCAGAGGACACAGAAACCCACAGCTGGCACCTGAACAGAGACATTATGAGACTGACAGGGTAGGTAAGTGTTCTCCCAGAGGGACTGGGAGACATCGGCCCATGCGTCCTTGTCTCCACATTTTTGAGGGCTGGCAGGTTTCTGTTTCTCCTCCTTCCTTTTCAGTTTCTGCCATTGTGTGGGAGCAGACACGATTAACTGACAACTGAAGTCTCTTGGCCGAGGCCACTCTTTCGGTATTGACTGAAGCCCACCTGTCCTCTGCCTGGACCCCAACAGCCTGTTGGGTATTGGCAAAAATCCTCTTTTTCTCTTTCTTCCATCAGATGGAAGCTATTTTTCTCTTTTTCCTACTTTACTTTAATATTGTCTTCCAGCAAAAGAAATCACAGATTCGTAGATTACGGGCTCTTCTGAAAGTTAAGGGAATTCAGCTTCCCCAGAGGGAGGCTGACTCCTTTTGGGAAGTCTTCCAGGTCGCCCCCAGGATTTCAGGGCATCCATGTGGCCCAGACACGTGGACCCACATAGCTCGTCTGGCTGGGACATGAAAAGTTCAGGAAGGATATTTCCCCTTACTCCCTTTAACCAGCGAAACTAAGCCGGCTTTTCAAGTGCTCCAAAGAGGCTTGAGTCAGAGTCAGGTGGCATGCTCACATGTGCCCAGACAGTGGCACCTTGGCCTATGTAGGTGCCATGTCTCCACCTCCTTTCCCAATAGCCCCCCTACCCAGCGGTCCCCCTCCTTCTTCAGTGGCCTCCTGGTGGTCCTGGAGGGCCCCTCTTTTCCCAAAGGTCCCAGACCTGCCCCCTCCCTTCTTTACCCTTCAGGTAGCTGGACTTGGACTCCGGCAATCCTCTTGGCCAGTCTAGGCAATTACCTCCACGTGTATTAGACCTGACCCTGGGTGAGTGCCTGGGAGCTGGGCAGGGCAGATCTAAGGTTTATGCAAGCCCCGCCCAGCTGCCACAGTGCACCAAGAAGTGACAAGAAAGAAAAGGTCACGTTTAACTAAAGCCTATGGTGAACTAAAGTTTTACATACTTTCTTACATGATATCATAAGTATAATTACTGAGTTTATGTTCTAGGTTAACTTCAACTTACATGGAGGATTATTGAAAACAACAGAATTCTCTATGAAGTGGCAACTTATAATTTGTTAGGTATTAAAAAAAAAAGATTGTAATGTCTTGTTACTTAAAAGGAGGAGGCAACTGAACTTACTTCTAGGCCAGTCTGCCTCAAGATAGCAACAAAATTTGCCTTAGTTACTTCTAATAAAATCATTTCTAAGTGTGTTATTGGTATTAATGACATAAAATAGTCTTTAGACTACTTGCTTTTAGTGAGTAATAGGATTAATCAATTTGTTGTAGTTTTTCTTAATAGCCTCATAAGAAAGATGTTTAATAGTGGGGTGAGATGAATTAACTGAAGGAACTGGGAAGGAATTTTTTAATGTTGGGACATAGAATGCTCATTAAAAATGCTTTATGAGTGGTACTTAGATCAAAATGTTAAAGTATGTGGATAAAGATGTGCATATGCAGGAAATAATTTTCAGGCTAAACCTAAACACCATGACTAAAGTTAGAGATTTTTCAATTGTTTACAAACTCTTAAGGAAAAAAATACTAATTTTCAGGGTGAAATATGTTGGGATAGCTTGCATAAGCTTTATAAAATTTAAGTAACGGGTAAAACATAAAATTGTTTTATATTAATAAAAATTTCTATGGTTCATAAAATCAACAGCTGTCAAGATTAAGCCAAAATCATTGGTTGTCAAATGGTGTCTTTTCTTTCAAATAAGATTTATCAAAGGTTATATCAAAATTTAGCTAACTGTTTTGGTTCAAAAAAGGACCAGATTCTGCTCTATTGTATGTAAAGTAACTGTCTCATTTTTGGCATCTTAAGTCCAGTGCTTATAACATTATAAAATAGAAATAAAAGCTTATAAAATTAACTCTTAAGACACTACCTACTTTAGGGTACAGCCTCATGCTCAAACAATGGTCCTTATCTGAGAAAAATAATTTCAAGCTCTGTGGTTCTGTCTCCAATGTTTTCTGGGTAATTGGTATCCACACAGGCATCTGAACTAATCAAAGATGTTTTCACACACAGGTGCTAAGACTTTGTACTGTCTTATTTGTCCTTTTCTGACAATTTCTAGGTTAAATTAATTAGTTTGTTTGTAAATTAATTGGTGTCATTTTCAAGACTGGTAACATGTTCTGCCTATATTTATAAATGTTAGATATTTAAAGTGTGAGATGTGCCTACTTCCTATGCCTCAGATATATGGCTTATGATGCCACAATACAACAAAAATTTAAAACATTGGACAAAATGATTTTAGAAGCTCTTGTGCCATTCTTTAACTAAATCTACTTCAGTAATCACATGTGCTCAATATGTACATACATCCAGGTTGGTGTAGCTTCCTTTCTAAGTGTGTTAATTACCTACATAGAAGCTAAAGCCAATTGGAATCACTGGAGCAAGAGGTGCCAATATTTTGGCCTGTGCTCCCAGGTCATGAGGCCACTGGAGATGATGGGACATTTCTACACTGGCCCCCTGGTAAGTCACCTGTCTTCCTGAGCAGGGAGGATACAGAGGCCCAAACAAAATTGGCATACAGTCTATAACAGTAGAGTCACAATTGAGGAGCAATCAGTTCTTCTGACTTCCCAAAGAATGGAAAACTACTTGGCCAGCACAGCCTTGACTCATCAGAGAGAAATGTATGACCAAAGATAAAAAATACCTTAAATATATAAATGGCCTACTAAGTAATACAACAAGAGTTTTCCAAGAGGGGAAACAAACATTAAGACATCTTTCCCCCATAGTTCTAATTCTATAATAAAGAACAACTATAAATGTCAAAAGGGTTATTTTCAAATCTAGAATATATAAATAAGTTCTGAGACTGAAAAATATATATTTGTACAGCCTTTAATGACACACATGGCTCTATTATCAAAGTTAAATGTTGTGTATATGTTTCTGTTAACTCTGCTATATCTCATCTGTTTTACAAGCCATGTCAAATACTACTGTGCCATTTAATGAACAGTTCTGGAAGAAAATCTCAGCCAGCTCATCCTCAGATGGTCCTGAGACAATACAGGCTTGTCTACCTGGATTCCCTCAACCTCATAAGGACCAGTTTGCTGTGTGCTCACTTCTCACTAACTTCTTACTTTTGTTCTTTCTCCCCAATGTTCTCTTCCAAGAATATCTTCCTACACTCTAGGATCCATTAGAATAGTTCCCCTCTCTGGGAGAGACTCTCTAACTGCAACAAGTCCTCACTTCATGTCCCATTCAGCAGGAAATAGTAATTGATCTGATGTCTTCATCCCTTGTCCCCTAAAAGCAGTTAGTGTGTCTTCTCATGTGAGGGAGAGATAAAGGGGGATAGAATTAGGGTGACTGGACCCCTGAAGGTGAAAAAGACAAGAACACTTTTCTTAAGAACACTTTTCTTATCTCTTGCCCAGTTCCAAAGAACTGTCTTTTTTTTTCATGTGTGCTCTGAGTCCCTGGCTCTGCAAAGGACAGGCCTCACCCTCTTTGTTGCAGTTCAAGTTATGTTTCTCTGCCTGTCCAGTGCTAAGCCAATCAGAGCTGAATGTCTGCTCAATATTTCCATAATAAGGACCAGTTGTGTCAAGACACTGGCTCTCCTTTGGTGCAAAAGGGGTAACCACCCCATATTTAAATATTTCCCCTCCCACTTATTGTTCCCCAGTCTTGATGCTTCACAGGTGTATCTCTACAAAAAAAAAAAAAAAAAAAAAAAAAAGAAAAAGAAAAAGAAAAGAAATCCACAAACTGTGCCTGTGCCAACCACCAGTGCCAACTGCAAGAGATCTTCATCCTGCCATTGCTGTTGAGCCTCGGCATGACGCTGTCTCTGGGTGCTTCTGGTGACACCAACAGCCTCAAATCTCTCCAGAGACAATAAACTTTCTCTTGGGTGTGGTACTTCAAAACCATCTAGCCTTAGATTTTATTACTGCTGAACTTGAGGGGTATGTATGGTCTTGGGACAAAAATATTGTTTAATTTGTTAACAAATCAGATGTTATTAAGCTATTTGACTGCTACAAGCCTGAGGACCCCACAAGCTGGTTTTCTAACCCTTTAGTTACTTGGCTTCTCATTAGCCCCTTCCTTACAATGGAAACCCTATTGCTTGTAGCCCCCGCTCTCATCAAATTTCTCAGACAACAAAAAGCTAATATTGGTAAGGTTGCTATTAATCAGGTCCTCGTACACCACCTAACTTTATCTGGACCTATGGTAAATTATAAAAAAACTCATTTGGGATGACACTGCCCCATTATAAAAACAAACAGGGAGTTGTTTGGAACTCCCAGGCACAGGCTAGAGCCTTCAGGAGAGGGGTCTGAGCTTCCAGGCATGGCTAAGGACCCCAGGCTACATGAAGCCGCTCCCTCTCCAAGCCCAGCTCACCTGAACTTAGGCTCTGGCCATAGCCCTGTAACCTTTGGCCAGTTGCCTAGGAAACTCCTTATCAACCTTCACACAGCCCATTCTCTTGAGACCCTAGATCACCTGACCACCCCCCTCAATTGCCTATGTGCTAGAATGAATGTCCCCATAGGATAATTAGGCATCAGAAATGAACTTGATGTGTACAATCCCCTTAGGGTCCTCATCCCACAATCAGATGCTTATAAACCCATTTTCACTCACAATAAGCTGAGAGAACTGTTCAACTATCTCCCAGGAGTGTTTTTCTCATCACGCACTCACCCACCCCGGTTGCCTGGGCGCCTTCGGCAACCATGGCTAGGCCTCGGAGGATACAGTAACCCACCCTATACTCCTGTTTTTATGCCAGTACCATGCTTTTTTTTTTATTACTATGGCTTTTTTTCAATATTTTCCATGATTACAAAAAATATCCCATGGTATTACCCTCCCCCCTTTCCCCTTTGAAATTCCATTCTCCATCATATCCCCTCCCCCTCTCACTCTATCTACTTACATATATACAATACCAACCTAATAAATTCCCTCCTCCCTTTCTTTCTCTTCCCTTTCTATCTCCTTTTTAATTTACTGGCTTCTGCTACTGAGTTTTTTCCTTCTCGCACAGAAGCCCAATCATCTGTAGCTAAGATCCACATATGAGGGAGAACATGTGGCGCTTGGCTTTCTGGGCCTGGGTTACCTCCCTTAGTATGATTCTTTCCAGATCCATCCACTTTAACTATGGCTTTGTATATAGCTTTAGAACAGGTATGGTGATGCCTCCAGAGGTATTTTTTTTGCTGAGGATATGCTTGGATATCCAAGGCCTTCTGCCTTTCCATATAAATTTTGAGATCATTTTTTCTATCTCTGTGAAGAACAATGTTGGGATTTTAATTGGAATTGCATTAAATATGTATATTGCCTTTGGCAGGATTGCCATTTTCACAATGTGAATTCTCCCTATCCTAGAGCATGGGAGGTCTTTCCATTTTCTCAAGTCCTCCTCATTTCCTTTTTTGAGTGCTTTTATGATTTCATTGTATAGATCTTTCACTTCCTTGTTTAACATTATTCCAAGGCATTTTATTTATTTACTTTTTGTTGCTATTGAAAATGGGGCCATGTCCCTTATTTCTTTCTCTGTATCATTGTCCTTTGCATATAGAAAGGCTACTGATTTTTGTGCATTGATTTTGTATCCTGCTACTTTCCTAAAGGAGTTAATAGCCTTCAAGAATTTTGGGATGGAATCTCTTGGGTATCTTACATATAGAATCATATTGTCCTTGAACAGGGATAACTTAACTTCTTCCTTTCCAAATTGTATCCCTTTTATTTATTTTTCCTATCTTATTGCTTGAGCTAGGACTTCCAGTACTATATTGAAGAGAAGAGGTGAGAGTGGACACTGATGTCTTGTTCCTGATCTCAATGGGAATTCCTCCAGTCTTTCTCCATTAATTATTATGTGAGCTTTAGGAGCTTTGTATGTAGCCTTAATTATGTTAAGATATGAACCGACCATGCCAATTCTCTCCAATGTTTTTATAATGAATTGATGTTGTATTTTGTCAAAGGCCTTTTCTGCATCTATCGAAATGATCATGTGGTTTTTGTGTTTAACCTTGTTTATATGCTGTATTACACTGACAGATTTCCATATGTTGAATCACCCCTGCAATCCTGCAATGAATCCCATGTGATCAAGGTGGATAATGCTTTTGATGTGTTGTTGGATTCTGTTTGGGAGGATTTTGTTTAGGATCTTTGCAGCTAAGTTCATCAGGGAAATAGGCTGGTAGTTTTATTTTTTTGTGGCATCTCCGTCTGGTTTTGGAATTAGTGTGATAGTAGCTTCATAAAAGGAGTTGGAGAGTTTTCCTTATTCTCCAATAGTGTGGCACAGTTTGAGAAAAATTGGTTTGAGTCCTTCCATGAAGGTTTGATAGAATTCAGCTGAGAAGCCATATGGTCTGGGACTTTTCTTTGTGGGGAGTGTTTTTTTTTTTTTTTTTTTTTTTTTTTTTTTTTTACCTTTTGAATCTCGATGAGTGTGAGAGATTTTTTAGGAGATTAATCTGCTCTGAGTTTAGCTTTGGTAGATGGTATGTGTCCAGGAATTTATCCATTTTTTCCATATTATCAATTTTTGTGGAGTAGAGGTTTTTGAAATAAGTCATAATGATTCTCCCAATTTCAGTTATGTCTGTTGTGATCTCTCCTTTTTCATTTCTAATTTTGTTAATTTGGATCATCTTTCTCTGTCTCTCTCTCTCTTTTTTTTTCTTGATCAAATTTGCCAGGGGTTTGTCAATCTTGTTTATTTTTTCAAAGAACCAGCTCATTGTTTCATCAATTTTCCTAACCATTTTCTTAGTTTCCAATTTATTAATTTCTGCTCTGGTCTTATTTATATCTTTCCTTCTAGAGTTTTTTGGGTTGGATTCTTCATACTTTTCCAGTGCCTCTAGGTGGATGGTTAGGTTATTGATTTGGGATCTCTCTGTCTCTGATATGAAGACATTTAGTGCTATGAATTTTCCCAAGGACCGCCTTCTTTGTGTCTCATAAGTTTTGGTATGATGTGTTCTCATCATTTCTAGAAGTTTTGCAATTCTTTTTAAAATTTCATCCACTACCCATTTATTGTTTAAAAGTGTGCTGTTCTGCTTCCAGGAGCCAATGGAATTCTTGATGGGTCTTTTGTTGTTAATTTCTAGCAATATGGCATTGTGATCTGATATCATGTAGGGAATTATGTTAGTCTTCCTAAATATATGGAGGCAGGCTTTGTGACCCAGTATGTGATCTATTTTAGAGAATGTTCCATGGGCTGCTGAGAAGAACGTGTAGTCTGTGGATTTGGGATGGAATATTCTGTAGATGTCCATTAGGTCTTAGTGCTGTATGGTTTTGTTGAGCTCTCTTACTTCCCTGTTGAGTTTCTGTTTGGATGATCTATTACTGATCATGGTGTATTGAAGTCCCCAGCTATGATAGTGTTGGTGGTTATCTCTGTTTTATTGTCAAGTAGGTTTTATGAACTGTGGTGCTCCTGTGTTTGGTGCATAAAGATTTATGATTGTAATATCCTCTTGATGGATCAAGCCCTTCATAATGTGAAGTGGCCTTCTTTGATTATTTTTGGTTTGAAGTCTAGTTTATCTGATATTAGTATAGCTACGTCTGGTTGTTTCTTTTTCCCATTTGCTTGGAATATCGTTTTCCACCCTTTCATCCTGAGGAGGTGTCTGTCTTTGGTGGTGTGGTGGGTTTCTTGTAGACAACATATTAAGGGGTCTAATTTTCTGAAACACCCTGTTAGCTTTTGTCTCTTGATGGGTGAATTAAGTCCATTAATATTTAGGATAATGACTGTGAGGCTTGATTTGATCCCTGCCATATTGTGTTGGTATATGTGGCTTGGTGTTTTCATGGACTTTCAAGTCTTTTGTGCCTTCTGAGTTTTGTTATTGTGATCTGCTTCTTGTAGGCATTTGAGGTTGATTATTGGATTCTTCTGTGTGGAGAATTTCCTGAAATATTCTCTGTAGGTTTGGTTTTGTGTTCATATAATTTTGAAGCTGAGTTTTGTCATGGAAATTTTTTTTTTCACCATCTATTAAGAGGGATACTTTTGCTGGTAAACTAGTTTGGGTTGGAAGCCATAGGTTCTTAGACTTTGCAGAGTTCCATTCCAGGCCCTTCTGGATTTCAGGTTTTCCCTTGAGAAGTTTAAAGTAAATCTGATGGGGTTACCTTTAAAGTGATGTGTTGTTTTCCCTAGCTGCTTTTAGGATTTTGTCTTTGGTGTCAACATTTAGAGTATTAATGACAATATGTCTTGGAGTGTTTCTCCTTTGGTTCAATCTGTTGACGTTCTGTTAGCTTCTTGTATCTTGACGGACCTTTCTTTTGAAACAGTGGGAAAGTTTTCTTTCTTAATTTTGTTAAATAATTTCTCCATGCCTCTGGTCTGAATTTCTTCCCCTTCTGGTATTCCCATGATCTGGATGTTAGGATGTTTAAGGATATTCCACAATTCCCTCATGTTCTGTTCACAGAAATTTTTGAACTTGTTGAAACTTTTGAACTCTCAAACTTTTTCTTCTGTCTTGTCTTCCAGATCTGAGTTTCTATCCTCCACATGGCTGACTCTATTCTTGAGAGCTTCTAAAGAATTTTAGGCTTGCTCACCTAGGTTTGCATTTTCTACTACTTTTCTATGTATAGGTTCCATCTCTCTGTCAACCTCCCTTTTCACATCATTTTCTGATTTTCTTGATGCTTCTTGGAATTCATCCTTACATTTCTTTATGTCTTCATTTAGCATCACCAGCTGATTTTTGAGGTCCTCTTTTTTTTCACTCTCCTTCTTATTTCTTAACTATCTTTGAACTCCTTCCATTTTCTCATCTATTAGGTCTAGTCTAGTGATGGCAGCATTCACACAATTATCAGTCCTTTGTTGCTTTTCTGTAAGTTCTACCAGTAGCTTGGTCAGGGTTGCATTGCTCATAGCTTCATTTTTGTGTTCTGATCTTAATGTCTCTTATATGTTTTGATTAGAAATTCACTGTAGGATTGGTAAATCTTAATGGATTTACTTGCATTTGATTTTTCATGTTATTTCTTTTGTGTTGTGGTCTGCCCATCACAGTGTATGGGTGGAGAGTTGGACTGTGGTCTTGATGGGTAGGGGAAGTGGTGCCTCTTGGGGGAGCATGCCTGAGCTTGCATGCGGGCAAGCAGATGTGCAGTTATCCCAAGCTCACACATGGGTGGGTGGGCAGAGCTGTCCTGAGCTCATGTGTGGCTAGTTGGATCAGCCTGAGCTGAGCACATGTGGTGGGAAAATGGGGGGATTGGGCCTGAGCTCACAGGGATGGATGGGAGAAGGTGGTCTGATCTTGTGTGGCAGATGGGTAGAGCTGGCCTGAAGTCACACGTGTGTAGGTGATATGAGCCTGAGCTTCTGTGTGGGTGGGTGGTAGGAGTGGCCTGACCTTGCACATGGCAGGCAGATGGGTATGAATCTGGCGTGACCTGAGCTTGTGTGCAGTGGGCAGATGGGGGTTTGGGCCTGAGCTGGCACAGGAGGACAGGCAGAGTGAGCCAGAGGTTGCACGTGGGCAGGTTGCATGGGCCTGAGCTTGTGTGTGGACATGTGACTGGAGAGGCAAGCAGGAAGATGGGCAGAACATGGTAAGCTCACACAGGCAGATGGGTGGCATGGGCCTAAGCTTGTGCACATGCGCAGTGGGCAGATGGACCAATCAAGCCTGAGACCATGTGGGCTGGTGGGTGGAGCTGGCCCGAGGTCATGCATGGGCAGGGGTAGCAGGGCGATCACCCCTGCACAGTGAGGCAAGTGGAACTATGCTGGCCTGGGTCCCCTTTCCTACAGTAAGTGCAGGAGTATCCTGAGGCTGGGACTATGTCTAGGGCAGCTGCTTGGGGGGATTTGGGGACTAGTGGGCTACCCAACAATGAGGGAATCAGCCAATTCCCTTTTGTCCCCTTTGCGCCCTCCCACTGGTGATCTATTAGAGATTTCTCTCCCCTAAAAGACCCAGTGAACCCTTAATGCCTTGCTTTTCCTTTCTGGGGAGGTGTGGTGTGGTGAGGCAGATGTCATCTTGACCGGAAATCTCTCTACTTTCTTAATATAGGCAGTTAGAGCTATAAGTTTCTCTCTTAGGATTGCCTTCATTGTGTCCCAAGGGTTTTGGTATGTTGTATTCTCATCATTATTTGATTCTATGAATTTATTGATTGCCTTTTTGATTTCTTCCATGACACATTCATCATTCAATCTGTATGCTCCGTAGTTTTTCTTGTTGCTGATTTGCAGTTTAACCCCATTGTGGTCAAATAGAGTAGAAGGGATTATTTCAATTTTCCTGTATTTGTTGAGATTTGCTTTGTATCATAATATATGGTTTATTTTAGAGAATATTCCATGTGCTGCTGTGAATAATGTATATTCTGCAGCATTTGGATAGTGATGTTATGTAGATATCTGTTAGGTCTGTTTGTTCCATGGCATCATTTAATCCAGGTGTCTGTTTATTTTTTGCTGGGATGACCTGTCAATTGATGACAGTGGGGTATTGAAGTCTCCCACTACAATTGTGTTTGATGTTATCTGTGACCTTAAGTCTAATGGTGTTTGTTTGATGATGTTGGGAGACCCCCATGTTACGTGCATATATGTTTAGGATTATAACGTCCTCTTGTTGGAGTGTTCCTCTAATCATTATGGAATGATCTTCTTTATTTTTCCTCACTAATGTTGTTTTGAAGTCTATCCTGTCAGGTATTAGGATAGCAACCCCTGCTTGTTTCCTAGGCCCATTTCATTGAAATAGTTTTCCAACCTTTCACCCTAAGACAGTGTCTATCTTTTATTGAAAAATGAGTTTCCTGGGGGCAACAAATGGTAGGATCCCACCTTTTAATCCAATCTGCAAGCCTGTGTCTTTTGGTTGGTGCATTGAGGCCATTGATATTAAGAGTTATTATTGAAACATATGCATTTATTCTCTCCATTCTTCTTGTTTTGTTTTCCCTTTACTCAATTGTTTTAACTGTTATTTTGAGTATGGTTTCCTTTTTTTCTATTTGCTCATGTGTTTGTTTTGCTTTCTCTTTAGCATGAGGGATTCTTTGAATTATTTTCTGTAGAGCTGGGTTAATTGTCATAAATTTCTTTAGCCTGTTTTTGTTGTGGAATGTCCTTATTTCTCCATCAATTTGGATAGATAGTTTTGCAGGACAAAGTAATCTTGGTTGACAGTTGTTATCTTTCAGAACTTGGGATACTTGATCCAGCTATAGCACTCTTAGGCAT
Source organism: Dipus sagitta (assembly GCA_036346955.1). Taxonomy (NCBI): domain Eukaryota; kingdom Metazoa; phylum Chordata; class Mammalia; order Rodentia; family Dipodidae; genus Dipus; species Dipus sagitta. The sequence goes on from CM070778.1 coordinate 60,757,167, forward strand.
ATACCCTAAGGACTCTTTTCACTACCTTAGAGATACTTGCAAAACCATGTTTATTGCCACTCTCTTCACAATAGCTAGGAAATGGAACCAGCCTAGATGTCCCTCAACACTTGATTGGATAATAAAAATGTGGTACATTTACATAGTGCAGTTCTATTCAGTTGTAAAGAAAAATGAATTTTTTAGGGAAATGGATGGATGTGGAAAGGATTATACTAAGTGAGGTAACCCAGGCCCAGAAAGTCATTCTCTCGAATGTGGATCCTAGCTGCAGATATACAGACTTCTGTGTGAGCTGGAACCAAAAATAGGTAGCAGGGACCAGTAAGCTAGAAAACGGCTATAAGGGAGGGATGAGACGGAAGGGCTTAATGGAATGGTATTGTATATATGTCAGCAGAAGAACAGATTACAGGGAGGGGAAAGGCCTAAGAGAAGTCAGGGGAAGAGACTGTATAAAAGAAGGGCAGGAGGGAGGGTCAATCAAAATTCCATATTTTCTGAATCAGACATATGAAAACCTACTTTTTTGAATAATGGCACATCCATAAGCCATAGGTTGTTACTAGAAAAATTTCAATGCCAGGGATGGGATACCTCCCAGTGAGTTGTTGGCCAGGAAGATCCCTGTTGCCTCCAAAACATTACAGGCTCTTTCCAAGGCCCTTGGTTTCCCTTGATAAACAGATGGTAAGATCCTATTGCTGAAGACTTCACATGACTGAGCAGCAAAGTCACTGAGAAATCCAGCTGGTGCTTGAAGAAAACCTTCTCCCTGTAGACCAGCCAACTGAAAACTGGAAAAAGCTACACTGTATGTAGCCCTTTGAGAGACAGAACTCATTAGCATTGAAAACGGTAGACACTGGAAGGCTCCAGTTTGGCCAACAGGCCAAATGACTGAAGGAGTGCAATATGGTACATCTGCTCTGTGGGAAACTACCTGCTCTCTAAATGGACTGAAGGCCCACTCTATGGGAGGGAATACATGCCTGGTACTGAAAACCTAATCAAAAGCCTATGGCAGGGTAGGTCATGAGACTTAGGGGTATAAAGCCTGCTCTTGTCTGGATAAATGTATTTATTATTCTCACTGAACTGCTCTGAAAGCACTACATTTAGTGCTCATGTTCACATATTAATGCTACTGTCACTTCTGGTTAGAGAAGCTTCTCTTTTCAGATGGCAATGACCACCAGATGACCCAAAATAATGCTGAGAAGAAGGGATGGAAGAGTGTCCAGCACAGAAACATCTCACACCCTCCAAGGCTCAGGGTTCATTGCAGAATATTTGGTGGAAATAATGTAACAGCCAAAGGTAGGCTAGGACTCCTTACAATGCAACTGTCCAGACAGAAACTTGCCTCTATATCCATGACCTCACAGTGCCTGTCATAATAGGAGGAATATATGATAACATGAAATTAAAGGGAGACTAATGGAGAGAGGGAGAGGATATGATGGTGTACAGAGTTGTGAAGGGGAAAGTGGGGGAGGAAAGGGAAATATCATGGGTTATTGTCTGTAAGAATAGAGGTTGTCAATAAAAAAAATAGTCTACATTCTTCCTGTTGCCCCAGTGGAGGGCAGCGGACCCAATCTCCATGGTTGTAATTTCTCAATTTCAGCTCATTGGGCAGCAGTTCACCCAACAATTTCATTTTTTTTCTGTGCTATATTCTTCTGCTCATACCAGTTTGTTTTTACACAAAGAAACCCTGCACAACTTCTCAGAACACAGGTTGCCTCTCATACAACCTGCTCCTAGCCCTGCACAGGCAAAGTTCTTTTTCATCCTCACAAGCCAAACCTCAAAGTCCTTAGTACTTCCTACATTCAGGTCTCACACCTGTGGTCTTATCACTTAGGAAGTTGAGGCAGGAGGATTGGCCATCAGGATAAGGAAAATTTGGACCTCAAGAGACTTCTAGGCCAACAGGAATTACAGAGTTAGACCCTTATTTAAAAGGTAAAAAGAAGAGGTGATGTGGGGCGACCATGCAGAAACATTTCCTCCTACCCATAACTGTGGGATAACTTCACAATATATACCCATATAGCTCAACAAGGAGGGGCCAGAGGGAAAGGGTAGGACATGGAGGAGACTAACAATGGTACCAGCTTGCCTGTATTCACTGAGTACAAAACTAATTAATAAGAAAGTAAAGTATAATAAAAGAGGAAAAAAATAAATATTAAGTTTTATCAGTGAAAAAAAATTAAAGAAAGTATATTTTGTAAATTGATCGGATCCCCTCCTACATCAAACCCTCTCTTTTCCTGTCTTTTCCTTCCTGTGAATTTCCATTGGTTTCATGACCAGTTTCTCTCCGACTTAAAAAAAATTTTTTTTTTGTTATTTATTTGAGAGCTACAGACAGAGAAAGAGGCAGAGATAGAGAGAGAGATTGGGCGTCCAGGGCCTCCAGCCACTGCAAACGAACTCCAGATGCGTGTGCCCCCTTGTGCATCTGGCTAACGTGGGTCCTGGGGAATTGAGCCTCGAACCATGGTCCTTAGGCTTCACAGGCAAGCGCTTAACCACTAAGCCATCTCTCCAGCCCTCTCCGACTTTTTATCAAGCATGCATACATAATTTTCTGTGTCTATGTAAATTCTAGCAACAACATAGGAGCCAAGACTTGGTATCTTTCCTTCTGAGACAGACTTGATTATCTCTGCTTCCTTTTTTTGGCAAACAACACAATTTTGTTTGTGTTTATTGTGTTATTGTTGTTTTGTTTGTGTGGCTCTACAGACTGGTGCCTTTCACCTCAGAGCCATCTTTCCAGACAAAATATGCTTGTGGGAAAGTGTCCTCATGTAACTACCATGTATTGTTATGTATGATATCATAAATTAAAGGACAAATTTCAGGATACTTAATAATTATATTACAGGTATGTGGATTGCCCTATTTTATGCAAATTTTATTATGTTTAACTATTCAATAGATATTTGAGTTAGACTTCATACAATACCCATTTTAGAAGATAGTTTACCCAGAAAACTAAGATAAATACTATTCAGTACATTTTAAAAAAATTTTTTGTTACATCCCACTTTTTTTTAATTTGTTTTTTTGAGGTAGGGTCTCACTCTAGCCCAGGCTGACCTGGAATTCACTCTGTAGGCTCAGGGTGGCCTTGAACTCACAGCGATCCTCCTACCTCTGCCCCCTGAGTGCTGGGATTAAAGGTGTGCACCACCACGCCCGGCTCATCCCACTTTTTGTAAATATTCCTAAAGAAGCTTGATAATAAAATGTATTTTTGTATTATATTTTTCTGTGTGAAATATATTAGCCAATCTGTAGTAGAGGCATCTAATTTTTATTTGGTTGTAGAACTATTTTAACAACAGTCTTTGTAAAAAGAACTAAGTTGTATGAACACTGACCTTAATACCTACAAAAAAATTTAAAAACGCTCACTGTAATAGTATACTAAATTTGAGCTAACTAGCTGAGGAGTTCTTTCTTGGAATGAAAGTATAGAACGAATTTTTAGCAAATACCAAAAAAAATACTATTAAAGTTCTGCAAAGTACCTCAAATGACACCTTCTCATCTGTTAATCAGTTTAGTTACATATCTAACAATTGCAGGAACATCCATGTGTCTGTCTACCTCCATATTACTCTATCTATCTGCCTGTGTATCTCTACATCTCTATGATCAATATCTATGCATCCAGAGCTATATCTGTCCATATCTATGTGGAAATTAACTTGGTGACCAATGTGTATAGCAGTATTGCTGCTCTTATATCATAAAACCATAATCTTTAGATATTTCCATGTCCTTTTCCCTCTGAACAAAATACTGAACTCTGCCCAGAGCAGTGTACTGGGCCGCGTTCTCGCGCTCCCGCTGAGCCCTCCTCTTCATGGCCTCTCGCTCTGGCCTCTGCTCATCTGTGATGGGGGTGGACTCAACTGGCCCTGGAAAATCGACTTTCCTCCATGGTATTGGCTGGCGGCTGAAGTCTTCCAGGAGATACTGGGTGTTTGCGTTGGGAGGTGAGTGGACCTTGGTCGGTGCAGTGGACACAGGCTCCTTGTGCAGAGAAGTGCAGGATGAGATCTTGTAGGGAGCTGGCCTACACGCAGCAGACTGAGAGAGCCCACGCTGGGCAGGGTGGTTGAAGCCTGGTCTGGGGAGACTGCTGGAAACTGGCCCAGCAGTGAGAGTTGTGCTGGCAGGAGCTGCTTGTGATGGATTGACTGCAGGCGGCTGAGCGGAGTTAGAAGGAGGCCTGGCAGGGTCAGGGGCTGGGGCCCTCTGTGAAGCCGGGGAGTGTGGCCTTCTAGGAACACGGCGAGCTTGAGGCTTGTCCATGCTAAGAAAGGGCAAAGGCACTAACTTGACCTTCCCAGGTGGGGGCAGCTCACACTGGGAGGGAGAATGACACTCTGTGCCAACACTGCCCTCTGGTTTCTGGCCTTTGCCTTGGCTTTGCTCAGTCCCTGTCTCCTGGCATGGGATCGGCGGCCCTGATTGGAGGGCTGGGGATGGTTTGAGCTCTTTGGTGCTGCGTGGGTTGGCCAGAGCCCGGCAGGAAGAGAGCCCTGTTTTCTGCTCCATCTTCTTCCCCAGGGCGTGGAAGACCTGCACTGACTCCAGCATGTGCATGCCCAGAGAGCTGCGAGGCTTTTTAAAGAACTCTTGGCAGAGCTCAGGGGGATGGCCCTTCCTCGTCTTGGCCCTGGGAATGGCCAGCTTCTCTGCTGCCTTTGCGTTGCCCCCTGCCTGCTTTTGCTCTTCATATGTCTTGGACTTGTTTTCTATGGGTCTTCTGGTATTTTCATGGCCAGGGCCCTGAGCATTCTTGGGCCTGCTGGATGCGGCTTTATGAGCTCTCTGGTTGTGATGTCGGGAGCCCTGTCACTGGCTGTAGCACTGTCAGCAACCACCTCTCCCACCGCCTGGCCCACTGTGTCCTGGTGCTGGATTTTGACCTTGGGAGCTTCGTCATATAAGTCAGACAATTTCTCCTTTTCCTTCCTCACTAGACCTGGGAGGCCCTCCATGACAGTGGTGCTCGCCTGCACCTCAAACACGTCTGTGCTTCCTAAAGTTTTGGTGTTAGTTGGTGCTGGAAAGTCTGTATCTGTCAGGGGCTTAAAGGTTGGGGAAATTCTCAGGTCTACAGAACCTCTGCTAGATTCCAACACTCCCTCCAGTGCCCAGTGGTCCTTGATACTTTGGCTGTTCTCTCCCAAGGTGGCATTTTGGGAACCAGGAGTGTTCCCTTGGCTCACTGGTTCACTGGGGGAACTGATGACACAGGTATTGGGCATTTGTAAAGGGAGGAGTAGAGGATCTGCTTGCTCATCTTTTGAAATCTGATAGGCATCCAGAGGTTGTGAAATCTCAGTTTGAATAGCATCCAAATTCACATTATCTGCTTGTTTAACATATGGAGCTGAGGCAAGGCCAGGAATTGAGAAGGGGTTTGAAGTGGAGATCTGGAAATGTCCCAACACTCAGATGATGGCTTACTCTCTAATGTGCAGGATTTGGCAAGTTCACCTGTTTGAGGCAGGCAGAATGTCTGGCTTTCAGTTGGCAATCTCTGGGGTGTTTCCAATCTCAGGTTAGCATCCATGCCCTGAGAATCTGCAATCACTGTAAAGAAATCAAAAGGGGGAAGTCAGTCCTGAGAGGCGAGATGATCCGCTTACACCCACCCACCCCCTCCAGTCAGGAACCTGCCCACAGTGCCAGGTATTGCCTTGGCTCCGGTACAGCACCATGGACGGGATCCTGACTTGGCTCCTTGGTTTGCTGTTACATTAAAAAAAAAAAAAAAAGAAAAGAAAGAAAGAAATCAGAAATAGGGCCTCTGACCTGCATTGTGACAATAGGCAGAATGCAGACACCTTCAGGGGGATGAATGCTGAAATAATGTTCTGTTCTTTAAAGTCAGCTTTATTCCTCCCTGGATTCACAAACTGGCAGCTCACCTGGTATTAGGGAGTATAACAAATGCAGGAAACAGAGGTCATTGAATTTGCAACACGGTTTTGTATTGGAAATGGCCATGGGTAGTGTGAAGCAGGTTTGTTGAAACTCATGTCTAGAGTCCAAGGGAGCCATGATGATGAGTCGTGGGTTGCAGTGGACACCCAGATGAGATGCTAGGACTATGAGATGGCTGCCAAGGGGAGCTGCTAGCACCGGATGAAGTATTACAGGACTGTGAGTAGCCTAGCTGTAGGGGCAGAATTGGAATTCCAGCAATTTGTGACCAGTTAGAGTTGTTGGATTTGAAGCTACAGAGTTTGGAGTATGCCTTGCTTAAATCTTGATTTGGTTGAACGTTTCTTTGCCCAGCCCATGTCATCTTTTGGAGTCTGAATGTTTACTCTGTGCATTTAGGTGTTTTTGATTTTTTTTTTTTGGTATTTTTACTCAGTGAAAACATCTTGGAATATGGGGATGTTTGAAAATTATTGGGATAGATTAAAAACTATGGAGACTTTTGAAGCTGGATGAATGCATTCCATTGGACATCATGTATAGTTGTCAGTTTATTCAGGCCAGGGTAGAATGTGCTTGTTCAATTCAGGTGTTCCCATAAACTAAGGTATTCTGCATGCTAGGTTCCAGGCTGATCTCAAGTTGGGAATTAACACAGCTGAGTAGATTCATAGCACAATATGGGGGGATCGAGCTGGGCACTCAGCACTGGTGACATTTGAAGCCGCTCCACTACTTAACCAGGCCTACTGACATAAAATCAGGTAGATAAGCCTGCACTGCAAGTGCTTATCTTTCTTTATATGTCAGCACAGGTTATGGGCTACATATTCTTGCTTGGCTTTACCATTCTCAATGAAGCTGTATTTGGGGGTTGACTATTGTTGCCTTTGATGCTTTCAGATTCATACGGTCTTTGTCTCTTTCTTCTGTCGTTGTGGAGGGCAGGGTCTGATGCAGACCCAGGCTGACTTGGAACACATTTCAGAACTGAAATCTCAACCTCCCAGCTGATAGGATTAGGGGTGTAGAGCAACACACACCGTTAAGGATTTTGGCCCTATAAGGTTATCTGATTCAATCCCCACATTTGCCTTCTTTGCGCTGGATTTTTATTGAATGTGTATAGTGCTCAGCTGAAGTTCAGAAATTGCCAATAAATTGGCCCACCCAGCCCATTAGAATACTTGAATAGCAGGCAAACTCAACACTTAGGATTAACTTATTTTTTTAAAAAGCCAAGTATTGAGATGTTTCAGTGATGGACACTCCTCTGTCCCTTCTTCGGCACACTAGGTTGCCATTTGGGTCATCCTAGTAGTCATTGCCATCCGGAAAGTGAAGCTTCCCTAACCAGAAGTGAGAGTAGCATTAATCTAAGAATATGAACATTAAATGTAGTGCTTTCAAGGAAGTTGGGTGAAAATAAAATAGGCATTTATCCAGATAAGAGCAGGCTTTATACCTCTAAGTCTCATGAACTACCCTGCCACAGGCTTTTGATTAGGTTTTCACTACCAGGCATGTACTCTCTCCATTAGAGCACACTTTCAGTACAATTAGAGGGAAGTTGTTTTGCAATAGACATTACATGCCACTATTGTACTCCTTCAGTCACTTGGCCTATTTGGCCAAACTTGAGATTTGCAGTGTCCACAATGCAAGACCGTCATAATAGGAGAAAAAGATGATGACATGAAACTTAAAAAGAGACTAATGCAGAGAGGGAGAGTATAGGATGGAGACCAGAGTTGTTAAGGGGAAAGTGGGGGACGGGAGGAAAATATCATGGTTTATTGTCTGTAAGTATATAAGTTGTCAATAAATATAATTGTTAAAAAAGTATATTTGGTACATGGATCATATCTCCTTCTACACTGAACCCTCCCTTTTCCACCCTTTTCCTTCCTGTGAATTCCTGTTGGTCCGTGAACAGTTTCTCTCCAACGCTTTATCAAGCATGAGTACATAATTCTCTGAGTCTATGTAAACTATGGGAACTACATAGGATCGAAGACTTGGTATCTTTTCTTCTGAGACAGAATTAACGTGATTACCTCTGTTTGCTTTCTTTTGTGGCAAACAACATAAGTTTGATTGTTTTTTTTTAAATTTTTTTGTTTATTTATTTATTTCAGAGTGCAAGAGAGAAGGAGGCAGAGAGAGAGAGAGAGAGAGAGACAGAGACAGAGAAAGAGAGAGAGAGAGGACGGGCGCGCCAGAGCTTCCAGCTTCTGTAAACGAACTCCAGATTAGTGCGCCCCCTTGTGCATCTGGCTAACGAGGGTCCAGGGGAATTGAGCCTCGAACCAGGGTCCTTAACCTTCACAGGCAAGCGCTTAACCGCTAAGCCATCTCTCCAGCCCAAGTTTGATTGTTTTTATGGTTGAAAACAATACTATAGCACATATGTACAACATGTCCTTACACACTCCTCTGTTACTGACCACTATGTTGGTACCCCAATTTTCAATTGTAAATGGTGTGAAAATAAATGTTGAAATGCAAGTGTCTGTGTGATATGTTGACATTGGAGATCTTTAGGTAAAGATGGGCTGGAGATATAGCTCAGGTCTTATACTACTTGACTAGCAAGCAGCAATCCCAAGATTTGGGCTGGAGAGATAACTTACTGATTAAGGTGCTTGCCTGCAAATCCAAAAGAACCAGGTTCGATTGGTCAGGACCCATGTAAGGCAGATGCTCAAGGTGACCTGTGCATGTGCATGTGGAGTTCATTGGCAGTAGCTGTAGGCCCTACAGTGCCCATTCTCTCTCAATCGCTCTCTCTCTCTCCACCCCTCTCTCTTTCTCTGTCATTCAAATAATGAAAAACTGAAATCCTAAGATTCAATCCACATCTTTGGAGAACCCACGTACATCTGCACAATCGTCCAAACTCAGCACTTGGCAGCTGATGCAGGAAGATCAGAAGTGCTATGCCCTCTTAGGCTATGTAGCAGGTTTGAGGCCATCTTGAGTCATAGGACACTTTTTCTCAAAACACACATAGACACACAGAGCTACCATATGACCGGGACAAAATACTCCTACACATATGTCCTAAGGCAGCACCCTAGAGAGATAAGTGCACACCTTTCCATGTTTACTGAAACAACATTCACAATAGCCAAAATATGAAAATGACTTATATGTCCATCAAAAATAATGATATTATGCACAAAACACATTGAACACAATGAAATCTTATTTATCCATAGTGAAGAATGAAGTCATATTTTCAGAAAACGTGTGCAACTGTCAATCATTAAAATAAGAAAAATGAGGGAGGCTCAGAAATAAAAATGCTGTCTGATTTGCATCATCTATTAATCCTCGATTTTACTTAGGTATATACAATCATGTCCAAAGGACATAAAAGTAGAAATAAAATCGTTAGTGGTAGCTGGGGCATTCCCTAGTTGATAACAACACTTGTTTGGCAAAGCCTACTGGCTCAGGTTCAAGTCACCAACACCCATGTAATGCCAGATATAAAGTGGCACAAGTATCTGCGATGCCAATGTGCCTACAACAATGGTAGAAGGAGTCAGGAGAATCCAAAGCATATGGGTCAGCTAGTCAGACATCTGTTTGCAGTGTGATAATTCATTCCCAACAGAAAGAGTCCCTGAGTCAAAGAAATTAGGGCACAGATTACTTGAAGTCCTCTGGCCTCCACAATACAGGCTCTCTCTCTCTCTCTAACTGCCTCTCTCTCTATGTGTCTCCCTATATTTCTTAGAAGAAGTGAGGCTGCCCGAGGAAGTGAAAGAGTACAAAGGTAGAGAAATGGGTGGTTATGGTCAAACAGAACACACTTGAATGAAATTGTCATGAAGAGGCATATCACTTGGGAACTGGGGATTCAGTTTAGCATGTAAAAATGGCTGCTATTCAAACCGTAGTGCCTGAGTCCAATCCCTGA